>JAVJIX010000003.1:16640000-16667500 GCA_036785185.1 Paratrypauchen microcephalus | reverse complement strand
AGAGAGAGAGAGAGAGAGCCAGTGAGAGAGAGAGAGAGAAAAAGAGTGAGAGAGGGGGAGAGAGAATTATAGCCAGTGAAAGAGAGAGAGAAAGAAAAGAGACAGAAATCAGACATTTTTACTCATAAAAGCGTTTCTCACATGTCACATTTAGTCGTCTGGTCAGATTAAATATTGTGTAACACAGACTCCTAAAATGTATGTAATGATTCCTTCAAAGTTGTCACTGTTTTTAATGATTTACCGGTGACAGTTTCGATGCTTTTATTGATTGCTACTTTATGTCAAAGTGAAAAATTCCCCCCATGTCGTCCAGGACTCTGCAGGGGGTAAGAGACTCGGCTGAATCAGAAAATGTGACCCACTGCTGGAGGTAAATGATCACGGGTTAAACTTTATCTCGGGAATCGTGCTTTTTTAAGGAGCCTTTTAGTGTCTTCATCGCTCTCTCACGTTTCAGTAGTTGGCATCATCCTGGGGCGGTTCTGAATGGATGTCTATGGCAGAGAGTTCAGCAGTTACCATGGTGACACAATACACATATTAGCAAACACAGCCTGATACATTTTTTTGATTATTTGAAAACTCAAAAAATAAATAAAATAAAATAAAAAATAAAATAAAATAAAATAAAATAAAATAAAATAAAATAAAATAAAATAAAATAAAATAAAATAAAATAAAATAAAATAAAATAAACAACATTTTCAGGAGCCTGTAGTCAATAAAAGAATTGATGGTCCTGTTTAGGATATGACTGTCAGTTTAACATGTTACTTAGATTAATTAATTACACTGCAAATTAACATGTTATAAAAATAAACTCACTTAATTATGGGTGGCAATTCAATGGACGGCAGTAGCTCAGTTGGTAGAGCGTTTGTCTACTGCTCCAGGGGTTGTCGTTCATATCCCGCTCTTGACGGGTTGACCGTGTGTGATCCCAGCTCCCGCAGATGAGCGCTGCCGTTGTGTCCTTGGGCAAGACACTTGCCACCTCCCACTTCCCACCCAGTGTCTGTGGACAAAGGTAGCCTCCATGACAGAAGTACATCAAGGCCAATTGTAACGTGGGCCGTCCTCCCGTGGACCCACCACGGATTCATGGAGGCTGGTGCATTGTGTTCTGGGTGGCAGATCTGCTTGGACTGCTGTCCCCGCAACCCAGAAATGGAGTAAGTGGAAGAAGATGGATGGAATTCAATGTGCATTTTAAATTTGTCCCACTGAAGGATCTGTAGGCGACTTGGCAGTGACACGTCACTTCCACCTGCGTTGCTAATCAAACAAATAAATCCTGGTGGAAAATGACATGGACTCGACTCAATGGGCGAGGTGAGAAAATCACTGCCAGGGCCTTTGAACAGAAAGTTTATTTATAAAAGAACAACAATGGGACGATCAACAAGAACTAGGTGATTTGTAGCTTTTGTCAAAAAGAATTTTCCGATCACTGAAGCTGCTCCAGCCTGACGGATCATTTGAACGATAAACACGTCCGGACAAGTTCCATTGTTACCGCTGATAGAACGAGCATGAGCGCACTTCACCAAACCACGCTCGCAGAATTTGGTCTCTTTCTCTCTCTTTCATGAGATTAAAATGCGATTAATTAGATTATTTAATTACAAATCCTGTAATTAATTAGAAACGTTTTTTAAATTGCCTGACAGCACTAGTTTAGGAGTTTGATTGTCATCGAAAAGGTGAGCTTGACTAACTGGAAAACTGTTGGTTAATGCTCTCTAGTGTGTGACGGTAAAGTTATTTGAGAGGGACTTGTTTAAGAGCACATATCAGCTTACCTCTTGTAGTTCTAAGGCTACGTTCACACTGCAGGGCTTAATGCTCAATTCCGAATTTTTTGTGAAATCCGATTTTTTTGCGAGGCCGTTCACATTTCCAGTTAAATGCGAATTGTATGTGATCTCCAGTGTGAACGCTAAACTCCCCAAAAGTGTCCCGCATGCGCCTTGGAGGACACGATGACGTCACACGCAGCGAACGCGCTCAATGTTTACGGAAGTAGCCTACGGAGACGGAGAAGGACGAGGTTTTTGGCCACAGCGTTTGTGGGGCAGTGGCAGCAACGTGTGCAGAAAGGAACATGTGGGTGCGGAGTCACAGGCAGGAAAGGTGGGATTACTACGTGCTTCGCCGCTTCACTGGTATGAGTTTATATACTATTTTCGCATGACGAGAAGAACGTTTGTGCACATTTGTGAACGCCTACTTGTACCACTCTCATTGGAGGAAACACACTCAGGTCGGATGAATGCGACCTGGCCGTTCAGACTGCAGTCGCATGTCAAAAGATCGGATATGTATCGGATTTAGGACCACATATCCAAGTGGCCTGGATCGCATTTGAAAAAATCGGATCTGTGTCGTTCACACTGTCATTAGAAGATCGGATACAGGTCGCATAGAGGCGAAAAAATCGGATTTGGGTCGTTTCAGGCTGCAGTGTGAACGTAGCCTAAGTCAGTTCTTTATGGTCAGATTGTGTTAAAACAAAGATCAGATTAAAGTCTATCTTGAGTAACAGAGCTTCAGACAGAATAGTGCCTTTAGTTAGCTTCACCCCCCAACAGTGGGTAGTGACGGCTTTTAAAATGACACATTAGCAGCACGGCTATTAACTAAAGTAGTGTAAGTTTGCTGTTTTTGTTCATATTATCAGAGCACATATTGATAAATGAATTCCACCGTCACGGGGATGTATTGAAGAGAATAATATCTAAAAAATGTTATTACGTAAACGCATGTGTGATGTCCCAGACTGCAGAATGCCTGGAATGCCTCAGACAGAAGAGACAGGGCCCTATTGTTTTACCCAAACACAGAAACAATACAGATGTAAGGCAGCTGTTTCAGGGGAGGAGTTTAAAGTGACACATCAAGAGGGAAACAGTAACGTGAATGTACAATGTCATTCTAACGCTGCTAAAATACAGACCTCTCTGACAGTCACATTCATTCACACGTCACAAGGCTGAAATGTCTTGCCAAAGGACCCTATGGAATGTGCACTGGTCAAGGGCTGGGATCAAACAAACCACCAACTTCAGGGTTCAGGGGAATGCTCTAACCCAGGGGCGTCAAACTCATTCTGGTCTGGGGGCCATATCCAACCTACCGTACTTTGATCCAAAAGGGGCCGGATCAGAAAACTCATGGCATATATACCCCAAAAATAGCAATAAGTCCAAATATTTGTCCAGAGAAACGCAAATCTATTACAGATCGCTGTTTCTTCAGTCCTAGCTATAATTCGTCTATCTTCTGTCTTCTCAATTCTCCATTCAAGTTATTGTATAGTGGCATTTAAGATTTTATTCCTTGAGCACCGTCACTTGTTGCAAACACACCAAGCACACAGGTTTCCCGTTCACCTCCGTAAACAAATAGGAATTAGTCAATTTTTCTTGGAAAATCCTGCACTCGGCGTCCACTTTTCTCATTTTTGACATTTTGCTGATGAGGGTGTCACGGTCAACAGTCAAAGCGATGGTCCTTTAAGAGCGTTTGGAAAGAGGCCATTCTTCATTTGTGCTGCTCTGGTGGGAGGGGCCACGCACAGAGGTGCTGGAGATGCTGCTATGCTAAACTGCGCAGAAAAGAGGTGCAGAAAATTACCAATATTTTAATAGAAAATTTAAATATAATTAAAATATTAAAGATGAAATGTCTTGGAGGGCCGGATCTGGCCCGCGGGCCGCATGTTTCACACCATTCACTACAACATTGCCACTCAGCTAGACATGAAAGTTGCTGTTTGAATTCCTTTACCCACCTATGCTTATTGTTATTGTGCCTATGGGCAAGACACTTCACCTGCCTGGCCTTTAGTCAAGAGTGTAATAAATAGTATTAATCAACATTTCTATTGTTTAAAGGAAACAAAGGCCAATTCTGTCGAAAACATTGAAATAAAAGTGAACAATTGATAATTTGCAGCCGGTTCCTGGGGGATGTAAAGCTAACTGTAGGCACTGCTCTGTCTGAACCTTTATTAGACTTTAATCTGAGCTTTATTTTAACACAATCTGATCATTAAAAACCGACTTAGATGGAATTACACCAGGTGAGCTGATTTGTGCTGTTAAACAAGTCTCTTACACATAAAATTACAGTCACAAGGTAGATAGTGTTGGATAGTCGATAGTTTTTCAGTGAATCACTCTCACATCTATTTCCCCAAACAGGGCCATGAACACTCAAATCGACCACAGGCTCCTGAAAATGCATCGTTTAAATCCATTTTGTGTTTTTTCTTGAGTCTTTCAGTTTTCCACCGTTAGAGATACATGTAGCCCCGGCATGATGTCACTGCAAAGCATCAATAAAAAGAAGGAAAAGAAACTCAATTCTTCTGTAAATTGAACCCTACAGTCTCAATCAAAGTGTCCTAGAGCTGTGGTGTATGTGCTCTCTGTTCTCAGTCTGTCTCTAATATCTTCTGCACATGCTCAGATGGCTCGTCCGCTGTGTGCTTGACATTAATTACAGGTCAAAAATAGATTATTGTATGAATATGACCGCTGCTGGGTTAGACTTTTATTAGCTCGTGGTCACTGACCGGAGATGTGTGGCATCTGTCCGGAGATGGCAGGACCGTTTGAAAAGCCATTGGAGAAAATACTGAGATGATCACTATGTAATTATGTAACAAAACAGCCACTTCACAAGAGCATGTACCAACACAGACGGGAGAGAGTGGACCTCAGTCTGTCGTACATCTCCACCTAAAAGGACCTCAGTCTGTCGTACATCTCCACCTAAAAGCCACGGGCCACTCCTTTGAGGACAGTGAGGTTCAGATCTTGGCCAGAGAAAAGAACTGGTTTGAGAGGGGAGTTAAAGAGGCTATTTTTGTCAAGAAAGAGAATCCTTCCTTCATTTGTCTCCCATCTATAACTCTATCCTCAAACCTAAATCAAAACAAACAAACAAAACAATAGGGCAGCAGGTCAGGTCCAGAGGTGTGAAAACACCATTATGGTCCTGAATGGTTCAGCTAACAAGACCCACACTCCACTTCCACTGCAGATCTAACAGGCCCACCTAACTAACAGGAACTGTAAACAAGAGGGTGTGTAATTTCATTCAAAGTAATTTCATTGTAGTCAATTGTGCGTGCGTGAGTGATGGTGGTTGGAGGGGCTGATTGGCAGCCTCGCGTCTGTCGGTCTACCCCAGGGCAGCTTTGGCTATGGAGAGTATGGAGTGAATGAATAATATCTGTAAAAGCCTCTTTGTGACATACAGCTCTGGAAAAAAATAAATAAGAGACCACTGCATTTTTTCTGAAATCAGCATCTCTACATGTATTACAGCCATTCCATTCCAGCGTCTGTTGAATTCCAACACAAACGCAAAGCTGAGCTACTTCAGTTCTTGCACCAGGAGTGGAATAAAGTCACCCAAGAACAATGTTTAGGCTTAAGTTTAGGCTTAAGCCTTTATTGGTCTCACACACAATGACACACAGTGACACACGGGAGAAATTTGACTTCTGCATTTGACCCATCCTTTTCAGGAGCAGTGAGCAGCCATCTTTTTCGGCGCCCGGGGGGCAGTACCATGAAGGGTCTTGCCCAAGGACCCACACTAGTTAGCTCATTGCCTGGGGGGGGGATTGAACCTACAACCCCCAGGGGGGAAAGTCCATGACTTACCAGTTGAGCTAACCAGCCGGTTAAAATGTGAAAGACTTGTGGAGAGCATGCCAAGACGCATGAAAGCTGTGATTAAAAATAAGCGTTATTGCACCAAATATTGATTTCTGAACTCTTCTTAAGTGTAAACATTAGTATTATGTTGTTTTAAAATGAATTTGATCTTGTTTCTTTGCATTGTTTGAGCTCTGAAAACATGTATCTTTTTTGTTATTTTGACCATTTGTCATTTTCTGCAAATAAATGCTCTAAACGATAATATTTTTTATTTGGAATTTGGGGGAAATGTCAGTAGTTTATAGACAAAAATGTTCCTTTTACCCAAACACATACCTATAAGTAGTAAAATCAGAAAACTGATCATTTTGCAGTGGTCTCTTATTTTTTTCCAGAGTTGTATGTCTGTGAAAAGCGCATTATAAATAAAATTTGTGCATACATCTCTCTTTTTTTTTCTTTTTCAGGAAACATGCAACATCCAAAACAGAAAAAAATGGATTCATTCAATTATTGGTTAACAGATGTTTTGTTTTTGAAGTTACTGTAGTCTATGTGTAATCCCCATGCATATTCTATCAGCCATTTGACTGTCTGAACCTGTGCACAGTGTTTTCCTATAGTCTTATCTCAGTCTGTATTTGTTGGCAGAGCTCCATTTAAACTCACACTCTCTCACACAAACTGTCCCACGTGCCTTTGAGCCAAGCACTGAGCCGAGTACCGGTTAGACCACCCACGGCCGCGCTCCAAACAAACGTCCCTGTGTCAGACAGGGTAGGGGGTCCTTGTCCGTTACCTCACCGCGGGGGAGATTAGAACGCTTACTGAAAATCAAGCCTGTTACTGGAAAACGCAGCAGTTAACTTTTAGAATGAGTGAGACGGAAGCAGGTTTAAAGGGCTGTCCACGTGTAGAAGTCTGGTTTGAGTCGAACATTTGCCACAACAGCAAAGTGTGTGTACGCTACCTATAAATCAGGGAGGAATTACAAGCAACTTTGAGTGCTACTGCTGCTTCCAGATAAATAGTGTCAAATAAGATTGGTTGTCAGTTTATCCTCTACATAAAAAAAACAAATATTTTTTAATGAACTTGAATTATTTTGTTTTTGTTTCAGCTCAGAAAAGTGCACGGTAGTGTGCCCTTGTGCAAGTCACTTCACCCACTTATCAGTCCACACCAGGGCAGCTACGACAGCAATAGTAGCACAGAGAATTTTTATTATTATTATTATTTATTTATTTGTTTGTTTGTTTCTTTGTTTATTTCATTCATAACGTATAAAAAGACATCAACAGTGTGATAGCAATACAAAAGAATGAAAGAAAGGGAGCAGAAAGAAGAGTAATCTTATGTTATCTGCCCCTCTTCCCTTTTCCAGACAATAACACCGATAGTGACGATAAAACATTTCATCAATACATTCCATTTCAATCACAATTATTAATCAGTTGTGACACAGAAAGCTTCATTTTCATGCGCAACTTAGTTTTCTTTTTCATACCTACATATTACACTGGATTTTATGTATTTTTGAAATGCCATTATTGTACTTGATTTTTTTTATTTCTTTGTCAAGATTATTCCATAAAATAACCTCGGTTCTGAATTTTTTTTTTTTTTTTTAAACATGTAGGTTCCATTTAAATTGTAGTTCTTGTTCTTATCTCAAACAGTCTTTGAATATTTACAGGTAACACTCTGCACTTTGCTTTATACATGACTTTGAGGAGACTTAATTAAACAATATCACACATTTTCAACACTTTAAGTTGAACAAATATACTGGGTTGGATGGGTCTCTATAATGACAAATATTAAATATTGTAAAGTGACTTTGTGAGTCTGGTCACTGGCGAATCTCACAAAGTTTAAATGGATGTGACTGACAGGTTAATTAGCCAATCAGAGACACGCTTTGCCAGACCAGTCAGTCCTTCTATGTTCTGTTTGAATGTGAAGAGTCTGGAATGCCTCAATGTGTATCATGTGTCTGTCAAATGTGGAAGACATTTCTTCTCCAAAATTCTTCCATCCTTCAGAACAAAATATATAACTTATTTTACCTGAGATAAGTTTATTTTTTTTTTTGTTGTTCGAGTGTTGATTCTGCCGAAATCAACCATTTTTCACCCTTTTTTGTGTAAGATGCCAAGTTTGTTTTGACACAAACTGCGCGTTCATCTCTCTGATTGGTTAATCTGCCTGTCAATCACTTCCAGACATAAACGTATTTGTAAAGTTTTGTCTGGTTGGCCAGGTAAGGACATGCATTTTACGCAAATGCGATTGTTTTTACCAGTTAGGACTTGCAGTAAATAAAATAAAATTTGGAGTTCCACAAGATCATGTATTGGACCCTGTGATTTGACACACTATAGATCAGGGGTGTCAAATTCATTTTGGTCCGGGGGCCGTATCCAGCCTACTTTGATCCCAAAGGGGCCGGATCAGAAAACTCTTGGCAAATATACACCAAAAATAGCAATAAGTCCAAATATTTGTGCAGAGAAACAAATCTTTTACAGAAGTCTTTATTGTTTGATGTCTTGAAGTCTTTCTTTTACAAAATATTATAATATTATGAACAAGCAGAAAAATGCAATTTTAACACAAACATACAGGTTTCCCATTCAACTCCGTGAAGAAATGGGAATTAGTCCATTTTTCTTGGAAAATCCTGCACTCGGCGTCCACTTTTCTCATTTTTGACATTTTGCTGATGAGGGTGTCACAGTCAACAGTCAAAACGATGGTTCTTTAAGAGCGTTTGGAAAGAGGCGAGTCTTCATTTGTGCTGCTCTGGTGGGAGGGGCCACGTACAGAGGCGCTGGAGACGCTGCTATGCTAAACTGCGCAGAAAAGAGGCGCAGAAAATTACCAATATTTGAATAGAAAATTAAAATATAAGTAAAATATTTTAATTGAAAATCAGTCGAGGGCCAGATTAAAGGTCTTGAAGGGCCGGATCTGGCCCCCAGGCCGCATGTTTGACACCCCTGCTCTAGAGCCTTACTCTTAACCTTGGTGCTATCACTTCTCCTTCAGTGGTCCGAATATGAATGGACACAAATAGACCAAGGTGACATGTTGGCACAGGTACTTGGTTCAAATATTCTTTTCTCAGTTTCTACTTTCTGACTGGTCATCATGAGTAATATGGGACACAAAGAAAAAGTATTTGCTGAACCATAGACCTTCAGGTTGTTAGACAAACCCTAACCCCTACCTGCTCTAACAACTTTGATCTTTCTTTGCTCGCGTAGCAGATGCTGAAGCTGTTTCGGTTTGATGCCACATGTTGACCTCTCCCGTAAGTGTTCTGTATGTTCAGATATGCTTCCAATATGAAATACTGCGCTGTGTCTGCACTCTGTCAGGGGACGATGATAGATCAACCAATCCACATTTATAAATCCATACATTTGAGTGCTATGCCATCTTCATATTTTTAACCATAAAATTTAATGTTCCAGAACTTTCCAGAGCAGTGCAGTGCATTACTAAACATATATTGTTGCAGGTACATATGGAGTCTTCTAGCAGCAGCTGGCAGTAATCTAAAGCTCTATCTGGGACATTGGCCGCAGGACGTTTGGCTGTTTTTCCCTCGCTCAGGAGCAGAGCGTATAGACGGATGGCACGGGGAATAAAGACATTGTGATGGAGAAGAGGATAATGCAAAGTGATGCACCGGAGAGAGAGGTCATGGACTGGGGAGGCTCGGGCAGTACAACATGTACAATATGAACAATATGTACAATTGATACTTTGCAGTGATATCATGCTGGGGGTGTTCTTCATGTACGTGTATTGACGGAATGTTGATTAGATACATGGAGACACAATGCACACGTTAGCAAACACAACCAAGTTTTAAGACTCAAGAAATAACACAACATGGATTTAAACTAGTGTTATCAGGCAATTTTAAAAAATCTAATTAATTACAGGGTTTGTAATTCATTAATATCATTAATCGCATTTTAGACTCAGACTTAGACTTAGACAAACTTTATTGATCCACAAGGGAAATTGTTTTTGGTACAGTAGCTCACTCATCAAATATAATATACAATATAAAACAGAGGGTAAAAGAACAAAAAGAAAAATGTATGGAAAAGAACCAAAGAGCAATAGACCTGTGTCAGATGAGACACGATTATATACATAAGATAATGGTAATAAATATATATGTACAATCAGATTTAAATAGAAAAGTAGTAGTCAAATACAAAACAGTATCAAATATGCATTTATAATATTAATAATAATCGAGAGAGCGATTCTGCGAGCAAATTCTGCGAGCGTGGTTTGTTGAAGTTCACTCACGCTCGCTCTATCTCCGGTAACAGTGGAACTTGTCCAGACGTGTTTAGCGTTAAATCATCCGTGAAGACATTGAAGAATTTGGATATCTGGGAGTAATTTTACATGACAGACTGTTTTAAGAAACATGTCAAAAAGGTTTGTCAAACAGTAAAATATAATCTGTCCACTTTTAAATCTATACGAAACTCCTTATCAAAACAAGGAGCAAAAACCTATTTAAATGCAATGATAGTGCCTCACTTAATGATTGGTGTCTCCTGTTAGTCACAAGCCAATCAAACCACGATAAAACCTTTAGAATCTCTTTATAAACAAGCTATTAGGATCCTAGATTAAAACAAAAAACAAAAAAAACGTGCCACTGTCATCATTGTCAAATATTAGAGAAACATCAAATCAGCCAATCTTAAATTATTATTCAAGATCATTAATAATGTGGCACCTCCACCACTGAAAAAGTTTGTCAAATTAACATCTGACCAAACGGTCCGGACCACCAGGTCAGCGGTCAGTGGCCAATGTACAATACCAAAACGTAAAACATCACTGGGACAATCTGCATTTTCTGTTAAAACAATCTCAGAATGGAACAAACTTGAGCTAAAACTGTGCAAAGACTTCAAACAATTTAGTGTAGGAGTCAATCGACATTTCCTAAGAATACAAACCTGTCAGCATTAAGACAAGCCTGAGAAGGGGATGGGAAGGTGAAGGGGAATCCATTTTAACTAATGAAAATGTACCTTTGTTGAAATGTTTTATGAAATACATGGTTTTATGCTGTGTTTAATGTTTTGTTGTGTTGTGTGTCTCAGGGACTGCAGATGGAAATTAGCTCGAAGCGCTACAGTCTGGTACAAAGCATCTCTTCATTGATTGTGATTAATGCTCCTGTACACGGTCCCTGACAAATAAATCAAAGAAAGAAAGAAAGAAAGAAAGAAAGTTCCAAAGGACAGGAGGTTGGCGTCAGCTGATCGAAGGGCACGGGTGGTGGTATGGTGGTGTTATGGTGGTGGTATTGTGGCGGAGGAGCTCAGAGTGGTAGGTGGATGCCAGTTTATGGAGGGGCTTGTACACAGTTGTTTCTTGTCTTGCATAACACATCCAACACACAGTCAAACGTGAGTCTAGTCCAACCGTAGATAAGACATTTCCATACGTCCATATTGTCGAGAGAGTGAGCAGACAGAGCTGGAGGCGTGGGATGAAAGGAATACTTGCAGAGGGATATTAGAGTTTCTTTCATGTACTGGGCCCTGTGATGTAACAGGTCTAGTGCCTCAGGAAACCCTGGCTACCACCGGCATGTTGGCATTTACGAACGAGGAAAAACTGGTGGAAATTTTGGTTTTGATTTTCCTGTAATTTCCACATCTAGAGCTTCGGAATAGAGCTCCATCATTAAATTAAACATAATTTTAATGGCAAAAATTTGAACAACCGCAATAGTTTTTGACAATTAAGACAGGAAATTTTTGGTAATTTATTGCTTTTCCACATTAGTCAAGAGCATAAGATTCATTTTGGTTTCATTCATTTCAACATTAAAATCAACAGAATGGCAGATACAAATTGTGAGAGATACAGGACTACATTCATACCACACTCCATACAACTGTACAACAACTCACCCTTTTGTAACAGATAATACTCCCTACAACTGTACAACAACTCATCTTACGTAACGGATAACCTTATGCTCTGTCAATCAGTATTATTGCACTGCTGTTCTTGTCTCCTGTATATAGCTGTGATTTTATATTTGATTTTATGTAGTGCTGTCATCTAATTAATTACAGGATTTGTAATTAATTAATCTAATTAATTGCATTTTAAGAGTGAGAGAGATAGATAGAGAGAGGGAGATTGTGAGCGAGCAAATGAACGAACGAACCCACTTTGCGATTGAGTTTTCAAGTGGTCGCTTTGCTCATTCATTTCCCAAATTCTGCGAGCGTGGTTTGGTGGTTTGGTGAAGTGCACATTATCACCGGTAACGATGGAACTTGACGTGTTTATCGTTCAAATGATCCGTCAGGCTGGAGCAGCTTCGGTGATCGGAAAATTCTTTTTGATAAAAGCTACAAATCACCGCGTTTTTGTTGATTGGCAGTGATTTGCTCACCGCACGCCAAATTTAAAATGCGAGCGCATTGAATTGCCGCTCATAATTAATTGCGTTCATTTTTATAGTTAATTTGCAGTGTAATTATTCATTAATTCATTAATTCATTCATTTTCTTCCGCTTTTTCCATTTTCTGGGTCGCGGGGGAAGCAGTCCAAGCAGTGTTCTGCTGCCCAGAACACAATGCACCATCCCCCATGAATCCTTCCGCGGGTGGTGGGTCCACAGGAGGACGGCTCACGTCACAACAGGCCTTGATGTACTTCATATGCTCTACCAACTGAGCTACTGCCGCCCCCAACAGCAGTGTAATTAATTAATTTAATTAACGCGTTAAACTGACAGCCCTAATTTTATGTTCATTACTCATTTTTCTACTTTATTTTGACTTGTACATATACATTTATTTATATAATTATGTCTCATTTGACACTAGTCTCTTGCTATTATTTTTTTTGCTGTACCATTTATTTTTTGCTCGTTATTATATTGTGTTGTGTGAGCTACTGTCCATTCATCTTCTTCCGCTTCTCCATTTCTGGGTCGTGGGGGCAGCAGTCCAAGCAGATCTGCCGCCCAGAACACAACGCACCAGCCCGGGTGGTTGGTCCAGGGGAGGACGACCCACCTCACAACAGGCCTTGATGTACTTCTGCCATGGGGGCTACCAGTGTCCACAGACACTGGGGGCGAGGTGGGGTTAAGTGTCTTGCCCAAAGACACAACGGCAGCACTCTTCTATGGGAACTGGGATTGAACACGGCCAAACCGTCGAGAGCGGGATTCGAATCGCTAAATCAGTAGACAAACGCTCTACCAAACTTTATTGATCCACAAGGGAAATTGTTTGGATACAGTATGTGTGAGCTACTGTATCCAAATAATTTCCATTGTGGATCAATAAAGTTTGTCTAAGTTTAAGTGTTTATTTTTTACTTTTTTTACCTTACAAAAAGTGCAATTGTTTTTGTCAATTAGGACTTACAGTAAATAAAACAGTTTGGAGTACCACAAGGCCATGTTTTGGACCCAATGATGTAACACATTATAGAGCCTGACCCTTCACCTTGGTACTATAGTACTACATCTCCTGCAGTGGTTCGAATATGAATTTACACAAATAGACCAAGGTGACACAATTTCTTATACAGGAATACAAAAAGCTAAGGACAGTACACATCCATCGTCACGCTCTCATTCATTCACACATGTGGGTTTTAGGCTTAGACAAACTTTATTGATCCACAAGGGAAATTGTTTTGGGTACAGTAGCTCACTCATCAAATATAATATAGAACAGAGGGTAAAAAAAAAAAGATGGAATAGCAAAAAAAGAGCAATAGACCAGTGATGTTTTCCATGCTTCAGGGACATTACTATAACTGACATTCATTTCCACTAAACCAACCTAAACCCTAATCTATTGTACCCAAACCTACCTAACTCCTGCCTAAACTCCAGCACCTGCAGCCATTCATGAATCGGTGCTACTGCAGCCTTTGCAGCTCAGTGAGAGGATTCTGGAGGTTCTGCACTTTCACATGAGGCCTGTCCAAATACTGAGAATGACAAACTTGGATGTGTCTCTATCTGCAGGTTAAGGCTCTGACAACACAGGTTCACTTTTGTGGTATTTGTAAGAGTGCAGGCTACATTTCTGTACAAGTTCGTTTAAAATTAATTGCACTTGTCTTCCAAATACAAAAGTACACCACAAATCAAATATAGTTATCGGATTAATTTAAATTTATGTCTTTTCTAATATTTATTTATCATTGTGGAAATGTCTATTTCTATTCTCTTCCTGTTCTTAAATTGTGCAATGCAACACTAGAATTTCCTCACTATTCCTCACTATTACAGTGGTCTGCAAGCAAAATGCTTCCGGAACAAAAGTAGTGAAATTTTTCTTGGTTTAGGTCACTAATAAAGAAAAAGTCAGAAGCGCTGATTGGCTATAGTTTCCAAGATATAGTACAGGGGGTCTTCGGGTTACGACGTTGATCCGTTCTTAAGACGCGTCGTAACCCGAATTTCGTCGTAAGCCGGATTTTGCCTTTGATCTTCCAACCAAAGGACCAATAACCTTTCCATCTCAATAATTAGACCACTACGTTGATTGGTTATCACTGCCGCTTTCATAGGAGCAGATCAGAGCTCACATCAGGTACTTCCGCCCACATTGGGCACGCACACGAGGCCGTCTTCTTCTCCCTACAACCACAACAGAGCGTATTCTTTCGCCGTGCGCCGTGCGCCGTGCGCCGTTCGCGTTTGTTTACATCTCTTACCACGCTAAACCGCGTAAGACGGAATGACGCGTAATATATACATATTTTTTTTAATGGGGGCGCGTTCGTAACCACAAAACGTCGTAACCCGAGACCGTCGTAACCCGAGGACCCCCTGTATTGGGTCAAAATAGGAAATTTATGCAAAATAAGGCAAAAACGGTAGTTTATCAGAAGGTACAGTGTGTCTACAAGCAACAGTTCTATCTGAAAGTCTGTCTGCACATTCCAATACATTCATTTTAATATCTCTAGAGCTTTAACATCAAATATTTTTTTATTTCACATAAGAGAGATGCCTTGAAATTGTGTGCATCTGATGTCTTAAGATATTTCTTGTTTATTTCTTGACGGATAAAGAAGTGCAAGTTAAATATTTTCAAAATTATTTTCAATTATTTTTAAGCAAAAATGCCTAAATCTATTGTATAAACAGATTTTGATTTAAAACAATATCATTAAATATCTTGAATACATTAGCTAACCAGCACAGTTATCAATTGATTTGCAGTTCATCTTATCAATATAAATGAGATTTAGCCACTTTTATCTCGGGAGCAGATCGAGTACACAAATTTGTAGACCAGTGTTATCTCATTATTCTTGTTACCTTTTTTTTTTTTTTTTTTTTACCTTTTATGCAAATAAGTTCACATTTTTATGTAGTGTTTTAGTATTCAGTATAATGTGCTACTTTACTTTTTATGTCTTTCGCTTTTGCCAGTCTGGGTCCTTGTACCAACTTGCCAAGGCTTTGTGCAGAACACATTTGAAAGACAACGAGAAAACCAACCAACCAGAAAATGGCCTCCCCATCCATAGAGCTGGCGTGGCTGCAGTGAAGTCTAGTATTACAGTGCGTGTGAATATGAGGAGAGGAAGAAGACTAGAAGAAACTATCTGTAACCAAACCAGAGCACCAACCACCTTTCATCACAAGTTTCACCTCAAAACTATGAGTACAGGAGCAGGAAAATTCCCAAATTTCCAGAGAACGAAAATTCAACCTCAGACTGAACTTTTATTATTGGTTTAAACAAAACCTAATAACACTAATATCACTAATAACAGTGTTTGACAAAGTGCTGGTGAGTTGGATGAGTGCTGAGCGTACTAAGCCTCCTATTGTGAAATAACGAGAGCTGACAGGAGCAGACAGGAACGAAAGCTGACAGGAACGAGAGCTGACAGGAACGAGAGCTGACAGGAGTGAGAAGAAGACAGATGCAGACAGGAACGAGGAGCAGACACGAGCTAGGAGCAGGCATGAACCAGGAGAAGACAGAAGCAAGAAGAAGACAAGAGCGAGGAGAAGATAGGAGCGAGGAGCAGACGGGAGCGATGGGCAGACTGGAGCAGACAGGGGCTGAAAGGAACGAGGAGCAGACAGGAACCGTCAGGAGCCGATAGGAGCCACGAGCAGGCAGGAGCTGACAGGAGCAGATAGAAGCGAGGAGCAGAAAGGAACCAGGAGCAGATGGGAGTGAATCAGACAAGAGCAGACAGGAGCAAGGAGCAGACATGAACCAGGAGACAGGAACTAACAAGAGCAAGGAGAAGATAGGAGCGAGGAGCAGACAGGAGTGAGGAGCAGACAGGAGTGAGGAGCAGACAGGAATGAGGAGCAGACAGGAGTGAGGAGCAGACAGGAATGAGGAGCAGACAGGAGTGAGGAGCAGACAGGAATGAGGAGCAGACAGGAGCTGAAAGGAGAAGACAGGAGCGAGGAGCAAACAAGAGCAAGGAGAAGATAGGAGTGAGGAGAAGACAGGACCTGAAAGGAGAAGATAGGAGAGAGGAGAAGACAGGACCTGAAAGGAGAAGATAGGAGCGAGGAGCAGACAGGAGCTGAAAGGAGAAGATCAGAGCAAGGAGAAGACAGGAGTGAGGAGAAGACAAGAGCAAGGAGAAGATAGGAGTGAGGAGAAGACAGGACCTGAAAGGAGAAGATAGGACCAAGGAGCAGACAGGAGCGAGAAGCAGACAGGAGTGAGGAGCAGACAGGGACCATCAGGAGCTGATAGGAGCCAGGAGCAGACAGGAGTGAGGAGCAGACAGGGACCATCAGGAGCTGATAGGAGCCAGGAGCAGACAGGAGTGAGGAGCAGACAGGGACCATCAGGAGCCGATAGGAGCCAGGAGCAGACAGGAGTGAGGAGCAGACAAGAGCAAGGAGAAGATAGGACCAAGGAGCAGACAGGAGTGAATCAAACAGGAGCAGACAGGAGCAAGAAGCAGGCATGAACCAGGAGAATACGGGAGCTAACAAGAGCAAGGAGAAGACAGGAGTGAATCAAACAGGAGCAGACAGGAACCATCAGGAGCCAATAGGAGCGAGGAGCAGACAGGAACCAGGAGCAGATGGGAGTGACTCAAACAGGAGCAGACAGGAGCAGACAGGAGCAGTAGATTAAAGCGGACCCGACGCTGGTGTTGACAGGGTCTGGTGGACTCACTGTCTGCTCTTCTCCTCCTCCGCTCAGGGATGTGGGTTGTATTCCCAGGAGTATCCGTGTCTCCGGGGATCGCTCCCGGAAACTCTGGATCAGACTTATGACACGCGAGAAGAAAATGAGAATCTGGAACGGCACAAATGAACTCGGTCAGTTTATGAAAATGTGGCAAAAACGGAGGTTACATAAGACAGACGGTGGCAGAGAGCAGCTTATCCTCACAGAAGTGTTTCCAGAATCTGGAAAATGATTATAATTTTAAAAACATTCCATATGTTGGTTTTTATTGTCTACGAACCAGGAAGTCCTGTTGGTGTGCTGTCCGTTAGCATGCTAGTTATTTTCTGCTGGAGCTTTGACAGGAATGTTTCACAGTATGGCATTAAACCTTTCAGACTAAGTTACAGGTCAAATCTGTGGAGATGCAACCCCGTTCACAGCTCAAAATGCCAGCTTTTCTTGGAATTTTGCGGTATAAAACCACCTGGAATTGAATAAATGTAAGGTAGAGCTGTTTAATGTCATACTGTGGAATATTCCAGGCAGAGCAGTGACGTATCCATAGAAACAAGCAGGTGACGGACCCAAAAAGTTACACAGTGTATCTTTAACTTTAACTAGCCACAAGTATTGCTCAGGTATTCATGTAGTCGGAATGTGTTTGGAAAGTCCAAATGGTTCTGTTTTTCACATTTTGAAGACAGTAAAATTTTACGGCCTTTAAGTTCATATTTCCTATTGACTCATTCTGTGATCACGAGAACGTTCTTTGTGTTATCTCGATGATCAATCTTACTCAACGCTTAAGTATTATCGTCAGTGCGCTCATCTTTTAATTTACTTTAATTGGCGGCACGGTAGCAGAGTGGTTAGCGCTCTTGCTTCACAGCAAGAAGGTTCCGGGTTCGATCCCCGGGTCGCCCAGACCTTTCCGTGTGTGTTCTGTGTGGCGTTTGCATGCATGGTCTGGGTTCGATCCCCGGGTCGCCCGAGCCTTTCTGTGTGGAGTTTGCATGTTCTCCCCGTGTCTGGGTGGGTTTCCTCCGGGCACTCCGGTTTCCCCCACCAACCCAAAACATGCTCTGTAGGTACCTCCAGCTTAGGTCCTGACCAAGCCGAAGCAAGAGGATCATGGAGATGGTCCCCGGGCGCCTTAATGTGTGCTGCCCACTGCTCCTAATATATGTATATATATATATATATAGGATGGGTTAAAATGCAGAGAAGAATTTCTCCAGTGTGAGATCAATAAAGTTCACTTCTTCTTCTTCTTCTTACAAGTCTGGGACAACGTCTGAAAAGGGAAGTGGAACAAACAGGTGTTGTTTTGAAGAAAGAGAGAAAGAGAGAGAGCGAAGACAGACAGAGAGAGAGGGCTATATAGAGGTAGGAAAGAGAGAGAGGGAGAGAGAAAGAGGAAGAGATAAAAAAGACATACAGAGGTAGTGAAGAGAGAGGGAGGGAGAGAGAGAGAGAAGAGAGAGAGAGAGAGCAATAGGATGAGGGGGGAGAGAAAGAGAGGTAGAAGAGAGAAAGAGGGAGAAAGAGAGGGAAAAGACAGACAGAGAGAGAGAGAGCCATACAGAGGCAGAGAAGAGAGAGAGAGGGAGAGAGAAGAGAGAAAGAGAGAGAGAGAGAGAGAGAGAGAGAGCAATAGGAAGAGGGAGAGAGAGGGAGGGAGGGAGGGAAGAGAGAAGAGAGAGAGCAATAGGAAGGGAGGGAGAAAGAGAGGGAAAAGACAGAGAGAGAGAGAGCCATACAGAGGCAGAGAAGAGAGAGAGAGAGGGAGAGAGAAGAGAGAAAGACAGAGAGAGAGAGAGCAATAGGAAGAGGGAGAGAGAGAAAGAGAGAAAGAGAGGTAGAAGAGAGAAAGAGGGAGAAAGAGAGGGAAAAGACAGACAGACAGACAGAGAGAGCCATACAGAGGCAGAGAAGAGAGAGAGAGAGAGAGAGAGAGGGGGGGGGAGAGGGAGGGAAGGAAAGAGAGAGAGAAGACAGACAGAGAGAGAGGGCTATATAAAGATAGGAAAAAGAGAGGGAGAGGTAAAGAGGGAGAGATAAAAAAGACATACAGAGGTAGTGAAGAGAGAGGGAGGGAGGGAGAGAGGTAGAAGAGTGAAAGAGGGAGAGAGAGGGAAAAGACAGGCAGACAGAGAGACAGCCATACAGAGGCAGAGAAGAGAGAGAGAGAGGGAGAGAGAGGGAGGGAGAGAGAAGAGAGAGAGAAAAAGAGAGAGAGGGAGGGAGAGAGAAGAGAGAGAGAGAGAGAGAGAGAGAAAAGACAGAGAGAGAGAGGGCCATATAAAGGTAGAGAAGAGAGAGGGAAGGAGAGAGCGATAGAAGAGAGAAAGAGGAAAAGAGAGAGATAAAAAAAGACAGAGCGAGCCATACAGAGGTAGAGAAGAGAGGGAGGGAGAGAGAGAGGTAGAAGAGGGAAAGGGGGAGAGAGAGGGAAAAGACAGGCAGACAGAGAGACAGCCATACAGAGGCAGAGAAGAGAGAGAGAGAGAGGGAGAGAGAGAGGGAGGGAGAGAGAAGAGAGAGAGAGAGAAAAAGAGAGAGAGAGGGAGGGAGAGAAAAGAGAGAAAGAGAGAGAGAGAAAGAGAGAGAAAAGACAGACAGAGAGAGGGCCATACAGATGTAGAAAAAGAGAAAGAGAGAGAGCGCTAGAGATAGAAGAGAGAAAGAGGGACAGAGTGAGATAAAAAAAGACCATAGAGCCATAGGGAACGCCACAGAGAAGGAGAGAGTGGGCTTGAGAGAGAGACAGGGGGATGCAGAAATGGAGAGAGAATGTGAGGGAACACCGTAGAGAGGGAAGAGAGAAAGGGAGATACATAAATCTATAGAGGGAGAGATAGAGAGATAGAGAGAAGAGAAGGAGGCAGAGGTGTGGAAAGCCCCAAACACAGTCCTTATAAAGTGAATCATGAGCACATCTGGACTCAGCTCTGCACTTGTTCACACACACTGTACGCTATCACAACTTTGGCTTTGACTCTGTTTAAAATGTGCAGAAATCCACCGATAAGCCTGAAAAACTGAGGAGGGTACACCAAAAATAGAACTCTAGTTACTATAATAGTACTTTTTTTTATCTAAATGAAATTGAAGAATTGTATCAGGCTTTTAAACGTAGCTACAATTACATTCTAATCTAGACTTTTACTCAATCATAAGTACGTGTTTAAAAGTCTACAAAGTCCGATCAATGGCAAGAACAAGACCCAGGCAATAAACAGCTACGTCCTGCCAGTGATCAGATACCCAGCAGGAATCATAAGCTGGCCAAAGGAGGAGATACAGACCATAGATGTTAAAGGGATAGTGCGGTTTTTAAAAAAATGTTAATCTGTATGGGTTTTCTTCTAAAAGTTTCGTGCGGTAACACTGGCTTGCCTCTGACAGTCTCCGCTCAGCCCGGTTCTGCCTGCGTTCTGGAGCTCACGTAAGTAGGTCCGGTAAGTTCGCGGGGACAGTTAATGAAGCTTGTTTGTCTTCTCAAAACAAAACATTTGTCCGAAAGGTGATATATTTGCTTCCCAAACAGTTGTCCACGAAAAATCCAGCAGCGTAGTTCACATTCGCATATTTTCTCTCTAGATCCGTATCAATGTGCCCACGTTAGCTCTATTGGCTGTTCACTTGTAAACATTTGTTTACGGGGGATGTCGCCGTACCGCATCCGCCGTACACATCCGCTAAAGGTTAACAGGCTAATACAGCTAATAGGTGCGCAGTGATACGAATCGAGACGAAATATGCGAATGCGAAATACGCCGCTGGATTTTAAAGGGATATGCCACCCCCAGGTCAAATTTGGGCATCTCCCCACAGTCCAGAGACTAAAATAAGTGGTGGAAAGCGTTTTCCTGCTCACCCAGCCATTGTCCGAGTCTGTCGCCACTGACCGCCGCGGTATCTGGTGCTCCTCCGCCTTAGACTGGAGTCTAATGTCGCCAGAGAAAGATTTCGGCCAAAAGGAATTAATTTGCTCGATGCGTTTCCCAATTACTTTGTGTGTAGTGCGCATTCATATCGAGTGCAAATAAATGTGCAAATCAACACGGAGAGCTTGCCTTGGTCATTTTGGGTGGGAACTATTTTCCAGTGCGTAAGAATACAGCCGTATCACGCACCACGTTGTGCAACAGGGGAACTCCCTTCCCGGTGCGTAACTGGGATTCCCCTGGCAGCGTGCTGCGTGATACGGCTGTATTCTTACGCACTGGAAAATAGTTCCCACCCAAAATGACCAAGGCAAGCTCTCCGTGTTGATTTGCACATTTATTTGAACTCGATATGAATGCGCACTACACACAAAGTAATTGGGAAACGCATCGAGCAAATTAATTCCTTTTGGCCGAAATCTTTCTCTGGCGACGTTAGCCTCCAGTCTAACGCGGAGGAGCAGCAGATACCGCGGCGGTCAGTGGCGACAGACTCGGACAATGGCTGGGTGAGCAGGAAAACGCTTTCCACCAGTTATTTTAGTCTCTGGACTGTGGGGAGATGCCCAAATTTGACCTGGGGGTGGCATATCCCTTTAAGACACGAAAGCTCTTGACCATGCATGGCCCCTACATGGGGCGTACCACCGAAACATAACTGAAGTGGCTGATATCCAGAAATCCTACTAATGGCTGGAGAGGGCTGGACTGAAGGACAGCACAGAGGCCCTCATCCTGGCTGCACAGGAGCAGGCCTTGAGCACCCGAGCAATAGAGGCCCAGATCTACCACACCAGACAAGACCCAAGGTGTAGGCTGTGCAAAGAGGCTCCTGAGACAGTCCAGCACATAACTGCAGGGTGTAAGATGCTGGCAGGGAAAGCATACATGGAGCGACACAACCAAGTGGCGGGCATAGTGTACAGAAACTCCAAGGTCAAGGTGGGAATCATCCCCAGCAGTTGCAGAGAATGGCCAAGCCAAGGTTCTGTGGGACTTCAGATACAGACTGATGGTGTGAATGGTGATGGAGAACCAACCAGACATAGCGGTGTTGGATAAGCAACAGAACAAAGCCGTGGTGGTGGACATTGTGATACCAAACAATGGTAATACAGTGGTCCCTCGCTATATCGTGGTTCACTTTTCGCGGCCTTGCTGTTTTGTAGATTTTTTTAATTCAATTTTTTTTTTATAGTGTATCAACGCACATTGTGTTCTACATCCTGATTGGATAAGGGACTGTAGACCTATGTCGATTTGTCAGTCATTCTCCTCCTGTACAGAATGCGTTCAGCTTGCCAAATTTATATAAATGTTCGATCGCAGTGTGACTCTGGAGTGCTGTATGTTTGCAAGTTTTCTCCCCGACAAAGCCCACAATGTCGACGAAACGTTCTCAAATATAATCAAAGGTGGCATGTCTGTTTATAATAATCTTCTCACCCAAAGGAAAAATCTTTTGGAAGAGCGCACTCGGAAAAAGACGCCTGCACCGAGGTGGAGCGGCGCCAGGACGAAGAGGCACGGTTAGAGGACCTGTGAAATATACGCTTCACTATTAATACATTTTTTGTTGAAAATCTACGAAAGTTTGAGTGTTTAAACGAGAGAGAAATGTCAGAAAACGTTAATGCCAGTCTGAGAAAAGTGTAGAATGTGTGTGATGAGGCGTTTACAGCCTTAAAGGAGAATTAACCTGACAACCTACAATCTGAGCCTTATTTCTGTAATAAAGCAAGTTGTTTTACTCACCCATAGCACTTTGGTGTCATTTGGAGCATTTCCGGAGATGTTTTAGATTTGCGATCTCCGTAATGTGAGTCCTCGGGGCACATGTTTGTGGTCTCCAAATAACAAAAACTTTAGCACTTTTCAAATCATAGAAGCTCCATGTCTTAGTCTACACTTTCGTTTGAGTCAAAAGTGGCCTGTAATCCGAGATTTATCCATAATTTCGAGGAGATGAGGACGCCAGTGCGCATGCACTCATTCACAGCTGATTTCGCTCTCAGCTCTCGGGACCCAAACATGAAACACAAAGCTGTAAGACCTTTGGACCATCGTGTTTGCACTACCCACTTCAGTCAGGACGATTTTTTTTACCAGCAAAGGAAAAGTAAGAAGGCCAGCGGATTCAGCGCGCAGTTCTGAGAAGTAATGCGAAACCGATGGCTGTTCTCTGCTGCTCCTAAAACTGTCTCCGCTTCATTCTTTCCGTATCCATTCTGTCTCCTCATCCGTATACTCCTCTTCAGTCCTCAGTCCTCCATAAGTCCTCTTCAGCCTCAAAGTCCGAATCTTCTGCCATATGTCACTCGCAACAGAAAAGTTGCGTCTTCTTATCTGCGAAACAGCTGGGACTTCACGCATGCGCCCTGTCCTCTATGATGACGTCATCAAATGAAACTATAACTGGATATCGGGTTTCAAGCCGCTTTTGACTCCATTTAAACTCTACGCTGACACAGCGATCTTCTATGATTTGAAAAGTGCTAAAGTTTGCGTTATTTGGAGACCGCAAACATATGCCCCGAGAACTGACGTTACGGATATTGCTAATCTAAAACATCTCCGTAAGTGCTCCAAATGACACCAAAGTGCTATGGGTGAGTAAAACAACTTTTTTAAACAAGCATTTTTTAATATACATTATACTTAAATATATTATTATAAAAACCCATAAAAATGTAAACTGTCAATGTAAACTATTTAATCCGCTCTTTTGAAATGGCCTCATGCATTTATTTGTAGTGTCATGCAAAGAGAGTTCAGTTACATAAGATTTTTTTCCCTCATAGTTGGCCCATGTTCAAAGCTCCGTAGTGTCAAATGCTTTGCTGTCTGCAGGACGCCAAGGTCGTGTGGTGATAAAAGCAGCTCCGAGAGTAATGACTGTGAGAATGGGCCAGTTACACAGTACGTCATGAGCTAGAACACGAACTGCAGGAAGTAGACTGTTCCTGCTGACATTTATATCTGTAATGTAATGGGCTTTAAAAGGCAGGGATGAAAGAGTTCCGTTTTTTAGCGGATCTCTGCTTTTTTTTCAGCCGCAGGGTAATTTTTTTTTTTTTTTTAATATCTGTGCAAATTCGTTGAGAAAGATTTTGGGTGTATATATATGTATAGTTGTGTTTAGGGTCGCCAACCGTCCCCTGAAAAACAGAATCGTCCTGTATTCAGAACAAAAGTACGTGTATCTCGTATTAAACTTCGTATTAAACTGTTCGTATTAAACACGGGCGCGAGTCCGTGTCTGGAGCCGCGGACCGAGCGAGTGAGCGCAGCTCTTTCATAACAGCGTGTACCCAGTGGCGTTCCTAGAGTGATTTGCGCCCTGGGCGAAAGCCACTCTTGCCGCCGTGGGAAGAATAATAATTTTCTTATACTCCCAAAAGGTCGAAACTAGAACTAAATCTGTACGTAAACCGAAAGTAAACCAGATCTAAAACCTAACTTACAACTACGAATAATACCAAAGGGGCAGATAAAAGTAAGACTTTCCTTCTTTCTGATTCCTTGAGAATTGTACTTTTTTTTGAGAAATGTCATTAAAAAATTGCAATCAGGAAAGCGCTCCTTTGTGTTTTTAAAGTCCATCTAATTAGCTCCTTGTAATATTCTGACTGGTCCTATATTACTCAAAATGGACTCTTGTGAGCTTTAGGGCGCGTCCCATTTCTCTGTCTTACCCCTACCCCTTGGTTTTGCGCGTTCATGTGAGGGCAAGGGGTGTCCCGATTCTAATTTTGATGAAGGGACAGGGCCACGACCGAGGGCTACATACCCCTTGAAACGAAATAAGCTCTCGACCAGACTTGAAACGAAGGGGTACGCCTACAAGCTCAGGCAGGTTTTGGGATCAGGATGGCAGCGTCACATCGACCAGCCAAGGAGTCTCATAAATGTATTTTCAGCAGTTGTAATTATCGATTAACAGTTTAGCAGGTTTACAATTATGACGCTTATGTTCTATGTTACTTTTAGTGAACTGTTGTTGCGGTTTTAATTGTAGTGATGTCTGTTTAGCTGACGTTATCGCTTTCATCGAACTTTCATGTATAAACAAGCTAGTTTTTTTGTTGAGCTGAGGTACCTGATAATCCTTGACATGACGTTTACGTGTGTTTGCGTCAATTGTTGTCGCCTCTGTAGACGTAGCAGCTCAGGTAGAGGCATGGGATGATGACGCAAATGGTAATCGAGTGGTGTCCCATTTCTTAGGGGAACATTCGTACCCTGAGCCTTCTCAGCTCATTATCGAGGGGCAAGACAAAGACGTAGATAAGGGGGAAGGGGAAGGGGAAGAGGTAAGACAGAGTAATGGGACGTGGCCTTAAGGCATGTTATAATGTTGTTACCTCCTCAAAAAACATACCAGTTTAAAAATTCAGTGGAGCAATTCCTGCATTACCACATGATATCACAAGGTGGAACAGAGTGTTTTTTGTTTGAGAAAAGAACTGGTTTTTGTGTTAAACATGTGTGAATAAAACAAAACACAACTTGATGAGGGAACAGTATTATAACACAGATCAGAATATAGAGTAATATGGGCCCTTTAACAATGTAAAAATGTCCAAAACTAAACTGAGTTCCTCACTGTAGCAAGAAGAAACACATTCACCAACTCATGGGCAACATTACAGGAACAAAATATCCAGTGACTTTAACATTCCATAACCATAATTCTAAATGCGGACACCTCATACGTCTTGTTCTCTATGTACTTCAGCCCTGTCCACACTCACAAATGATTAGCTCCAAGTATCCAGAGGGCCTGTCCATGACCCGCTGTAACCTACTCCCCATCAGAAAGTACCACGCGTCTGACAGATACTGCGTTTGACAGATTGTACTGCTGTATAATGTGTACTGCATGTTCCCTGACAGGCAGAAGGAGCAGCGCTGGCCCTGCGTAGATACTGTGTACTTCTATTCTCTGCTTTAATCTGCAGATTTGACAAACTGACAAATCCACAGGGCCCAAACTCCAACGAAAAATATTCAAGTCTGACAAGATTCAGTCAGGAGGATATCTGAGACGTTAACAGTTCTGTATCACGCAAAATTGTTTCTGAAATTTAAGCCGCGTTTTTTATTCTGATTACGGCCGAACCAACAATAATCAGCACGGAAGCATAGCACGCAATACGAGTGAGAGCTTTGTGCACAAAAAATATATTAATAACAGCTTTTAAATGATTATTATTCAAATCAAATCAATCTTTATTGTCATATTGCTGTACATACAACTGTAGTGCAGGCAAGATGAAATTGTGTTTCTCTACGTATCAATAAAAAAAAAAAGAACATCATTTAAAACACACTCCACCCCCCGCCCAACACTTCCATTTACACATCCTGAGACAGATCCAGTTAGAAAACTTAATGCAACTGTAGTTTAACGTGACCATAATCGCTATAATATCTGTGTATAAAGTGCCAGTTAAAGAGGCTGAGTGAGATAAATACTGAAAACTAAGCAAAACAATAATATACATGTAATATACATGAGGTGCAGCAGTATAAGATAAGATAAGACTTTATTGATCTCACACAGGAGAAATTCACTTGCCACATTAGCTCCAGTTTAGTGCAAAAGAAAATTAGAACAAAAAAGTGCATGCAGACAGATAAGTAATAATAATAATAAAATGAATAAATAAGAGAATAAAGAAAAAAATTGCATGTTTAGACTAGTGCTCCGTTTAGCGCTCCTTCTTGCACTGGGGGTGGCTCAGTCGGCTGCTGAAGGAGCTGCTCAGCTCCTCTACAGTCCGGTGCAGAGGGTGAGAGGTGTCGTCCATGATGGACGTGAGTTTGGCCAGATGACAGCCCAGGACAGAGCTGGTCCTCCTGACCAAAGATCAAAGATCAAAGTCAGCTTTATTGTCAATTCTGCCATATGTGTTCAACATACAGTGAATCGAAATTTTGTTTCTGTCTGGCCAGGTAGTGGAAAAAGACAGTGTACAAAATACAATATAAAGACAAAACACAACAAAAACTATCTAAGACAGAGATCTAAAGTTAAACTTAAGTCTAAGATCTAAAGTCTTAAAGGGATATGCCACCCCCAGGTCAAACTTGGGCATCTCCCCACAGTCCAGAGACTAAAATAAGTGGTGGAAAGCGTTTTCCTGGTCACCCAGCCATTGTCCGAGTCTGTCAGCACTGACCGTCGCGGTATCTGCAGCTACTCCGCGTTAGACTGGAGTCTAACGGCGCCAGAGAAAGATTTCGGCCAAAAGGAATTAATTTGCTCGATGCGTTTCCCAATTACTTTCTGTGTAGTGCGCATTCATATTGAGTGCAAATAAATGTACAAATCAACACGGAGAGCTTGACTTGGTCATTTTGGGTGGGAACTATTTTTCAGTACGGAAAAAGAAAGCCGAAGCACGCACCACGCTGCGCAACAGGGGAACTCCCTTCCTGGTGCGTAACAGGGATTCCCCTGGCAGCGTGGTGCGTGCTCCCCGTCTGTTGCTCACTAATGGAGTTATACAACTCGTACAGTGCCTCCCTTCTATCAGCGTTGTTCGGTGTGGGGGGGATATAAACAGCGACCAGCATGATCGCTGTTATTTCCCTCGGGAGATAAAAAGGCCGGCACTTCAGAATGATAAACTCCACTAGAGGTGAACAGTGTCTACAT
>JAVJIX010000003.1:16347500-16635000 GCA_036785185.1 Paratrypauchen microcephalus | reverse complement strand
GTCAATAATATATTTCTCTATTTTCCATCTCGCCCCCCCCTCTCGTAATGTATTTCCAAGCAAAAAAAACCCTCAATGTTTACCGTTCCACTGTATTACGTCATATGTGTTTGTGACTACTGTGATTGTTTCTGCATTTTCTATTCTGTTTATGTTCTTGTATCGCTGAGGAGAGAGGCGGGACATTAGCGCCCCCAAGGTCCATGGACCCGTCCTTTTCAATCTCATCTCGTTGTTTACAAGGTTCTCATTGTTTACAATGACAATAAAGCTTTCCATTCCATTCCACATCCTATTGTTAGTGGCCTCTCTTCTTGAGTACCATTCCTTTGGCATTTCATGTTTTAGAACTTAAACAACAACTATGAATAAAAACAAATACTATTTCCAGCTTGACTTTTCTCCATACTGTAGGGCTCCATCTATTGACAGCAGAGTGAATTATCATGGGGGAAAACAAAGTAGCCAATAAGGACAATGCCCCCATGTGTTAATATAACCAGTTGTAATGAAAGCAATTTGATGAAATTGCTTTGAAAATCTAAATCAGTCAGTCTACCTCCCCTCAACTATGGTCATGAGCTCTGGGTAATGACCGCAAAGGACAAAATCGTGAATACAAGCAGCCGACATGAGTTTCCTCCTCAGAGTGGCTGGGCGCTCCCGTAGATATTGGATGAGTAGCTCAGTCACACAGGAGGAGCTCGGAGTAGAGCCGCTGCTCCTCCACGTTGAGAGGAGCAGCTGAGGGGGCTCAGGCAGCTGTTCCGGATGCCTCCTGGACGGGGCCGGGGGAAGACCCAGGACACGCTGGAGGGACTATGTCTCTCAGCTGGCCTGGGAACGCCTTGGGGTCTTCCCGGAGGAGCTGGAGGAAGTGTCCGGGGTGAAGGAAGTCTGGGAGTCCCTGCTTAGACTGTTGCCCCCGCGACCCGGCCTCAGATAACTGGAAGAAAATGGATGGATGGATGGATGCTTTGAAAATGCTTTGAATGATTTTGATGATGATTCATGAACTTAAAATTTTATCTGTGATGCAACAATCCAGGAAAATTAAAATGGCATATTATCTGAGGTTTAGAAGCAAAGAACTTAAATAAATAAATACATAATAATAATAATAATAATAATAATAATAATAATAATGTATGATGGTGAGGGAACAATCCTACAGTATAATATGCATGTTTAAAAAAAAAAAGTTAATTTTGAATATTATGTCCTTACAAAGAAACCTCAGCACAAAATCCATACCATGAGGCCATAGGGTCATTTCAGCTCAGAGCATCTACTATTTCTTTAGCTGTAATACAATGTGTGTTTTTTCCATAGTACAAGCTGTCCTGATATGTGCAGACAGTCTATGTATATCCCAGGTTTTATTGCACGGAAAGGAAAGACCTGATTATGTCATGGTACGTTTGGCTGTAATTTTCACATTGGCCCGAGCACAAACATCTGCCCAGGCTTTGCCCAGTTGATCTCTGGAGCTTCACCAATAGTATAATGAGCCAGGGACAGAGGAGAGGACCACACAAAGCCTAGTTAGAGGTATACTTAAAGGTGTACTGTGTAACCTTTCTGGAGGGGGTCCGAAACCTGTTTGTCTCCATGGAGATGTTAATGCTTTGGTTTAAATTGCCTGCAGTATGGTATTACAGGTGTTACTACAGGTGTTATTTATTGCTCAAAATTATCTTAAAAAACATCTGTTCTTACTGTGAGTGGAGTCACTGTACCGCGGAACATTTTAGGCACATCTCCATGGAGACGGACCCTCCATCAGACAAGTTACGCAGTGCAGCTTTAACATGACCTGCACAAAACTGCCGTAAAAGTGACCAGAGAACTCGCAAAATGTCAAAAAAAGTGACGTGAACTTTAACTGAAATCGTATTGGGAAAACTGAAATGGCTGTTCAACCTAATAAAAATATTGGTGTTGCCAGATATGAATGGAAGGTTGGTGGTTTCATTCCACTTATTGCCAATGTTGTAACTGTGCCCTTGGGCAAGAAACTCTGCACATTTCAGTTTAAGAGGATAGAGCTGCTTGGTACAAGAAGTGCATGTTGGAAAATGTTTTAAGTTACAATAGCAAACTATGGATTTCTTACTAAACTTCTGCTAAAAGTGCAATATGTAACTTTTCATGCGTGTCTCTATGGCGATGCTATTGCTTTGCCTAGAATGTTCCACAGTATAACAATAAACATATAAACAGATCTGCCTTTTATTCAGTGTGTTTTCTTGCTAAAAATGAGGGCTGTCAGTTTATTGTGTTAATTAGACTAATTATTTACACTGCAAATTAACGCGTTATAAAAATTAAGGCAATTAATTAATGACAAGTTTATTTATAAGAAGAACAAAGACGGGACTATCAACAAGAACGCGGTAATTTGGAGCTTTTGTCAAAAAGAATTTTCCAGTCACCGAAGCTGCTCCAGCCTGACGGAAGTTCCATTGTTACCGGTGATAGAGCGAGCGTGAGCGAACTTCACCAAACCACCAAACCATGCTTGCAGAATTTGGAAAACGAATGAGCAAAGCGACCACAGAAAAACTGACAAAATCAATTGCAAAGTGGGTTCTCCCTTTCTCAATCTCTTTCTTTCAATCTCTCTCTCTCTCACGAGATTAAAATTCAATTAATTAGATTAATTAGTTACAAATTCTGTAATTAACTCATTCACTGCCGGCCTGTTTTCAGAATTCCAACCCCAGACTGCCAGAGGTTTTACTGCATTTTCACTGATTTTACAAGACCCACAGAATACTGAGTTCTTTGACTATATAAACATGGCCCCCATCAAAATAAAGTGTAGACTCTCTTCTTTCACCTGGAAAAAATTATGCTTCTAACCTTTTCGGTTCTCAAGTAATTGATAGTAGAACATAGGGTAGTTTCAGCAAAAACGCTGTTTTTTGACCACAAAGTGGAGAAAACGAGCATTTTGTACAAAGAAGGATTTCTAGCAGATCAGTGATTTTGACGTCAATACTTAGTGACTTAGTGACACCTCAAACATCTAAAACAACAGAGAAAGAGATTTTTGATGGCATAGTACATTTTTATTTACAAATATAAGAATATAAGGCTCTGTGAATTGAAAATTCCTTCAAATCAATAGTGCCAAGAAATGTTTACAGGATATAATATCTTTTCATATAAAATAGAACTTTGTCACTTCAAAATAGAGGCTCAGAGTACAGACCCATAATAAAAACTAATATACACACACACACACGCACACACACATACATATATGTACATACACACAAGCCCATGCATAAACCTTTACACACACACAGCTATACCCACACACACACACACGCACGCACACGCACGCACGCACGCACGTACACACACACATAACTTCATTCATTACAATTACCACATAGCAGCATCATGTAAACTTAATTCTTCTCATCTCATGCCTCTCTGGAGACGAGGATCTACTGCTCCAAGTCAGTAAACGTCTTCTTTGGCGCTGTCGCAATTCTGATCTGAGTCCCTTCCTTCGCGCACCGCGAGCCCGAGCACGTCGCCTGCCTCGGGCAGATCTCTGCTCCGACCTCGCCGGAGTGATCCGGCGTGTCTCTGCGATCCTCTGATCCGGGATCCTGGGTCCCAAGAGCGATCAGACCACTCCGGAGGCACTGATCAAGAGTTTTCTGCTTTTCCGGGTTCCCTCGCCTCGCCATCTTGCTCCTCTCACCAATACACACTACACACGCTAACCTCTTCCTCTCTTCCGGGTCTCCGATCGGCAGATAATAATACAAAAGATCGCTATCTATAGGTTGGGAGATGTGAATTACACCTTCAAAGTTGCTCCAGGTCGTAACCTAGCAACCCCCGCTGGAAAACGCAATTGACGTCTATAGACGTCACGGCAGTCAACGTTTGGATTCGAGGTGACGCCAATAACCGGCAGTCACTGAGTTAATTAGATTAATTTTTAATCGCCTGACAGCACTACTAAAAATACACTGAAAAACATGGATTCTTACTGTGAGCAGGCATCCACAGATCTGACCTGTAACTTGCCCTATCGCATTATCCGCTTGTCTCTATGGAGTTATGCAAGTATATTATATGACTGCTGAAAATTCTAGGCAAAGCAGTAACATCTCTATGGAGACAAGCACATGATGTTATAAAGCACGGATGTTGGACCCAAAAGCAAACCAAAACTCAAGTAAAGTTAAGAGTTATTAGTTATTGCACAGGTGGATAATGGGCAAAGGGGTCCAGTGGAGGCAGGCGGGCACAGGGCAGGAAGGTCTGGAGGAACACGAGCCACGAGATGAACAGGGGAGCCGAGAAGGAAGATCCAAAGAGCACTAGGAGTAGAAAAAACAAAAATTACAAAAGGTCCAGGAGGTCCAGTTTTCAAAAAAAACCAACAAAATCTTGAGAAGTGTGAGCCACGAGCTAGTTACCAAGGTGGTAAAACTGACGACGTGGCCGGGAGTGGAGGGAGAACCAGGCTGACACCACCACGAAATGTTCCATATTGAACCTTTAAAGGGCCCCTGTTACACTGTTTTCTGATCTCTGTTATAATTGTTGTTTCCTAATCACAAATATACCTGGAGTTGTGTTTTGTTTCATTCACGCATGTTTAACACATAAACCCTTCACATTTAGGCTGAGATCTTCTCTTGTGATGCCATGTGGCAAGACAGGGATTTGTGATTTGTGATTTTCGTTTTTTTGCAGAATGTGCTAGTTGAGATCATGAAGAAGCCTCTGCATGTTTCAGATAACAGCATTAGTGACGTTAAAAACATACATTTTTAATTTCAAATTGGCTTGTTTTTGAGGAAAGAAACGGGGCGTGTATAACATAATTTTTCCATGCTCGCGCGCCTGCCAATCCCGTTACGAGGAGCGCTGTAGGAGTTTCCCCTGTTCGCCTATCAGCTGTGAAGAGCTCCTGAATATGTAAGTGGCACTGCAGGACAATAAAGGACATGAAAATGGACTTTTAACTTCTACTTGGACACATGACACGTTCGGGAGACCTTTGGGACAGGTTCGGGACACGTCCGTTTCTCCGTAGCTCGTGTACAGAGTCTCCCCGTGTCTGGGTGGGTTTCCTCCGGGCACTCCGGTTTCCCCCACCAACCCAAAACATGCATGATAGGTACCTCCAGCTTAGGTCCTGACCAAACCGAAGCAAGAAGATCATGGAGATGGTCCCCGGGCGCCCTAATGTGTGCTGCCCACTGCTCCTAATATATGTATATATATATATATAGGATGGGTTAAAATGCAGAGAAGAATTTCTCCAGTGTGAGATCAATAAAGTTCACTTCTTCTACACATGGAGATACGCCAAAAACACTGCAACATGGGGTGAGTCATAATTATTATCATTTTTCTGCATCAAATGGATTTTATAGACTTTAGGACATGTTTGAATACTAATTCAGCTTTCGTGTGGTGATCATCTGTGCTCTGTGCGGGACCGCGGCTGCTCACTGCATATTGTGGTTCTGCGGATCTCCATTCACAATGCGGCTAAGCTAATGTAGGGTTGTTGCCTGGAAGAATCCATGACTCATCGCTGTACCAGCGAGTGAGTCTGGTAACGCTTGATCCACAGAATGCGCTGCGGTTGCGCGTAGACAGACAGCTAAGTGAACCAATCAGAGATTGCGCCATCTTGATTCAAAACTGAGGCGGAACTTCCGCTGCCTAAGAGTGACTTTGCGGGCAAAGGCGGGTGCACTGACGTCACCATCTTTGAACGAATCAGAATCGCGGAGTCCGTTTGTAACCGGAGGAGCGAGAGTGGAGCGAGGGTGTCCAAATGGTATCGCGGTGTATAGGAAATACAGAGAGATATCATTTGGCTGGCCAGGTAAGTAGGGTTGTCAACTCCCTGAAAAATAAATAAGGGACACCTTATTGGCAGGACCGGCCGGCCCAATTGCCTTCACCCTTCGTGGTGTAGTGAATCTTTTTAGCCATTTTTTGTATGTGTGAAGCGATTGTTTAACTATTTGACTCAAACCTGAATTTAATTAGATGCATATTTGAGTGATATGAACACATGGAAAATAAATAATTATCAGCAATTTATTTTTAATACAAAATAACAAAATTAACAGAATAAAATAAATATCGTCCTGTTTAACTTAAAACTGTATAAATTAATATAAACAGGGATGAAAGTGACCAGTAATGGAAAAAAGCTGAAAGTCTCCAAAAAGCTAGGGGGGCATGCGCCCCTGGAAAATTTTTGAACTCTAAATGCTCTGAGATGCAATCTGGGGTCATTCCAGCCAATAAAAACTAAGATGTCAACCACCCATTTTGGGGGGAAAAATCCCTTTCTCTCTCTTGATGATCCCACTTTGCACTATCTTCTCACAAAATATGACTTGCACTGGATGGAATCAACTCGGGATGTGTAGTCTGGACAATAGCTGCTGACAGCCAGACTCAAGCACATTTCTAAATGATCATCAGTCATGGTGAAACAGTACTTGGGCTTAATGATCTTCATGTGGGAAAAGGCTGACTCACATAAATAAGTTTTCATAAATCTATCTCCATTTTATCTGGTAAATGTTAATTTAAATCTTAAAATAAGCCAGACAAACTGTACTGCACTTAAACACTCTGTGCCCCGTTTTTGGACCCTCACCCCTTCTTACCTGTTTTTTCAACTTCCTACGTGGAGTCACATTCTCTTATTGGTTTTGCAGTGGTATTTACCAGCGTCTGCACATTTACCAAATGCATGTGACAAACACATGCATTTGTGCACTTTTATTAGGCAACATTCAACCACATGTCACGGTAGGCCTGGTCTGTGCTGTAGACCTGCTCTGTGCGGACACTGTAACATAAATTTAGATTAGTTTTTGCTTTGCATTTCGTCTTGCTCTTCTAATCAAAGGCATTGAGGAGGAGCCTGTGTACGCTATACGCGGGGAAGAGTGAGAGTGTGAAAAGGAGGACGTGAGGCAGACGGACAGGTAGGATGTTTTAAAAAGTTTAGCCTGCTCTGTGATACACGCTGGTACAGGTGCATGCTGTAGGGAACAAGCTGCGCGTGCTGGCGGTGCGCGTAGTGTCCACTGCTCCAGTCGAGCGTGCAGGCTGCAGTGCGAAGCTCCGCGCGGTCCGCACACCGGTAAAAGTTTATTGCTAATGGCAGCGGCTGTAATGAAATATGATTGCACTCATCTCGAGACCAAGACCGGTGTTATAGTATTTGACACCAGTCGACTGGTAGATCGACATATTGGGCACCCCTGTTTTAGACACTATTTTTGATTCACACGGTAATACGGGACAAAGTCCCAAAGGCCCTTTTCAGCTCAATACGGGACGCGCAATTTTGTTTCTGAATACGGGACGATTCAGTTTTTCAAGGGACGGTTGGTAACCCCTAAGCTAATGCTAACACTAGCATTGAAACAATGCGATCAGCGCGATCAAGAAGAGTCTATTTAGGTTAATTTCCACTCTATTTTTGTTTATATGAAAGCCGAACGTTTTGCCATAGGCTATAGCGGTAGAGTAATACTTTATTTTTATTCAATTTGACCCGTTTCGGTACTTTTGTAACTTTTTTTTGACTCGGCGCTTATTTAGCCATGCGGTTTCGAATGTAAGTTCTCATGGGATATATATATATATATATATATATATATATATATATATATATATATATATATATATGGCATGTATTTATTTATTGTTATTTATTTATTTAAAGCATAGTATATTATACTATGCTATATTATGTGCAATACGAAATTCATTCAAGCAATATTACCTCCTGTGAAATACTCCGTAAATACCTGTACCTTGGTATTTTATTACATATTTAATTACTTTTTTAAAAATTATATTGGTTACTTTGCTATGCTATTAGTACTTCCTGACTATCTTGGCGTGTCAACGGTTCTTCTTGATCCTAAGCATTTCATTGCATTATTGTTGATCTTTTTTATTTTACATTGTATAATACATTGTATAATACGTGCAGTACAAAATCGACGTGCTATGTATATATATATATATATATATATATATATATATATATATATACTATGCATCTCGCCCATTTCGCATATACTATGCATTCACCCAAACTAGAGAAATACCAGGGGCTCAAGGAAGAGCTGGAGAAGGCCTGGAAGGTGAAGGCATCAGTGGTGCCCGTGGCGGAGCACTCGGGGCTGTGGCTACAACAGATCCCAGGAAAAACATCAGACATCTCAGTCCAGAAAAGTGCAGTACTAGGAACAGCAAAGATACTGCGCAGAACTCTCAAGCTCCCAGGCCTCTGGTAGAGGACCCGAGCTGGATGAGAGTGAGAGACCAACCACCGTGGAAGGTGAGGAGCACATTTTTTTATATATTATTCTATATTATGTGCAATACGAAACTCATTTGAGCTGTATTACCTCCTGTGAAATACTACTTAAATACCTGTACCTTTTATTATTTTATTACTTTTTTTTAATTATGAAGAAGAAGAGAAGTGACTTTATTGATCTCACACAGGAGAAATTCTTCTCTGCACTTAACCCATCTTGTTATTAGGAGCAGTGGGCAGCACATTACTGCGCCCATCTCCATGATCTTCTTGCTTCGGTTTGGTCAGGACTTCAGCTGGAGGATTTTACCAATTGTGCATGTTTTGGGTCAATGGAGGAAACCGGAGTTGCCCGGAGGAAACCCACCCAGACACGGGGAGAACATGCAAACTCCACACAGAAAGGCTCGGGCGACCCAAATCTTACAGCCATACCAACGTGCCATGCATTTTGTGGTAAACTTTGACTTAACATATTATCCTGTGAATTATTCAATTATTGAATGTTTCTGACCTGCCTGGACATTAAGACCACATCACAGTGACAATCATGATGGGGGAGGGCTTAGCTTAGTAATGTCATGCAAATTAGGCAAGGAGGGCTGAAAAGAGCAAAACTTTGAGAGCTTTTTTCAGGGCTTTCGAAAATCTACTGTGCCTGCTTTCAAATAGCGACAACTTCAAATATGGTCAGATTTTCATGTGTAAGACATCATTGGAAAGCTTAGAATCTACACTCTCAGAATCTGTATAACTCAGGCTACATTTATATGGCGACGATCAAAACAGAAGATGCAAAAGTGGCGTCTCATCTTCAATTTTTTATCCCCGTTTAGACGACCGTTCTCAACAGGAAATGTTTGTTTATACGAAGATGCAAAAGTGGACGCAAAAGCCAGCGAAGGGAAGCGCTGTAAATAACTGGACTGAAAAAAAACCAAAAAACAAACAAACATCACAACAGCGTCAAGTTACATTTCTAACCACGACTGTACCGGAAAAGAGAAAGGTAAAACTTCAAAATAAAATGTTCTAGTTGCGTTTTAAATGAGTTGTTAAGTTCCGCTCCAAACATTTCAGTGACTTGTATTTTTATTATTCTACTGAAAATAGTTACATTACAGGAGGATTACAGTGAATTAGAAAATATAAAATCACATCGGGTTTTACATTTGAAGTGCCTCATGCGGATGTCGCTTGTCTTGGCCGTCTGTGTGGCTGTGAGAGTGTGAGAAAGACTTGTATGGGAAGAAGAGAAAAGACCATAGACTGTGTGGGTGCGATTTATGCAATTGTTGAAATGACTCTTGTATGTTGACTAGAGCTGCTAGCGCAGCTTGAACATCCGTGGTATCAAGGTATGCCACATCATGTGACGTAAACGCGTAGGCGACGTGAGCAGATCTGACCAGATTTGCGTCTTGGGCAATTTACACGGAAACGCTACAGCGGAGCGTGTTTAACTTTTCCACTCTGGAGGGTGGTTTCAGATTTTTGCGTTTTTAGGCCCCAAAAATGCCGTCACCGTGTAAATGAAAGGCACTTCCGATAAAATATTTTGTCGTTTTTACCCGTAAGCGTTCTTGTGTAAACAGGCCCTCAAAACGCCTCTGGGACGACTTGTGTCCTATTTGGCCGCCATAATATTATTATGGCAGAATTGACAATAAAGCTGACTTTGATCTTTGATCTTTGATCTTATGAGTGTGACGATGATCACTTAACTCTTCATTCAGTCAAATCTTCTGAGTGAGAGCAGACACATTTTAGAGTCAAGCTAGTAGTACAAATTACCTACAAGTGCGGTTAAACTACACAAATATACCCCAGTATATACTATACAAGTACAGTCAGTACAGTCAGTCATCCAGGAACAAACAATTGAGACCATCCAAGAGGAAACTTCCCAGATAATATCTGTAAATATTAGACGTGAATGCACAACAGAAGCTTCCCTGGAGAGCACACAAACTCCGTCAGTGGACATGGTGTCACCAGAGGGAGCTATAGAGGCATGTCCAGATGGTGCAGAAAACCACCCTCAATCATCACCTGTGAATGACCGGGAACATTCATCGGAAAATATCCAGGATGCCACATTTTCCATTAAGGAGGAGGAGATCAAACCAGCAGTGAACCTACAGGGGCTGACCGCTGAAATCTTGCAAAAGTTGCCTTTCATTAGGGTGATTGAGGAGAACGATGGTATTGTAAGGTGGTCCGAGCCTAATGCAACCACCAATTGTGAAGAGAAGCCTCAAGATATCTGCTGTTCTCTTCAGAACCCGTCGGAATGTATTCTTGTAGATACCATCAGCTTGGCATCTACACTGGAGAAGAGAAGTGAACCATCTGAAAACATCTCCACACCTGAGAGGAACAGTAATATTTCAGATGTCATCTCCCCAGCTGACAGGAGCACTGAACCATCTGAGAACCTCCCCACAGAGACCTCTACCATACCAATAAAGACATCTCCACTTGTACCTTATAGGATGTCCTCCTTTGTCACCTACGCGTTTGTCTGGAAAGTCTTTAGAAAAGCTAGAAACAATGATCTCCATAAGATCACTCTGATAACTCTCAACCTGCACAAGAACATACATGACCAACTGGAGTACGATGGAAATCCTGAAATCCACCTGCGCGACTTGGAGAAAATGAGCAAAGCAGCGGCCAAACATCTGGCAGTGGAATATGGCTCTGCTGAGGCTCTCCTGAGGGCTGCTCAAGGAGAAGACACTGCAGCGTTTGAAGCAGCTGCTGTGAGACATCTCAACAGTGAGCTGAGGGCATACAGCAAGCGGCCAAAGTCTGCCCTGTCGAGGTTCTCCTCCAGAGTGAGGAGAGCCTTTGGCTTCCATTCAACCCCCAATCCACAGGACCAGCATTTGGAACCATCAGGAAGGAAATATTAAAAGTTTTCTTCAGGATGTGTTGCAATGCAATGACAGCACAGTGGTCCACTAATACATCAGGGGTCTCCAACCTTTTTCCTCTGGTTAGCTACCTTTACAAAATGACATACATTTGATTCAGAAATCCCTTGGCGAGCGACTTGGAAGAAAGTGAAGAGCTACTGTTAGCTCCAGAGCTACAAGTTGAAGACCCCTGATCTGATGACACCCATTTGAAATGTTTTAATTAGGCTCTTTTAATTAGGCATCAATCCATGGACCAGCATTTTGAACCATCGGGAAGGAAATATTTAACGTTTTTTTTCAAGATGTGTTGAACTGCAATGACAGCACAGTGTTGACGAGCATTTAAAACCATTCTGAAGGAACATTCATTTCTGCACTTTAATGCACTTTAATACATTACAGATGTGTTAAAGTGCATTAACCACACACTGGTCCCATGCACTGCTATTTCTGTTTATTGATTTTTAAGGAAAAAGTTGTTTACTTTAAGATGTTTGAATAAAATATATGCAGAGCACTCACTCATGTCAGTGTTTTTAGGAAATATAATTCAAGTTTATTGAAGAGCTTTGTGCTTATCTGTTGCCTTAAAATGCATATGACAGGTTAGACTGTAACCTTGTACAGCCAGATGGATTCTTTATGAGTTCACAAACTCAAAGAATCCATTTTGGCACGCCCTTGGTGCCCTTGGTGCCCTTGGTGCCATTGGTGCGATAGGGTCGAACAGGCAGTTGACGCACCAAGCACACAGCAGCACTGAGGTTTGTGTGGAAGCTAAAAGCGAAGCACCCAAGTAAACCAATGTTATCTTCAAATATTGCTTTGTTGACAGCACTGCAAATCCTTGGCCTTCTTCAGTGAGCTTCATAATAAAGTCTCCTGAAATCGTTTTCACTTCACAGCTGTATCTTGTGAGGGTCAAGAAATGCCAAGTGTGGAAACTGGAGTTCAAAGTAAAGAATGGATATTTTTTAAATCAAAATCAGTTTTGAGTTATTTTTAGTTAATTTTTTGTTTACTACATTTCATGTCCATTCATAGCAAATCTGAGGATTTGAATATAAAATATCTACAGTGGTCCCTCGCTATATCGCAGTTCACTTTTCACGGCCTCGCTGTTTCGCAGATTTTTTTTTTCTTTTTTTTTTATAGTGTATCAACGCGCATTGTGTTCTGCATCCTGATTGGCTAAGGGACTGTAGACCTTTGCTGATTTGTCAGTCCTTCACCTCCGTCCCGTTTCTCCTGTACAGTACAGAATGTGTTCAGTTTGCCAGATTTATATAGATGTTCGATCGCTCGCAGTATGACTCTGAAGTGCTGTGAAGTGCTGGACCCATGGAGCAGGGCGCACCGCTCTCATCCAACGGCACTGCTAGTGAGAACGCTTCCCTGCGCTCTCAGGATTGGTTCCACCGCATGGACTCCAGGTTCCACCAGTTCGTTCTGCGGAAACATTGCCGCTACTTCCTGATGTGCATTAACCACCCGGAAAAGTGTGCGCGGACACGTGCATCTGCTCATTGTGGTCAAATCCGTGATAGAGCAGCATGACCGTCACAAGGCCGTGCGTCTCACCTGGGGCTGCGAGTACAAGACGGAGGCTGGCAGTGTCTGGACCGTGTTTCTTCTCGGGGCCGCGTCCATGGCTAACGACCGAATACCTAGCGCAGGGCTCTCAAGTGGAGGAGTTCAAGTATCTCGGGGTCTTGTTCACGAGTGAGGGGAGGATGGAGCGTGAGATTGACAAGCGGATCGGTGCAGCGTCGGCAGTGATGCGGTCGTTGTACCAGACCGTTGTGGTGAAGAGGGAACTGAGCCAAAAGGCGAAGCTCTCAATTTACCGGTCGGTCTAAGTTCCTACCCTCACCTATGGTCATGAGCTCTGGGTAATGACCGAAAGGACGAGATCGCGGATACAAGCGGCCGAAATGAGTTTCCTCCGCAGAGTGGCTGGGCGCACCCTTAGAGATAGGGTGAGGAGCTCAGTCACACGGGAGGAGCTCGGAGTAGAGCTGCTGCTTCTCCACGTTGAGAGGAGCCAGCTGAGGTGGCTCGGGCATCTGTTCCGGATGCCTCCTGGATGCCTCCCTCGGGAGGTGTTCCGGGCATGTCCCACTGGAAGGAGGCCCCGGGGAAGACCCAGGACCCGCTGGAGGGACTATGTCTCCCGGCTGGCCTGGGAACGCCTTGGGGTCCCACCGGAGGAGCTGCAGGAAGTGTCCGGGGTGAAGGAAGTCTGGGAGTCCCTGCTTAGACTGTTGCCCCCACGACCCGGCCCCGGATAAGCAGAAGAAAATGGATGGATGGGCTCTCAAGTCTCACGCTTTGAGAGTGTGACACACGCAATTCGACGTGTTCACACGCCCACACGCCACACATGATATTTCTCGCGCAGAAATGTTTTTAAGCAATTCAAAACTGTAGCCACTGTTCACAGCGCTTCTGTGACCAGAAAAAAATTGGTTATTTAATGCAGGCACCGCGCGTTTTCAGTGAAAAAAAAGTCACTCGCACCCCCTTCCCCCCCGCTCTTTTCAGAAACCTGACATTTCTATTTAAGGTCGTTTTCACACCAGGAAAATCCGATAGTTCACTTGCTTTGGTCTGGACCAAATTTAAAAAAAAAATGTTTATATTGGTGCGGTTCGCTTTCACACTGCATTTTTTTTCCAAGTGGACCAACATCTATAAACAAAACCACGTGTGCTGAGGTCGCTCAGCACACAGAAATGAGCCGTGTCAAAGCACCATGTCCAAACACGTGAAGGAGGAGAATAATGGTGTTATGTGCTGTTTTCAATCTAGCCTTAGCGATATGGTTTGCTCAGTTTTTACAGTTCGCACAAATGTTTGAGCAGCATCGTGAGGTTTACACTATTCTACAATCAATTTCCAAACGACAAAGACACAGGGCAAGACGGCTACGGAGGACAGCGCTCATGTGCGCACATCAAGTTCTGACTCTTGCTCTTCACGCAAAACGTAAGTAAGCCTTGTTTAGTTTCATTTCATTTTGTTTAGTTTAGTTTCGTAAGCCTCAGTTTTCCATAATGCTCGACATACGACGGGAGCTCGTTAAGTACAAAAAGCCAACTTGTGTCGGATCAAGTCCGGTCTGCATTCTCACCTCAAACGAACCGCACCAGAGTTCGAATGGAACCGTGCCGAGACCGAGCTTTTTAGGTGGTCTCGGTTCGCTTGTTTGCTACGGATCAAGATTTTTGGTTTTTATTCACACCAGCCCAAAAGGTCCGAATCAAAGGAGCAAACAAACTCTGGTTCGTTTTAAATGAACCAAACAAGGCAGGTGTGAAAACGACCTAAAATATCAGTTGTTTATATTGATCTTACGTGATATTTTTCCATATAATATTTTAAGATAATTTTCTGAAACACAGAATTTTGTTTTTTCATTATCTATAAACCATAGTCATAAAAAATTAAGAAATAAACTACTATTTCACTCTGTGTCATGAGTCTATATAATACATGGGTTTGACTTTCTGAAATAAGTGAGAAAAAAAAAGTAGAACTTTTTCATGATCACAATTTTTTGAGATCTACTAGTATATGTGTAATATAGAAACTTTAATGTTGTGAGGAGCAGTTATGATTTCTTCTAACACACATAGAAGTTTTATTAGTACTGGTGAGATCCTCTGTGCTCACTATAGGATTCTGCATGTGTACTGCAGCACTGCACATTCAAGCTGTCTTCACTGTCTTCTAGTGGAGACGTTAGGCTCTACAGACCAATCAGTCACTTGTTGAAATGAATGTTGAGGGGACAAAAGTTGCTAGAATACTCACAGTTAAGACATTGTACTCAGAGATAACCGGAGAATATAACGACAGTCTCTCCTGTGCTGTGTTCTATCTATTGCAGTACAGAATCAGTATCAACAAAAGGCGGTAAATTTAATAACTTAAAGAAGACCCATTGTGCTTGTGTTTTCTACACTCATAACGTAATGATCTAAGACAAGGTCAAGGTCTCAACAGGGGGGTCGCGGAGGTACTGCAGGGGGGTTGCGAAATCTTTTGATTTCACTTTAAAATAATATAATTTTATATTTTATAGTGTAAAATACAATATTAACGTGTGTATTATTTCCTTGTATTGCATGTACCATAACAGAGTAGCAATGTTTATACATGACACTAAGCTCAATTTAATATAAAACACAATTCTGTGCCGTATATATAGTAGGGGGTCCCTGGCCCAGTTCGCCATCTGTTTGGAGGTCCCTGGCCTGAAAAACGTTGAAGACCCCTGATCTATGACATTCATAGATCATTCAAAGGTTCAAGACTCCATGCACAGCTTCCAGATGCTGGTAACAGCAGGTACATTCAACAATTCCAAGAAAAAAAATTGAAGGTTTACCCCAAACTTGCTTGACTTTATTCTTTATTAGGCTAGAGCAAACAACACGTTTCGCCTCTACAGCATTATCAGGTTCGCTCAGGTATTACCTGAGTAGTGCCAGGTGCGACTAAATACCATCCAGTCACATGTTTTTTTCCTTAAAGTCAGTTTTTTTGAATGCAATATACAACACATATATACTTTTATCTTCCAGTGTACACAACATTATATAAAAAGTCAAAACATCACAAGCAATCATTACAACACACAGTCCAATGCAGAGCTTCCTGAATTGGAGATCTGGGTGTCTCACAAACAAAACATGAATCTCTTTACACACCACAAGCAATATTTACAAGGATTATTTACAAAAAACAACTCGAATTCTGTGCTTCATTCAGTCCCCCAGGTTCAATTATTGACAGTTCATTATGGCACTTTTTCAATGCCAACAAACCTCAGGGAGGCAGCCGAACCATGGCTCCTGTCTCTGTAATGTCTGGCTATAGCGTAATCAAAATAGTTGTTTCTAATAGCTGCCTTGTGTTCAGCAATTCTTAATTTAATATTTGGTTTGGTCTGGCCCACATACATAAGGCCACACGGGCATATAAGCACATAAATGACATGAGTAATGGAACAATTGATGAAGTCCTTGATGTTATTATGTCTGTCCAGAATGTGGATGATTGAAGCTTTTTGTGTTTACCGTGTTGGCACAATGTGCACATCTTCCACATCTGTAACTGCCCAGGACTTGTTGGGAGAGCCAACTGTGTTGAGTGGGTTGCTGGTACATGGAACTGACCACTGTGTCCCTAATGTTTTTGCCTCTTTTAAAGCAGAAGCTTGGTCTGTGAGACGATAAATGACTCAAGGTTGGGTCACACTCTAGAACAGACCTGGGAAAACTGTTCCACAGAGGGCTGGTGTGGCTGCAGGTTTTTGTTCCAACCAACCAAGAGCACACCTTCAACTGTCTGAAGACTGAGATCAGTTGATTAAATGAGTCAAGTCTGGTGTGCTGCTGCTTGGTTGGAAAGAAAACCTGCAGACACACCGGCCCTTTGTAGAACAGTTTGCCCAGGTCTGCTTTAAGATCTCCTCTAATGTCACTGCAAACTGGTATCTGTGTAAAGTCAGATCCACCCACCCCTTTAATATGTAGCTTCTAGTTAATAAAACAGCTGCATTTTAAATTTACGCAACGGCAAAACCAGAACACGGCGTTGTATAACAGTAGTAAAATAAAATATGCCAAAGATGTCTACTGCAGTCTCAGCTTCACCACAGAATTGCCCAAATATTGACATAGCCATAGTTTCATTACAAATTATTTTGATTGAAAGTCCAATTGGCAGGAAACATTTTGAGATTTTATTTCTACGAGTCAGTAGTAGAAGTAAACTGTGGTACCTGCTGTATTAATGCAGTAACAGTTTAGTATGGTAGAGCTATAGCAGCAATGTTGTAACGTTAGTACTGCAGTCAGTGATGTAATTACTACTACTACTAGTAGTAGTAGTTCTCACAGTAGTCACAGTAGTAGTAGTAGTAGTAGTAGTAGTAGTAGTAATCACAGTAGTCACTAAGGACCATACTCATCCAGCACAAGGACTCTTCCGTCTGCTACCCTCTGGTAGACGATACAGGAGCCTGCCAGCACGCACAAAAAGACTCAAAGACAGCTATTACCCCCAAGCTGTCAGACTACTGAACTCTGGGTAATATTCTAAATAATACTGAACTCTCAATAATACTGCACTAAACAACTTTTCATTATGCATAATATGTTTACCGCTGCTGCTCTATATGAATGTATCATGTTTGTCACTACCTCACTGTAAATTACTGTTACCTGTGCAATAATCTGTGCAATAACCTATGTGCAATATTTATACCATACTATGTGCAATACGAAATCCACATGCAACACCCATACCACACCATATTATGTGCAATCTGTGAAATACTCTACTTACACCTTATTTGATCTTTGATTTAATCCTACCTGCACCATTGTACATTGTACCTTGTATTTTTATTACATTTGATTACATATTTTTATTATATTGTTTACTTCTTCCCCTGCACCTTTGCAACACTTTTTTTTACCATGTACTATTATTGCATGTTATTAGTACTTCTGACTATCTCAGCGAGTCAACGGTTCTTCTGATCCTAAGCATTTCATTGCATTGTTGACCTTGTGTTGATTCTTCATATGACAAATAAACAATCTTGAAATCTTGAATCTAGTCACAGTAGTCACAGGTGTAGTAGTAGTAGTAGTAGTAGTCACAGTGGTATTAGTAATCACAGTAGTCACAGTAGTCACAGGTGTAGTAGTAGTAGTAGTAGTAGTAGTAGTAATAGTCACTGTAGTATTAGTAGTCACAGTGGTAATAGTAGGAGTAGTAGTAATCACAGTAGTCACAGTAGCAGTAGTGGTAGTACTCAGAGTGGTAGTAGTAGTAGTAGTAGTAGTGGTAGTACTCAGAGTGGTAGTAGTAGTAGTAGTAGTGGTAGTACTCAGAGTGGTAGTTGTGGTAGTACTCATAGTGGTAGTGGTAGTAATCACAGTAGTAGTAGTAATGGTAGTACTCACAGTGGTAGCAGTAGGACTAGTAATAGTAGTAGTAGTAGTCTCAGTAGTCACAGTAGTAGTAGTATTGGTAGTACTCACAGTGGTAGTAGTAGGATTAGTAATAGTAGTAATGGTAATACTCACAGTAGTAGTAGTAGTAGTAGTCACAGTAGTAGTAGTAGTAATAGTAGTAGTACTCACAGTGGTAGTAGTAATGGTAGTACTCACAGTGGTAGTAGTAGTCACAGTAGTCATAGTAGTAGTAGTAGTAGTAGTAATTGTAGTACTCACAGTGGTAGTAGTAATGGTAGTACTCACAGTAGTAGTAGTAATGGTAGTACACACAGTGGTAGTAGTGGCAGTAAGTAGTAGTAGGACTAGTATTTGTTGCTCTAAAACGCATTGGAAAACATGTATTCTTAGTGATTTTCGATACTTCCATAAATGTAATGAATCACCTTAATGTTAGGACATGTTACAGGTGTCTGTTCTCTAGTTTTATTGGAATATTTTTGTAAAACATAATGTGCCAATTGGTGAAAAGTGGTTATGTAACTTCTTGGCAAGAGATACAGGAAAAATCAACAACAAAAAACGTAAGATGTAGTAGTATCAACACACAAATATTTAGCTAGCTGTGACCTCCTTGGCACAGACTAAACAGAAAAAACAACATATCGGTGGCACATACACTTAAGGTCTTCAGGCTAGCACAATGCAGCTTATGTGAGCACTGAGAAGTCCGGAGAGGAATGCCAATAATGCGCAGAATAAACAGGTCCGGTTACCACTCCGCTACAGGGCGCTTTACTGCTGCTGCTACTGTGTGAGACAAATGAGGTGCAGGGACGTGCTGCCGTTCTTGTATACAGCTGTGATTTTATATTTTATTACTTATTTTCAGTGGTGAAAGTAAAGTGGTGCGCACCGGAACGCAGCACCGGTATAAAATTAACAGCCGGTACGCAGCACCGCTAAGAGAATATGGTTAATGGTGGCCAAAACCCACATTTGAAAAAAAAAAGTAAGGTGCGCTATTTAAGTAGAAAACACAAACAACCACACTATGCCATTCGAGAATAACTGAAAGCTACCCGAAACTCTCGTGCAGAGATATCTGCAGTCTGTTAAGCAAGGATTGTCAAAACGTATCTGACTGTAGCCGTGAAAGTAGCCTAAACCATTGCGAGGCGGTGCTGCGCACTGGTAGAGGGTTTAAGGCCGGCGCGCTGCCTGCACCTGTAAGAGAGGGTTTATGCTGACTAAAAAAATATGAAATAATTAAGTATATGAAAAAAGTTATTTATCTATGAAAAAGGTGTAAAACGTTAAAAAAAACCAAAAACAAAACAAACAAAAAAAAACCCCCGGGTAAAACGAGTGTTTTAAAAAAAAACGGTAAAGCTCAGCTCAGCTCATTATCAAACTAGACCACCTGGGGCTTCAGACCTCACTCTGTAATTGGCTGCTGGACTTCCTCAGTGAGAGGCCACAGGCAGTGCGGGTCGGCAGAAACACCTCAAGCTGCATTAGACTGAGCACAGGAGCCCCCCAGGGCTGTGTGCTCAGTCCGATGCTCTTCACTCTGCTGACCCACGACTGCTCACCAGCGTTCAGCACCAATCACATAGTGAAGTTTGCGGACGATACGACTGTGGTGGGTCTCATCTCTAATAACGATGAGACAAACTACAGGAGTGAGGTGAGCCTTCTGACCCAGTGGTGCAACAATAACAATCTCCTTCTTAATGTTGAAAAGACCAAGGAGATTGTTATTGACTTCCGGAGAGGCCCCACCCAGCACCCCCCACTGTCCATCAATGGTGCTGCTGTAGAGAGGGTGAGCAGCACCAAATTCCTGGGGGTGCACATCAGTGAGGACCTCTCCTGGACAGTGAATACTGTATCACTGGCAAAGAGGGCTCAGAAGCGCCTCTATTTCCTCCGCAAACTGAGGAGAGCTGGAGCCCCTCCCCCCATTATGACCACCTTCTACCGAGGCACCATTGAGAGCGTCCTGACCAGCTGCATCACTGTGTGGTACGGGAGCTGCACTGAACAGAACAGGAAAGCCCTGCAGCGCATAGTGAATGCAGCTGGGAGGATCGCTGGTGTCTCTCTCCCCTCCCTCCTAGACATTTTTAACACCCGGCTCACCCGCAGAGCGTCCAGCATTGTGGGTGACCCGAGCCACCCCGCACATAGCCTGTTCAGCCTCCTGCCCTCGGGGAGAAGGTACCGGAGTCTCCGGGCCCACTCCACCAGGCTTTCAAACAGCTTCATCCACCAGGCTGTCAGGAGGCTGAACTCACACCCGAACTCCCACCTTACCCATCTCCCACCCCCCATATTGGCATAACCTGTATTCCATAAAAAGACATATCACTCTAGACACTTTAAAAAACCGCTGCTAAGGACGACTGTTGCACTGTTGCACATTTACATTTACTACTGGATTTTACTCCTGTTGCACTGTTGTTTACTACTGTTATTGCACACTTACATTTACTACTGGAATTTTTAGTACTGTTGTTTACTCCTGTTATTGCACTAGAATTACTACTGTTGCACATTTATTTTTATTTTATCTTAACTCCAATGCACATTCTACTGCACATGACCAAGTCACTGCTGTATCTTCCATTGCACATTTTGATGCACACTGCACACTTTGGAAATCTGTATATAGTATAGTTTATTTATTATGTTGCACTGTTTTAAGATTTTAGACCGTAGACTTTAGTTTTAACTTTAGATCTCTGTCTTAGATAGTTTTTGTTGTGTTTTGTCTTCATGTTGTATTTTGTACACTGTCTTTTTGCACTACCTGGCCAGAGAGAAACGAAATTTCGATTCACTGTATGTTGAACACATATGGCAGAATTGACAATAAAGCTGACTTTGAACTTTGAACTTTGAACTTAAAGTGATGCACTGGACATTATAGCACCTGTAAGAAATGAAAACTACTTTCACCACTGCTTATTTATTTTTCTGTTTTATTTTGACTTCTACATATACATTTATTTATACAATTAAATAATCCAAATAATTTCCCTTGTGGATCAATAAAGTTTGTCCAAGTCTAAGGGAGTAAATCAAAAATGGATGAACTCTGGAGTGAAATATGGGTAGGAGATTTGATAGAGGTCTAGCCACAGGTGGGGTGGTGAAGAGGAGAGGCTGTGGAGGCTGGTGGTTCTGCTGCTGCGGTCAAGCTCTAAAGGAGGTTTATGGACGGCGCCAGTGCTAATGCTAACGCTAATGCCGACACCAATGCCAACAGTAACTTGCATCCTTCCAAAATGATGTTTTGAATTTGAGTGGATCAGGTGGTTGAACGGTTGTTTCATAAACAGGGTTTTGGTTCAGCTCATATTGCCTTTGTTTCCTTGGGCAAGATACTTCACTCTCTTTGTATTGTTTGTGAATGAACGCCTGGTGTTGTTTCGTGAGGCTGCTGGCACAGATCAGATAATTTAAAGGAGAATTAAAGTTTTTTACAATCTGAGCCTTATTTCGGTAATAAAACAAGTTGTTTTACTCACCCATAGCACTTTGGTGTCATTTGGAGCATTTCCGGAGATGTTTTAGATTAGCAATCTCCGTAACGTGAGTTCTCGGGGCATATGTTTGCGGTCTCCAAATAACTCACAATCCGAGATTTATCCATAATTTACAGCTTTGCATTTCATGTTTGGGTCCCGAGAGCTGAGAGCGAAATAAGCTGTGACTCCGCACATGTGCACTGTCCTCCTCATCTACTCGAAACTATGGATAAATCTCGGATTAGAGGCCACTTTTGACTCAAACGAAAGTCTAGACTAAGACATTGAGCTATGATTTGAAAAGTTTTGCTAAAGTTTGTGTTATTTGGAGACCGCAAACATATGTCCCGAGAACTCACATTACGGATATCGCTAATCTAAAACATCTCCGGAAATGCTCCAAATGACACCAAAGTGCTATAGGTGAGTAAAACAACTTGTTTTATTCCCGAAATAAGGCTCAGATTGTAAAAAACGTTAATTCTCCTTTAACTGATAGTTAAAAATGATGGCTTCAGTTTAACGTGTTAATTAGATTAATTACACTGCAAATGAACGTGTTATAAAAATTAACGCAATTAATTATGAGTGGCAATTCAATGCGCGCACATTTTAAATTTGGCGTGTGGGGAGCAAATCACTGCCAGGGCCTTTGAATGGAAAGTTTATTTATAAAAAGAACAAAAACGGGACGATCAACAAGAATGTGGTGATTTGGAGCTTTTGTAAAAAAGAATTTTCCGATCACCGAAGCTGCTCAAGCCTGACGGATCATTTGAACGATAAACACGTCTGGATAAGTTCCATTGTTACTGGTGAAAGTGCGCACTTCACCAAACCACCAAACCACGCTCGCAGAATTTGGGAAAGAATGAGCAAAGCGACCGCAGAAAAACTGACAAACTCAATCGCAAAGTGGGTTCGTTTGTTCACTCGCTCGCTCAATCGCTCACTCACAATCTCTCTCTCTCTCTCACACACTCTTAATATGCGATTAATTAGATTAATTAATTACAAATCCTGTAATTAATTCGATTTTTTTTTTTAAATCGCCTGACAGCACTATTAAAAATAAATAGGGTTACTTCATTCATATTACTTCTACTGCTACTTCTCATTCATCATTTTCAAGCCATTAAAAAGACAATACCTACAAGATCACTACACTAGTGGTGTTTTCAGACAAGGGTACAGAAATCTGGAACAACATCCCAGCTGCAATAAGAGACTCTACCACATTCAGAACATTTAAAACCTGAAATGAAAATTAAACAATGGCTTTAGAGAAATCAGATCTGTGATCACTAATGTTCTGCTTCTATGTAAATGTCAGTGTTATATGTCATGATTGTGTCTTATTGTGCTGTTTCTATCATGTTTGTCCTATTAATTGTCATTGACAGTTTGTCTATTGAGTGAACTTGTTTCATGTTGCTTTTATATCTCTGACCTGCTCGGGACTACAGATGTAAAGCCTTCGGCCTAATTCTGGCGTACTTACAAGTATATGTTGAATATACGCATATACAGCTCTGGAAAAAAATAAGAGACCACTGCATTTTTTTCTGAAATCAGCAAATCAGCATCTCTACATGTATTACAGCCATTCCATTCCAGCGTCTGTTGAATTCCAACACAAACACAAAGCTGAGCTACTTCAGTTCTTGCACCAGGAGTGGAATAAAGTCACCCAAGAACAATGTGAAAGACTTGTGGAGAGCATGCCAAGACGCATGAAAGCTGTGATTAAAAATAAGGGTTATTGCACCAAATATTGATTTCTGAACTCTTCTTAAGTGTAAACATTAGTATTATGTTGTTTTAAAATGAATTTGATCTTGTTTCTTTGCATTGTTTGAGCTCTGAAAACATGTATCTTTTTTGTTATTTTGACCATTTGTCATTTTTTGCAAATAAATGCTCTAAACGATAATATTTTTATTTGGAATTTGGGGAAAATGTTGTCAGTAGTTTATAGACTCAAACAAAAATGTTCCTTTTGCCCAAACACATTTGCCTGGAAGAATCCATGACTCATCGCTGTACCAGCGAGTGAGTCTGGTAACGCTTGGTCCAAAATGCGCTGCAGTTGCGCGTAGACAGACAGCTAAGTGAACCAATCTGAGATCGCGCCATCTTGATTCAAAACTGAGGCGGAACTTCCGCTGCCTAAGAGTGACTTTGCGGGCAAAGGCGGGTGCACTGACGTCACCATCTTTGAACGAATCAGAATCGCGGAGTCGGTTTGGAACCGGAGGAGCGAGAGTGGAGCGAGGGTGTCCAAATGGTATCGCGGTGTATAGGAAATACAGAGAGATATCATTTGGCTGGCCAGGTAACAAACACATACCCATAAGTAGTAAAATAAAAAATAAAAAACTGATAATTTTGCAGTGGTCTCTTATTTATTTCCAGAGCTGTACATGAATATGCATTGTCCCTTTTAAATAAAAAAAAGAAAGAAAGAAAGAAAGAAGGAGATGTGAGTGTGGACAGTGTAATCATAAGCAGACGTATTCTGCAAAACTGAGTTTTTAGAGCTTTTAGCTATTTTATAGTTGTTTCCCCTCACCATTTAGACTTTTGAAGTTGTATTTAGACTGATTCATGCATGTTTGAGTAATGTTTAATTTCACTGCCACCAGCATATGCCCACTGCTCTGTACATTCTCCAGTTTTATTTTCTTAGTCGTGATGCATGTAGGATTCGGGGGCATCACGTAGTCATTTTGGTATAAATGATAAAAAATCTGCTGCTTGCAAGTGTGATTGAATAGAATGTCGTTTATTGTCACTATTCATATGTACAATTTGCATCATACATACTCACAATGAGATCGAAAGCGTCTTATTCCAAGATGGCAGGGCGCATGGCTTACGGCTTCTATGCTTCTAGTGCTCGATTTTGTTGTTTTTGTACGTCTTCCTTGTTTGTTTGTGCACTATCTGTCCTACGAACACAAACTACACCCGCCAGGAACTCACAGACATTGGATGCCAGCTCCAATTATCGGTTTCGAGCGACTATCATCGCGCATTCACTTTCTGCACATTCATTCATTCATTTATTTATTCATTTTGAGCAGGTCAACACAAGAAAATAAATACAGGTAACCAATATACAGTCAAATACATTTGTCTTTTCTTTTTGCTCGAAAAGGAGTGGGAAGAAGAAATTGAATCCCACCCCTGTCTTCCAAAACATGGAACAAAACAAACAACTTAAATGATCACTTAGCTTCCTTATCAGCTCAGTTGAAAGAAACAAAAACAAAAAAACAGGCAAATTCCATTCTTGTACAAAAAACAAAAACAAAAAACAAAACTGATACAGAAAGGTGCCATTTGACGATTCATTCAAACTTGTCTCTCTGTATTCAGACCAGACCAGGTCTTTATACAAGAACTTAAAGGCAAATTAACGTTTTTTTACAATCTGAGCCTTCTTTCGGCAATAAAACAAGCAGTTTTACTCACCCATAGCATTTTTCTGTCAATTGGAGCAGTATCGCAGAACTTATGTTGAGCCGTTCTGTTCTACTAATGATCCCGTATCTTTTAACATGGTGCTGTATCATTTGCTCGGGGCATTACTTTGCGGTGTCCAAATAACACAAACTTTAGCACTTTTCAAATCATAGAAGCCCGATGTCTTAATGTAAGAAATCGTTTGAAGCAAAAGTGGCCTGTAATCCGAGATTTAGCCATAGTTTCGAGTAGATGAGGACGCCAGTGCGCATGCGCGGACTGCTCCCGGGACCCAAACATGAAACGCAAAGCTGAAAACTATGGATAAATCTCGGATTACAGGCCACTTTTGCTTCAAACGATTTCTTACATTAAGACATCGGGCTTCTATGATTTGAAAAGTGCTAAAGTTTGTGTTATTTGGACACCGCAAAGTAATGCCCCGAAAACAAATGCTAATGGTTACGCTACAACATAACTTTCTTCAAACAGCTCCAAATGACACGAACGTGATATGGGTGAGTCAAACGACTTGTTTTATTACCGAAAGAAGGCTCAGATTGTAAAATAACGTTACTTTGCCTTTAAATTTGTGAATATTTTGGCAGAGCTTTTGCTGTAAATCCAGAGCATTCCACATTTTTACCCCACATACAGTCACACAGAAACTTTTAAGTGGTTCTAACATTAGGCAAAATGAAGTTTCCATAACATCTCAAATGATAAATGTTCTCTTTAAGAGCAAAACATTTTTGCAATTTTTTTGGCAATTGTTTATTAAATGCTTTAAAAAGCATAATCACTGTATAATATTTTACAAGGTCATTAAATTTTAATAACTTTGACTGAGTAAAAAGATCATGAGTGTGTTCTAAGAAGCCGACCTTGTGAGTGATCCGCACGGCCCTTTTTTGCAGAAGAAATAGTGGATTAATTGAACATTGATAATTATTACCCCCATACTTCAACACAGTATATAAAATAGGGAAGAATCAAAGAACAATACACACCATCATTTTCTTGATGTGCAGCTATCCATCAGAAGGGCTGACTCTTTGTTGTGATCATGTTAACGGCAACGTCAGCTCCAACACGGAAGTCAACCGGACTTACTTTTTTATGTAAGTTGTTTTAGATGGATATTGCGATTTAAAATGTCACATCATGATCCATGTGATCCGGGTATATAACTATATAACATAAACAATAGACATGGACAAAGGTCTTCTTTAAAGGGATATGCCACCCCCAGGTCAAATTTGGGCATCTCCCCACAGTCCAGAGACTAAAATAAGTGGTGGAAAGCGTTTTCCTGCTCACCCAGCCATTGTCCGAGTCTGTCACCACTGACCGCCGTGGTATCTGCAGCTACTCCGCCTTAGACTGGAGTCTAACGTCGCCAGAGAAAGATTTCGGCCAAAAGGAATTAATTTGCTCGATGCGTTTCCCAATTACTTTCTGTGTAGTGCGCATTCATATCGAGTGCAAATAAATGTGCAAATCAACACGGAGAGCTTGACTTGGTCATTTTGGGTGGGAACTATTTTCCAGTGCGTAAGAATACAGCCGTATCACGCAGCACGCTGCCAGGGGAATCCCAGTTACGCACCGGGAAGGGAGTTCCCCTGTTGCACAACGTGGTGCGTGATACGGCTGTATTCTTCCGCACTGGAAAATAGTTCCCACCCAAAATGACCAAGGCATGCTCTCCGTGTTGATTTGCACATTTATTTGCACTCGATATGAATGCGCACTACACACAAAGTAATTGGGAAACGCATCGAGCAAATTAATTCCTTTTGGCCGAAATCTTTCTCTGGCGACGTTAGACTCCAGTCTAAGGCGGAGGAGCACCAGATACCGCGGCGGTCAGTGGCGACAGACTCGGACAATGGCTGGGTGAGCAGGAAAACGCTTTCCACCACTTATTTTAGTCTCTGGACTGTGGGGAGATGCCCAAATTTGACCTGGGGGTGGCATATCCCTTTAATGGCAACATCAGCTCCAACACGGAAGTCAACCGGACTTACTTTTTTATGAAGTTGTTTTAGATGGATATTGTGATTTAAAATGTCACATCATGATCCATGTGATCCGGGTGTCATAGATTATAACTATATAACATAAACATAAACATAACATGGACAAAGGTCTTCTTTAAGATACTGCCTGTATGTTCTATTAAATGTTTAAATGTTTAATAGAACATTCTATTGTATGTTCTATTAAATATATATATAAATTTAACCATGTTGCACACTATCACCCTAATCCAAAACTGCCCCCACCTTCTTCAGCTACCCCCTGGGCCGAGCTCCTCTCAGGGGGACCAACCAGAGACCTGATCCTCGTCCTGTGTGTGGACTGATAGACCAGTGGAGGAAACAGGAGATTTACGCGCCGCATTGAAGTCAGATCTACCTCTCTTTTCAAACTTATGACTCTTCTCCTCCGGCTAAACGCTCATGTCTTTCATTTCGCCGTTGTATTTCTGCCAGATTACCAAAAAGCATATGGATTTTGTAGGAAGTTCACCGCGCTGTCATCCTTTTGTTTTACTGTTAATATAAATCTGAGATGCGTTCACGGACACTGCGTACTTTACGGAAGCTTTCTAAGAAGGCGCTGTTCCTTGGTCTAGCTAGCTCCAGGCGAAGAACGCGAGTCAATATTCCAAACAGTAATTGTTTTTGCAGACGGTTGATGCCATGGCAACAAAAAAATCTGGTTTACAATGGACTTGTATTCAAGCACGTCCAAAAATACCAATGTGTTTTTCTTGAAATGTACAAGTAGATTTAGAAATATTTTTCAAATGTCATACTTCAAAATCGGGTTCAGTTATTTTAGCTGTGTTCTGAAATGGATGATTCTGTTGGCATGTCCGCTAACCACTATACGCCACAAATGACCGGCCAATAGTTCAGGTTTCACCAAAATTACTTCTCCTGAGCGGCCAAATAAAGCAGCTTGACTATGTTTTGTGAAATTATGAGTTGAAAGATCTTGTTCTGTAATGTTATAAGTGTTCAAATGTGATCTAAAGAATGATTTTATAGCATTGTTTCAGTTTAATATGGGCCGTTTAAGGGTGATTCTCCAACTATCAAAGAATTTGTGTCCCAGGCAGAAATAAGAAAAACAAAAACACGTTTGTCATTTTTTTATTCATGCTGCACTTATTAGACACAAAGACGAACTTACAAAAAAAATTATGATAGATAAATTACTATTTTTATCGTATAAAATATGGTTTTATATTGACTGTTTTTGTTATATGTCCTTTGTCCCTTGGCCAGGTTTTGGACTCTCAGTCCCTCATTTTATCGCTTGTGTTTACAATTGTTTGCACCTTTTTAATATCATTTGCACTTAATTTTACTGTTTACAACTATTGCACTTTACATTTGATATTTTACTGTTATTTTACTCTGGACGTGTGCTGCTGACCTCTTGGCCAGGTCACCCTTGTAAACGAGGTCTTGATCTCATTGGGTTTTTACCTGGTTAAATAAAGGTTAAATAAAATAAATAAAATAAATAAAAAATAAGACTGAAATTAAATTTATTTCAACAGTAATTTCATTGAAAAATGGCATAGAAATTCCTTATTTTAATGAAAAATATCATGTGCTTGAAAGATATATTAGTATTTTATTAATTTTTCATAAAAAGAACACCTGTCCCTAGGGATCAGTCATTTCCACCACAAAATGTAACTTTTAACTTTTTTTAAAACCTTTGTCTCCTTGAACCACATCAGTTGTGATGTGACAGGAGCTCATATTAGCATAGCAGCGTTAGCTCCATGGAAGGAAGGGAAACAAAAACAAAATCAAGGTCAAGTTTTGCAAAAACAAGAGTAGGTTTATTGATTGTCATTTCCAAACACCTCATATTTCCTTTGAATGTACAAATAATGAGGAAAAATACCATTTTATATTGTGTATTTTGAGTATTTGAGTTTATGCTAACTCTAAAACAGATTAGCATGCTAATATGTCATGAGATTTTAAAAGAAATGCTAAACATTGTCATTTCCACAACAGTCATTTCCATCACTTTATTTATGTTATTGTTTATTATTTATTTTAATATTTATGTCATTTCATTACGACATTATCCGTTAATGTTTCTACACATTGTGATGAAGTAGAACAAATCAAAACATTTGGATTTTCTGAAGAATATCATGACCAAATTTGACTGTAGTTGGAAAATCACCCTTAAATTAAAATCGTACACACAGTTCCTTTAAAAATCTGAGGAAAACATTGAAAAGCATCACTACTTTCCTAAAAAGAACTATCAAATTATTATGCCTTGTAGTCTTAAACTTGACATTACACTTCTACACATGGCGCACTATTAAACCCCGGCATTAAATTCACATCTAGCCCTTACTCCGCTCATAAACTCTTTGTCAAATCTCCATGTATAAAATTTAATAAGGCTCTAACCCTGGTTTATGACGCATGGAAAAGGAAGGGAAATATGGAACAGGTGAAGATGGCCATGTTTTTTTATGACTTCTTCTCCTGCACAGGATGGTAGGGCTCCCTATTGGATTTAAACTGGATTTTAACTGGATTTTTGAAGAGGATTCTGGGTACCGGATAGCAGACTGCAGCTCTGTCTCCATCAATGCCTCCACTGTGGATGGTCCCACATCTGGATCATCTCAAAACCGACCCAAACTGCCACCAATTTGCTCTTATGTAATGTTTACCCCGATGGATTATATAACAACAGTGTTACAGATAGGTGCAGGTGTTTTTAAGGTTAGATAAGTGAGCGGGTGATTATGGGTAATATATGCATTTGAACTAGAAGGACACAGAAGAAGGGCTGTCCCTGTGTTTGTGTTTCCGGACTTCTCACATACAAGGAAAAGGTGAAGGAAAGTTGAGTAGAGGAGTTCTGTAAGATGTTACATGTGAAGTTTATTTATTTATTTTTTTTACATTTAAATAGCCTATATTACACTATTTTCTAATCTACAGCTCTGGAAAAAAGAGACCACTGCAAAATGATCAGTTTTTCTTATTTTACTACTTATAGGTATGTGTTTGGGCAAAAGGAGCATTTTTGTTTGAGTCTATAAACTACTGACAATATTTCCCCCAAATTCCAAATAAAAATATTATTGTTTAGATCAGTGTTTCCCAACCTTTTTTGTCTTGTGTACCCCCTGAGCCTTTTTGTCATACCTTGAGTACCCCCTCACTCATACGTGTTGATAATTCTCCAAAAGTAGACAACAGATTATTAAATGAAAATCATTTTATTTCATCTCCTTATTTTGAAAATTTAATTCTCAGGCATTTTCTCTCTTTTCTTTAACTCAAATTTACTCAAATTATAATTCAATAATTCAAAAAAATCTCCCCCTGCACCTCGCAGCGACACTGCCGAGTACCCCCTGCAATGTGCTCACCTACCCCTAGGGGTACTTGTACCCCTGGTTGGGAAACACTGGTTTAGAGGATTTATTTGCAGAAAATGAACACAATGCACCAGCCCCCATGAATCCTCCCACGGGTGTTGGGTCCCCGGGAGGAGGGCTCACGTCAAAACCGGCCATTTTAAAATGATTTCCAGAATGGAAAAGTGGAAGAAGATGGATGGATGGACAAATGGTCAAAATAACAAAAAAGATCCATGTTTTCAGACCTCAAACAATGCAAAGAAACAATATCAAATTCATTTTAAAACAACATAATACTAATGTTTACACTTAAGAAGAGTTCAGAAATCAATATTTGGTGTAATAACCCTTATTTTTAATCACAGCTTTCATGCGTCTTGGCATGCTCTCCACAAGTCTTTCACATTGTTCTTGGGTGACTTTATTCCACTCCTGGTGCAAGAACTGAAGTAGCTCAGCTTTGTGTTTGTGTTGGAATTCAACAGACACTGGAATGGAATGGCTGTAATACATGTAGAGATGCTGATTTAAGAAAAAAATGCAGTGGTCTCTTAATTTTTTTCCAGAGCTGTATATAGAATCATATAAAACTCATATTACACCAAAGCGGGAATACCAAAGCCACAGTGAATTTGCCACTAAAAGTCAACTTATTGCTTCATGATTGCTCACATGCTATAATTGATAATAAATAAAAAGCTGCGTCTTCACTGGGAGTGAATGAATGCATTGGTCTCTTATTTATTTTTGCAGAGCTGTATGTTATAATGTTGTTTCCTCATCACACACACACCTGGAGTTGTGTTTGTTTCACATTTTTTAACACAAAAAGTCTGCACATTTTGGCTGAATTCTTTTCTCAAACTGAAAACACTCACTCTTACATCTGGTGACATCATGTGGCAATACAAGAAGTGCTCCACTGTGTTTTTAAACTCCATACACCTTCACTAGAATCATTTAGAAAGGTAAAAGGTAGCTGTTAACTTAAACTAACAGTGCATTTTGAGCTCTGGAAATATAACCAGACTGATAATAAAGCTCAGAAAGTCAATTTTGTGTAATATAAAGGAAGGTTGACTGCATGAGTTTTGTAAAATGCTGTGTGATGTTTTATTTACAAGTGTGTTTTGTAATTTTGCCGGTGGAAGTTTTGCCACCTGCTTGTCTCCATGGAGATGTTATTGCATTGCAGAGAATGTTCCACAATATGGCATTAGACTCATCTACCTCTGTGGAGACAAGCAAGTGACGACACAAGACCACAAGTTACAGGTCAGATCTGTAAAGAGGTGACCCCACTTATAACAAGAACACCTTCAAAAAATATTTAATTGAACTGATACTTTGCAGTGACATCACGTCGGGGAGGTGTCTACAGTATATGTATGTATATGGAGGAATGTTCTGCTGTTACCATGGTGATACAATGCACTGATTGGTAATCAAAAAAGTTTTAAGGTTGTCTGAAAATACAAGATCAATATAAATGTTCATGGTCCTGTTTAGGAGTTTGATTTTCAACAAAAAGGGTGAGAGTGGATAACTGAAAAACGTGGCTGTTGGTTTGTGACTGTAATGTTATTTGAGAGGGATTGTTTAACAGTGCAAATCTCCATCAAAGTCATCTACAACACGGACAGCTGCCATCTCCAGAAGTTCTCTGACGACTCGGCCATTGTGGGCTGTGTGTCTGAGGGGAACGAGCTGGAGTACCGCTCGGTCATCAGAGACTTTGTGGACTGGTGTGGGCGCAACCACGTGTGCCTTAACACCAGAAAGACAAAGGAGCTGGTGATCGACTTCAGGAGGAGACCACTACCTCACTCACCGGTGAACATCCAGGGGCAGGACATGGAGACTGTGGACAGTTTCAAGTACCTGGGTGTTCACCTCAACAATAAACTGGACTGGTTCCACAACACCGACGCCCTGTACAAGAAAGGCCAAAGTCGCCTCCACCTCCTGAGGAGACTGAGGTCCTTTGGAGTGTGCAGGCCTCTGCTCAAGACTTTTTATGTCTCTGTGGTGGCCTCTGCTCTCCTCTACGCTGTCGTCTGTTGGGCCCCGAGCAGCACAGAGCGGGACAGGAAAAGAGTTAATAAGCTGGTCAGGAGGGCCAGCTCTGTCCTGGGCTGTCCTCTGGACTCTGTAGAGGAGGTGGCTGAGAGGAGGGTGCTGGCCAAACTCATGTCCATCATGGCCGACACCTCTCACCCTCTGCACCGGACTGTAGAGGAGCTGACCAGCTCCTTCTGCAGCCGACTGAGGCACCCCAGTGCAAGAAGGAGCGCTACCGCAGATCCTTCATCCCCACCACCATCAGACTGTAGAACTCCACTGTATAGTCCAGACGTGTAATATTTTCTATAATGTGGCTAATGTGGCAAGTGAATTTCTCCTGTGTGTAATAAAGTCTTATCTTATCTTAAATCATCTCACTTGTTGTAGTTCCAACCACAAGTCAGTGCTTTATGATCAGAGTGCATTAAAACAAAGCTCAGATTGAAGTCTAACTTGAGTAAGAGATCTTCAGACAGAGTAGTGCCTACAGTTATCTAGCATCACACCTCAGGGAATGTTGATGACAGCTACAAAATATCAATAAAAGCAAAACGGATCAGTTTAATTCAATACAATGGGACATGACAGGCAAAGCAATAAAATCTCCAAGCAAGGTAGCAGACCACCCACTGGAAAAAGTTACATAGTGTAACTTTAATTCAGCCGTTCACCTTTTCTTTCAGGTTGTCATAGAGAAAAGCTATTCAAATAGTGGTGGATGCCCTATCAATTACAACTATGGATATTCTTGACTGACTGAATGACGAACAGATTATTTAAGAAATTGAATCAAATTTAATACCATACTGTGGAACATTCCAGACAATGCAATGAAATAATAATAAAACCTCCATGGAAACAAGCAGCACTCTCCACTGGAAAAGTGCACCAGCTCTAACCATAACAGCTCTAAACTAGTTCCTGAATCCTCCAGTACCGCATTTACAAAGACGAAACAGTGCTTAAAATGTCCTGTAAAGAAACAAACCAAAAATAAACATTAGATCTGAATGTTAAAGTGATCCCCTGTTGTTATGTAAGAGTGTCTTTAAAAGGTTTATTAACGTATACAGGAGATGGACTATCTGATCCAGTACAGTTATGCAAGCCCTTCATTAAAACAGAAGCCTTCACTTTCTGTCTGAGGAAGTTATTGTTGAGTCTGATTTCAGTGCGATGAATGAGCCAGTGGTTCATAAGAAAGATAGTTAAATACACAGCAGATAAAGATCACCATTTTAGGAGAATCTGAGAGCGCAGATACATGCGAGGATAACACATGAGGTGTAATTATCTGCTGCTTCAAAGACACTTCATCCATCCAATAATAATGTGGTACACGCTTTTCTTCCCAGATGTGTGAGGAGATAGATTAGATAAATTAGTATAGAATGTAGTTATTATGAGTTTTGAGTTTTATTATGTGTTTTTTGTCAAATTTATGTATATTTGTAGTTAGGGATGCACCGATGAACAATTTTTCACTTCCGAGCCGATCCCGATACCTGAATTTGGATATCTGCCGATACTGATACTATTCCGATACAACGGCTTTCCAGACATTGCACGTTGCTGTCTTGCTTTGAGGTGTTTCTAGTAAAAAGTATTTCCACACAGTGGACATGTTGTGATGAAAAGTTGGTTAACTGCCTTGTGCTGCTCAATGTTCGCCTGCTAGCTCGCACTGCTAGGTCACCTGCTAGCTGGCTGCAAACTGTGGAATGGATTTCCAGAACGGAGGCGTGTCTCATCATTATTCTGTGTCTCATTGAGATACGCCTCCGTTCAGGAAATCCATTCCACATTTTGCAGCAGGAGCAGAGCAGCCGACAGGGAATCACTCGTGGAGTCATTTCAGCAGAAGTGTGTATATACAGACATGGCTCATGGATCGGAAATTTTCGCAGGTTGGATCGGAAATTTTCGATCTGTGAATTATGTTTATATCGGAACCCGATACCGATACTGGATCAGATCGGCCCCATCCCTATTTGTAGCCTGCACCCTTACTGTTTTAATAAGGTAGGTATTACAATCACAACTGAACTTGGACTGTCAGAACTTAAACCTACAGAAAGAGACACATCCAAGTTTGTCTCATTCTCAGTATATGGACAGACCAGGCCTCATGTGAAGCTCAAAACCTCCAGAATTCCCTCACTGAGCTGCAAAGGCTGCACTAGCACTGACTCATGATCGGCTGCAGGAGCTGGGGTTGAGGTAACCTGGGAAATCCCAGGCTGCTTTCGTTCGTTCCGATCTGAAAGACAGCCTGGCAACTATGGCAAGCGAGCTCTCCTGATTCTGGGAGCCAACCAGAGAGCGGGGAGGGGTGGCAAGACAGTGACGCGTACTACATGACAAATGGAAGCTTGTAGTTTGAACTGACAACTGACATGATTGGCTATAGGCTACGTATACGCCAAATGATAGACATTCGTAACGCCCAATAAACGGATGTTGGCGATTGTAAACCACACCTCCGCTACGAGATATTTCGAAGGTGGCTCCCAGACCATATATCACTTGTGATATGGTCAGGTGTAAACCAGGCAAGGGTTGAGGTACTGACCATTCAGATCAAGAGGCATTTTAGGATAAACCAACAGGATGGTGATCCAAATGAGAGGCTTGTTCTTGTTCTGTTGTTGCTGTCTTAGAAAAATCACAATTTTCTTGTTAGACATGTATGGGATATTTTTATCTGTTTTTATTGCATTGAAAAACATCTCTCAAGATACATCTTTACTGTGCGCGAGTTTGGATCTCCACAAACCTGACTCTTATTCAGTAAAAATGTTGTTCCTTTCACTGATCTTCTACAGGATTAAATAAAGCTCATCTTTCTATGGTTTCCATAGAATGTTGTAAGTTACATGTCACTTCCAGAAAGAACACAGGAGCTCCATAAACATGTTCAAAGCTAAAAAAAAATACATAAATGCATACTCCTCCTTCAAAATGCAAATATTGATGGACATGAATGAAGTCATTTCTCTGTTAGCATCACAGAGGAAGGAGGAGGAGCACATTCCAGTGCCTCAGAAGAGAAGCATCACACACACAGTGAGGTAAAACTGAGCCAACACACAACCACAGTGTACTAGTGTGGACCTGTAGATTCCCCTGGGACAGGCCATTCAGAAAAAAAAGTAAATTAGGGATTAGTAATTCATGTTTAACTTAAAATACATGTCTACTACTAACCTTATAAACTACACTGTATTTAAGGGCTTGTCTGTATAGAGCAACGTTTTTCAAACTTCAGGACCACGTGGGGTCACCTAGAATTCAAATGTGGTCGCCTGAAATGTACGGAGCAGTGCAGTCACAATAACTAGTGATGGGCAAATGAGACGGCGCTCCGGAGCACGTCTCGTTTTTTCAGAAACTGTCTCGCAGCAGCCGCTCACGTGAGCAAAGTGTCGAAGTGTCGGTCCCTCCCCCTGCTGCTTCGCTCTGCGTGTCAATCGCTTCAGTGTATCGAAGCGTTTCATTGGCTCAGCGAATGTTCTGCTTTGCGATTGGTTCAGAGTGCTTCAGAGTGTTCAACGTGCTTCCTTGGTTTGACAAGCGCTAAACTGCTACAGTATAAAAGATTTCTTTAAAATTTTTGGTAGTGAGGAGTATTGTGTGACGTTAGTGGTGATTTTGGTGACTTCTGGCGACTTTTGGCATTTGTTTCATTTTCGATGGCATCTACAAGTGGAAAAAAGTGATCCATTCCCATCCATCCATTTGGGAACTTCCAAGTCATGGGTTGTGTTGGTTTGCAATGGTTAAATTTGTCCACTAGAGGTCAGTATTTTTCCGAAGCCTCAGACATGTCGGACCATTTGACACAATATTGTGACTGAGGCTGAGACTGAAATATGATTAAAAAAAAAAAGTCTATAGGGTCGCCAGAAATGTGTGATGTCAAAATGGGGTCACAGGCCAAAAAAGGTTGGGAACCACTGGTATAGCGTGACTTAAAGGTCCTGTTACTGTATCACGTGTGGTCGTACTTGGTCTCTTATTTATTTATGTTCTATGGTGGATGTTTGTATGTTGCTGTGTTGTCTTGTTTTTGTGTTAAAGCTGTGATCTCCTGTCACAAGACAAATTTCTCCCATGAGAGACAATAAAGGATTATCTTTATTATCTTATGCACTGGAGTTCCCTCTACCGGTGAAAGAACACAGGCTAATAGAGGCATTCAGTGTGAACAAAATTTGACTGTAGAACAAATCCGGTAAACATGTATGAAGTCCAGATCTTTAACTGTGACGCAACAATTCAGGCAAAATGAGTTCTTAGAGAAGACAACTTTGAATTAATGAAAAGTTTGAATTAATGAAACAAGTGTGAATGAAGCAAAATACAACTCCCGTAATGTATTTGTATAATTAATAATTTTACATAATATGTGCCCTTTAACATTTGTACAGTAAAATGATTGCCTTGTGACAATTTCAGCATCAAGAAATATGTCTTTTAAACCGTCACAATCCATCCAGACATCCAACATTTCGATATATTCCTAATATATGTGGGCAAACTTCAAAGTGTCACATTTGTACAGTCGCTAATACGGGGTCCAGTTCAGAGGCTGTTTGGGCTTTGATGGGTCCCGCTGTGACTGTTGAAAAGGGCACATTCCTGCTCACTTCCTGGTCTCTGGTCTGTGATTTGTCCAGAGTTGATTTCCTATTAGCTGTATATATCTGCACCCTCCCCCTGATATGATCTGCTCCAAAACATAAGCCTCATCTACAGAAGGTACAGGAAGTCCATTGAAACTGACCACATGCTCTTTGGGACTTCAGTTGTATGAATCAAACACAGGGCTGAACTCAAAACCAGTTATAGGGGGTAGAATGGAAAACTAAGTCATGTATTATGTAAGATTCACACTTAAAGAGCCTCTACCTGATTTTTTTCCCATGTATTTGAACAAAAATGTGTCTTGCCTCAGATATAGTGTCTAAGCAGCTATTGAGGTGTGTATCGTCTGCATCTACTTATAAAACATTTTTTGTCAAGAAGTGTGCTGCTAGCTTTAGGCTGCATCCCATTACTCTGTGTTACCCCTTGCCCTTCCCCTTCCCCTTTATCTACGTCTTTGTCTTGCCCCTCGATACCGAACTGAGAGGGCTCGGGGTACGAATGTTCCCCTAAGAAATGGGACACCACTCGATTACCGTTTGCATCATCATCCCTTGCCTCTACCTGGCTGCTACGTCTACAGAGGCGACAACAATTGACGCAAACAAACGTAAGCAAATGTCAAGGATTATCAGGTACCTCAGAGGGGTATTCCACGAAAGCGACTAAGCGCAAAGCCCGGCTTTATTCGACAGTTGGCGCTAGTTTTAGTGAGAGTTCGGTTCCATGACGCTCGCTAAACTTAGTCCCCGCTGAGTTGCTAGGGCAACATGGTTTTAGCGGAAAGTCTGGTACCGGGCAGGCTAAAGATGCGGCTTAATCAGGCCGTGTCGCAGAGAATACGTACCTGATGTAAACAGAGTGTCAAACAAACAGTTCCGCACACCTCCCGCATGAGTATCTGTGTTGTCTGAAAACAATTTCAGCAAAAAAATAAATTACCTTACGTTCTTGGTTCTTGACAAATCTCCAGTAATTTAAAAATATGCTTTTTGAACCACTGTCTTTATGACATTAACATATAGAATAATTCCACAGATTCTCTTGAGAAACACTTTGGTCGAGTGGTTACGTCCTGTGTCTTTTGTGTGGGCGTCGCGGGTTCGATTCCCGCTGTTGACGTATTCATGCGCAAGTCAATTTTTGTGTTATATTTTCACAAATTTACATTTGCCACATATTACACAAATGTTAATGAATTTAACCTAAAATTATTCATATCATCATAGAACTTATATCAGTTGGGCCTAACATCACTCTCACTTGACGACATTGACACTTTATATTTTATGTGGCATCTCTATCAAATAATACAGTTACAGGTAAACCTTTACTTTTAAAACAAAATGTAGCCAAATAACAGGCACACTCCATGATGCAACATTTCAATGATTCAACAAATTTGCTTCAGAGATGCTGTGCAAGCCTTTTAATGAAATCCTATTTATCAATTTCCATCAATCGGCATAAGACAATAAAAGACATTAGGTATGACATTCTGGTGTGAGGCCACTGCTGGAGGACTGCTGAGGAGGGTCCAAGTGTACGCCATCTTCAGTAACTAGAACACTATACTATTAAACTATAACTATACTATTAAAATACACAAATGCTTGGATCACAGCTGAGGCAAGCATTAGCCTAGAGAATACCTTGAATATACTCTTCACGAGAACTTGCAGAAAGGATATTTGATGGGGTCCCTCCTTCAATTACCTCCACCAGTGTGCGACCCCGGTTTAGGGTCAGTGCCAGTGCCAGCTCCTCTGCAGGTGAAAGATTTTGAGGGGGGCTCCCACCTCCTGTGGCTTGGTAGCTACTGTTCATTTAAAATTAAATTAAGGGACCATTTCAACAGTATTACTAATTTCACTGAATAATAATATTAATATTAGCTTACTTACCACTCTGCAAAATGTTTTTATGCTTTGTCTTTAGCTCCAAAACAGTCCTCTTCACATTATTCCTGCTCAAAGACAAGATAACACAATTTAACGTATTAGTTGGAGCAAATACTTTTTACACAGTAAAAATAAATTCCAACTGACAAGACTGCTCTACAAATATATAATATTTATGATATCAACTGCCCACCATGAGAATCAAATTCACACCTCCCGCACCCCAGACGGTCACTTTACCCCTGCGCCACGGATCAGTGTTGACATGGATGGTGAAAAACATACTTAAAAAACTCAACCTCCAGCACTGTTATAGGACTTAACTTATGTATTTAAGCGCTCGGCGATCTTCTGCCACGCCATGTCTCTCGCCTTGGTTATTGCAAATGTGTTGTAGAGTTCCAAAAGCAATTTCTGTTCTGATGCGCCGAAATAATCGGCCCGAATCTTCGACATGATCGCGTTTTCAACAGTCGCTTGTTCTTACCTTCCCCGTGCACGCGTCTAGGCCCGGCCTGCTTAGGCCTGACTGAACTTAGCGCTGCTGAGGCGCAGCTGAAACGCGTTAGTAGAACGGCTTCAGGCTTTAGTCTAAATTGCGGCTAAATCAGGCGAGGACTTAGCACTTAGTCGCCGCTATGTTTAGCGACGTTCGTGTAATACCCCTCAGCTCGACAAAATACTAGCTTGTTTATATATGAAAGTTCGATGAAAACGATAACGTCGGCTAAACAGACATCACTGCAGTTAAAACCACAACATTCACTAAAAGTAACCTAGAACATAATCGTCATAATTAAACCATGCTAAACTGTTAACTTACAGTGGAGGGCCTTTTTTGAGCAATTGTCCCTAAAAGGACCTCTCCAAATTAAAATCATTCCTGTTATTGAAGTATATGGATTATATACAAATGTTTGGTCTCTGTGTAAAGGGAACATTCTCTAGTTTTACCCTCTGCATTTACATTCACTCCAAATGTGATTGGAAAAAAGTTATACACCTTGGAACACCAAAAAAAAAAGTGTTTTTTTTATCCTCGCCTAATTTTTTTCTAAATATAAAAGGTGTCTATAGCTGCTGTTCATAGCTGAGGCCTAAAATACACTATCTTTCAATACAATAAGTTGTTGACCACTCAAATTTCAAATTGGGAATCAATAGCTGTAAAAATAAACTTTTTACTCCACGTTTTGTTATACTTTGTCCAGGCGTTTTATACAGGGATCATGCCTTTATCCAAACCTATCCAAACCTATCCAAATTGGAAACATTTAGAAAACGTTTAATAACTTTTGACTCATTCAACCTACAGACATCATTGAGGGCTCTACTGAAAGCTTACAACTAGAGGAATCCATTTCTGCACACAAGGTCACTATATTATGTCCCTGAGAATTACATTCTATAAAAAAGTGTTTTTTTCAATCAAAAATAGACCAAACACGTGTTGAAAATGAAAATATGTATTGAAAAATTCTATAACACTGCACACTGTATACATTTTCAAAAAACCATGGACACTAAACGTTCCACACATATTTACAGGTATTTTACACACTAAGAGTCTGGTGTGTTCCACTGACTGTAGCAGTCCCTTGTTTGAATAAAGCAGAGTGCAGTGTCACAGGTAGAACATTTTACAGCTGTCTTTGACTGACATCTTCTACACTTCAGCCTGCCATTTGTGCGGTCACCACTGCTGCCCATCCGTTCTTTGTTGCTCCAGTCGTGGTTTTTTTACGCACAGTTTACGCACGGACCGCAATTTCGCGTTACGCAGCTGTTTCACGTGGAGCTTGTTGTGAAAGGCCTAACAAACTATATGTCTCCCTGTTCAGCTCCTGATTGGCTGTTCGCCTGAACTGTCAATCATCTTGTGTAACCTAAATCATCTTGTTGACTCAGCAAGGGCGGAACTCTTAGCTGATATTTACCGGAGCGTCACACATGATTGGACCTTTATACCTCTAGACCAGCCCACGCCGCTTCTTTATGGATAATCTAAGTGTCAATCTATAGCTTACCCTTATGTTTAGCTGCTGCTAGCGCGGTTTTAGTGAGGAAAGTTATATTTGGCTTGATTTAGGCTAAAGAAGTGGGAAAAAAACACTGGCGCTTATGTAAGTTGGGAAGACTTTCGCTGTCGTATTGGATCTAACACGTGCTTTGGACTAAATTGTTTTACTGGATTTTATTCGCTGGATCCTTATGGACAAATTGATGCCAAGCTTATCGTGAAATACAGATGTCTGACCTGTCCAGAGCCTTCAAAGGTAAGCGAAGTAACAAACCTCGTTTTGTTCTTTTCCGTATAAAAGCCCCATGTGCTCGGGGAGTGATTGTTGTGCAGGGAAATGAATTACATAGTCAAAAAGAGGAGACTGTAAGGTTTCATTTGATGTGTAGAGTGTCATGATGCACGTTCGGGAATGTTTGCTCTTATATGGAAAGAAAAAAAAAAACGTGAAAGGGACCGTGCACGGGCCGGTCACAGCGTAAGAAGTTAATCGATAATTACAACTGCTGAAAATACATTTATGAGACTCCTTGGCTGGTCGATGTGACGCTGCCATCCTGATCCCAAAACCTGCCAAGTCTGGTCGAGAGCTTTCAAGAGGTATGTAGTCGTGGCCCTAGCCCTTGGTCAAAATTAGAATCAGGACACCCCTTACCCTCACATGAACGTTCAAAACCAAGGGGTAGGGGTAAGACGAAGGGGTAAGACAGAGAAATGGAACGCAGCCTTACTGTCAGGGATGATAAACTCCGCTTTTGTCTGAGAGTTTTCAAAAGCCCTTATAAACTCAACACGGTGCATAATTAGGATGCTCAGGTTACTGGAAAACAACTGAAGTGTCTTTGCAGTTGCAGTAGGGTTTTAGCCAGGTGCTATTCTGCATGAGGATCAGGCAAAGTTTAAAGCAGGACAGAGGCACTGTTATTAAAAAGATTCAATAAAGGCTTTTAATAGTTTCTAAATTCCACAAGTGCCTTTGTCCTGCTTTAAAAGTCAGTGAGAAATACCTTTGGACCTCTGCGAACAGATTAAAATGCACTAGTTCTGTATTTCACACTTTTTAAAACGGTAAAAATGAGGTACAGCTTTGATTTGGGTTGGTTCAGGACCCGTGTAGGTCTCACAAGAAATCCAAGAAGTCCACACCTTGTTGCGCCTTCGTTGCTTTGTAGTCTAACGTTGTCTGAAGCAATAGTTGAACTTCTTCGTCTGACCACACAATTTTTTTTTGCTACCAGTAGCCATGTTTTGTTTGGCTTTTTGCGGCGCAGATGAGAAGAAGGAAGATTCTACGCATGCACATGGACATAGTGATAATGTATCACAGCACCACCTAGCCACCTGTCATGCATACCCAATCGAAATCCACACACTTTTGCGTCACCGTATGCACGAAGATTTCCTCCCGAAAACACTCGTCTAAACACGGAATAAAAGACGCAACGCCACTTTTGCGTCTTCTGTTCAGACCGTCATCATATAAACGTAGCCTTAAACACGTTATTTAAATTCCGCAAAACACAAAATAATCAACAAAATCGGTTTAATAATAATACATTTTATTATACAGTGCTCCCAATCTGAACCATCTGCCCCTCTGTCCACACTAGTCCACTGTCGCCTCGTACTAAGCGATATGGGTAAAGTGTCTTGCCTAAGGACACAAAAACAACTTCCACCAGAGCCACAGAGTACTAACCAGACAAGATTGTGTTTTGACACGCAGGTATGGCCACATAAAAACTAGCTATCTCAAAACAAGGCCCGGTTACGTAAGGCGCTGTTGACATTTATAAGACTCGGAGGATTTGCACTTGACTAACACCAAAGGGGAGTTGTTCAGTGATGGTCCAGTGAGTGTTTTTACAGCGCACTAAAGCGACAGGTGTGTAAAGACTTCACACAGGAGAAAGTATTTTTACTGCGGTTCATTCAGGTCTGCTCTGAGTTTTGTTTTGGTCTGGTCTTCACATGTGTCTGCACGTGGGGCTTGCTCGTGTCTCAGAGTTTAGAAGATGTATTGTGGGAGAAAATGGAAAGGAAAAATACAGAATAACTGTGAATGAGCAACAAAAACAAAAATGTAAATGTGAAAAACAGGACTAGCAATTTTTGCAGTGGTCCAAAGTTACCGGTATTTCTCACTTACCTTATCCATCCTAACTGCTTACCGTGATTTAAGCATATATAAGAATTTTTCACAACTTTCACAGGCCAGAGCAGAGTTTTGCTCTCATGATTAAGCTTAAATACAGTCATACCTCACCTTACGAAATTAATTCGTTCCAAAAGTGGTTTCGAAACGTGATTTTTTCGTAAGTAGAGTCGCAATGTAAAAGGCCTGATTCGTTCCAAGGGCCCCAATTAGGGTGACCACCTAGTCTGGTTAACACCTGACCATATCACAAGTGAGATATGGGTCTGGAAACTCGCTTCGAAAAATCCCGTAGCGGAGGTGTGGTTAGCGATTGCCAACGGCCGTTTATTGGGCTTTATGAATGTCTATCATTGAGCGTATACGTAAGTCCATAGCCAATCATGTCAGTTGTCAGTTCAAACTACAAGCTTCCGTTTGTCATGTAGTACGCGTCACCGTCTTGCCACCCCTCCCCCGCTCTCTGATTGGGGCCCTAAATCTGGGACTCTCGCTTGGACGAGTTTCCAGGCCGCCTTCCAGTTCGAAACGAACGGAAGCGGCCTGGGAATTCCCAGGCTAGTGACCACCAGCATGAAACAGGAAAGGAGGACACTTGTGTCCAAAAAGGAGGACAAAGGCCCTAAAGTGAGGACACCTTGTTTTTTGTGTTTTTTTTCCCTTGGGGGGGGGCTGTTGTAATGCTGGATATTACAACATGGATATAGCCATGTCCAACGTTTACTGTAAATAAGGGATGAAAGAGCTTTTAGCGGATCTCCACTTTTTATTCAGCCGCGGGGTCATTTTTTAAAATATATCTGCAAAGTGCGAGCCGCGCGGTGGGGGGGTCAGATGTCGCGCACAGGGATCCAAGGAGCGCTCAGGGAGTTAGTGTGTTTGCTCAGACACATTAAAAATTGGGGGGAACATTGGCCATGTCCCAATTCCAAGTATTACTAGTCGCAATAGTATAATATTTTTGTCTGTAGGGAACAAGGAGCAGACCACCCGGCTCATTGAGCTGAGGCGTTACCTGTTCCATTTCGCAGACGCCCATGTGATCCCCGGACTGCACTCAGGACTCAGCGAGTATGCACCGCCTCGACTGCAGACTGAGACCACACTCCGAACTGTGCATTCGCTGAATTGGGAATCGCAGAATAGCAAGTGTAAATAATGGGTGGGGATTTATGACGATTTATGCAGCGGTGGCCGACGAGGGTCCGAAAGGAGGACAAAATGTAAAAAAGGAGGACACGTGACAAACGGCCGGACAGACAGCTCTAAAACCGGACTGTCCGGACGAAATCCGGACGAATGGTCACCCTAGCCCCAATGCCCCCATAAACCCTGTTGGAGAGTATATTTACAAGTGTATTTACGTTTCGGGGGATTCGGGCGGCTGCGAAGCCGAGCGTGCATTATTTGAATTTTTGAGATTTCGCGTTTCGTAACTTAAATTTTCTTTCGTATTCAGAGATGAAAATTTTACGTAAAGATGTTTCGTAACTTGGATTATTCATTATTTGGGTCTTTCGTAAGGTGAGGTATGACTGTACATCAATCAATTAATCAAACTTTATTTATAGAGCCCTTTACAACACTCAAGGGGCCCAAAGTATTTCACATTAAAATCAACACAATATAAAAACAGGCAAAACATTAAACAATTAAATAAAAAATGTCACTACATAACTGAGTGTTAAAAGACAGTCTGAATAGATAAGTTTTGAGCCTGGATTTTAACAGGCCAAAGTCTGTGATAGTGACATATCATGGGGCAGTTTGTTCCAGAATCACCTCAGTGTTTGAGCCTGGATACTGATACATGGGAAAAATCAGGTTTTTGTATTTGAAAACAGCATCAACAGGTACTATGGTGATTTGAGCCTCTTTGCAGCTGTGATTCTTGTTGGGTGAGAGGAAAACATCTAAAAATCAGTTCAAAGTTGTGTCTGGGACCAGCAGCCTCTGCATATCTCCATTACAACTCAGATCTTCAAAATATAACTAGTGCTGTCAGGCGATTAAAAAAAATAATCTAATTAATTACAGGATTTGTAATTGTGTGTAAATGTTGTAATTGTGTGTGTGTGTGTGTGTGTGATAGAGAGATTGTGAGTGAGCGAGCGAACCCACTTTACGATTGAGTTTGTCAGTTTTTCTGTGGTCGCTTTGCTCAATCCTTTCCCAAATTCTGCGAGCGAGGTTTGTTGGTTTGGTAGTTTGTTGAAGTGCGCTCACGCTCGCTCTATCACTGGTAACGATGGAACTTGTCTGGACATGTTTATCGTTCAAATGATCTGGTTGAAGCAGCTTCGGTGATCGGAAAATTCTTTTTGACAAAAGCTCCAAATCAGCGCGTTCTTGTTGATCGTCCCATCTTCATTGTTTTTATAAATAAACTTGCCGTTCAAAGGCCCGCGCAGCGTTTTGCTCTCCGCACGCCAAATTTAAAATGCATGTGCATTGAATTGTCACTCATAATTAATTGCGTTAATTTTTATAACGCATCAATTTGCAGTGTAATTAATTAATCTAATTAACGCGTTAAACTAACAGCCCTTTTAACAACTAATACATCTAGTTATATTTATCACATTAGATCAAATCATGTATAACAATTATTACATTTAAACACCATATATCTCAAATCAGCAGTAAAATAAAACTTACACTGTAAATCTTGATTGTAGATTTAAATTATTATGCACACTGCAAAACGCAATAGTGTCTTAAAATAGCTCTGTTCGCCATAAAATTTAATTGTGGATTAAAATAAATCTTATGCTGTAAAACTCACATGGTTAGTATTAACTTTGTAATGTAATGTAATGTAATTTATGTGCTGAAAAAATGCAATATATGGATTTAAAGTGGTAATATTCTTGTGTTATTGTGCGGTGTACTTGGGCCTGGTGAGTGGCAGACACTTTAACAGAGCTAATAAAACAGTGGGGGAGCTCTTGGTTTTCCAACTACCTCCAAGTACAGCAGATGAGTGACTGTGAAGTAGCAGTACAGCTCTATACTTTTAAACAGTACTGGCGTATGCGAACGGTACAGGACAGTGTAGTGAACTTTGGCTGACAGTGCCGCTCTCAGCAAACTGTTATTAAAGGATTCAAATGTCTGTAAAATAAAATGAATGGGCTCCGATTTACATGCTCCTACACTATACAGAAGTGAAGAGTGTAGGGAAGGATTGTCATAAACTTTAACAATGTTTCAGTAAGTTCTTTAGACACCGGCTCAAATGTGATATAAGAAAACAAGATGGTTAAGGTTTTATATAGACAGACATTGAGCTTTTATATCGGATTAGACTATATATAAAACGTATTTCAGTGGAATCTCTCAGCTTTTCTAAATCCCTGGAAAGATTCTGGCACACAGATACTTAGACCTGTAATGAAAAATAATAATACATAAAAAAGTATGTGTACAACAAACAAGTCTCGGGTTAAATTACAGGAGCATGTGAAGCGTAATTAAGTTTGAATGGGTTGGGTAGAAATAAATGGGTTTCGTGGTAAAAAAATAAACATAACCTTTATTCAACCAATGGAATGTTTTTACACAGTCTGGTATTAAACTAATCCAACTAATCCATTATTGCTCAAAAAGACATTAAAAACATACGTCCTTACTATGAGCAAGGTCACCTCTCCACAGATATGACCTGACTTAAAGGAAAATTAAGGTTTTTTTTATAATCTGAGCCTTCTTTCGGCAATAAAACAAGTAGTTTTACTCACCCATAGCAGTTTGGTGTCAATTGGAGCAGTATCACAGAACTTATGTTGTAGCCGTTCTGTTCTACTAATGATCCCGTATCCGTTAGCGTGAGTGCTCGGGGCACTGATTTGCGGTGTCCAAATAACACAAACTTTAGCACTTTTCAAATCACAGAAGATCGCTGTGTCAGGGTAGACTTTTAGTAGATTCCAAAACGGCCTGAAACCCGATATCGCAACAGAAAAGTAAAGTTCAGAGCGGTGTTAGCTTCTTTCGGACTAGCTGTGTTTACAAAACAGCTGAGTTCACGCATGCGCACTGTCCTCTCTGATGACGTCATCAAATGAAACTATAGCTGGATATTGGGTTTCAGGCCGTTTTGGAATCCACTAAAAGTCTACCCTGGCACAGCGATCTTCTGTGATTTGAAAAGTGCTAAAGTTTGTGTTATTTGGACACCGCAAAGTAATGCCCCGAGCGCCATGTTAACGGATACGGGATCATTAGTAGAACAGAACGGCTCAACATAAGTTCTGCGATACTGCTCCAATTGACAGCAAACTGCTATGGGTGAGTAAAACTACTTGTTTTATTGCCGAAAGAAGGCTCAGATTGTAAAAAAAAATTTCCTTTAATGGCATCTCCTCCTTGTTTCCATAGAGATAGATTTAATGCCATGTTAGCAGGTGGTGAAAAGTTCCATATTGCACCAAAGAGGGGGTATTTTACTGTTAACACAAAACATAGATCACCGTGTTATGTTTTACTGTTTTGGAAATGCTATATTCTATGCCAGGGGTGGGCAGTTATTTTTTCCATGGGGCCACATAAGAAACAGAAAATATTGTGGAGGGCCGGACCAAAATGCTTAACTCAATTCTGCAGAATATGAATTGTATTTCTTTATTAAAAGCAGTAAATAGCATTGTTTTGACATGTTGGTAAGACTGATAAGAGTATATGTTATGACTAAGCAATGAAAAAATGAGGTTGCCTTACAAAAAGTGTCATTTCAGAAATACATCTAAAATAAAAAACAATGCAGCTTTAGTCCATGCATGAGGTAAAATGATAAAATATGTTTATTTTGTAATTACAAATGAGCTTAAACAGGCCAGTCAGAGTTGACTAAAGGGCCGTATATGACCCGGGAGCTGGACAATGCCCAGGTCTGTTCTATGCTATTCGCTGAAAATAATGTACTAACATGTTTAATAATTTCCCTTTGCTCTCTGTTCTTAGTCACTCCCCCTTCAGAGCGCTATCACAACACAATCAACATCACAATCAGGCAGTGACGGACTAGGATAAAAAAACGGCCCTGGCATTTTGCACCTATAAGCGACCCCATAGACCGTGGAATGCATTTGAACCAAAAATAATAATAATAATAATCACAAGAGAGTGTCACAGTCACAGGCACGCCTATGGTCGATGTTGAAATGAGTGACAACGCCACACGTGAAGCATTTATACATTAAAGGCAAATTAACGTTTTTTTTACAATCTGAGCCTTCTTTCGGCAATAAAACAAGTAGTTTTACTCACCCATAGCATTTTTCTGTCAATTGGAGCAGTATCGCAGAACTTATGTTGAGCCGTTCTGTTCTAGTAATGATCCCGTATCCGTTAACATGGGGCTCGTATCATATGCTCGGGGCATTACTTTGCGGTGTCCAAATAACACAAACTTTAGCACTTTTCAAATCATAGGAGCCCGATGTCTTAATGTAAGATTTCGTTTGAAGCAAAAGTGGCCTGTAATCCGAGATTTAGCCATAGTTTCGAGTAGATGAGGACGCCAGTGCGCATGCGCGGACTGTGCTCTCAGCTCCCGGGACCCAAACATGAAACGCAAAGCTGAAAACTATGGATAAATCTCGGATTACAGGCCACTTTTGCTTCAAACGAAATCTTACATTAAGACATCGGGCTTCTATGATTTGAAAAGTGCTAAAGTTTGTGTTATTTGGAGACCGCAAAGTAATGCCCCGAATACAAATGCTAACAAATACGCTACAACATAACTTTCTTCAAACAGCTCCAAATGACACGAACGTGATATGGGTGAGTCAAACGACTTGTTTTATTACCGAAAGAAGGCTCAGATTGTAAAATAACGTTACTTTTCCTTTAAGCATTTAAGGACACGCGCAATACCATACATTACGCACAGATTAACCCATCAATCGTGACTTTAGTCCACAACCACAACATGTCAGCACAGAACCGCGCAGAATAAAATACCAAAACAGTGGGCTACACACACTAAGCACATCAGGTAACAGCGGCAGACGTCAGCCCCATGCATTAAACAGCTGCATTAAAATCATGGAAATCAATGCTCAACCCAGCCATAATTTAAAAAAAGTTAGGTTGCAGTAGACAGTAGTGCTCTCTTCAAATTTTCCCTCTTTTTCTCCGCTCCCCTTTGTGTCGTTTAGTGCCTCCTCGATTCATTTTACTAAACTATGGTAAGTATCCGACCTCTACCGTCCGTCTATCTCCTCTTCTACTTTGACCAACATCAACTTGACCACTACCACAACGCTGAAGTAGGCTACAGAATGTTGAATCTTCAACGTTCTATTTCTATCAGTTTGGCAGTAGGCTAAATGAAATTCCCACAAGGCAGTGCTTTACTTCAGTTGTCGCAAACAAATACAAAATACAGATATAGTTGTTTTATTTCAAACTGTGCACATTTTTAACATCGTAGGAAGAAATATCAAGCAAAATTAAATAGGCTAATGTAAAACCTGAAACACATCATCATGGTGCCACCCTAATATATGGAGTTGTAAGTGATATAAATCCTGAACAGGTCCTTTTAATTATATCAATAGGGTGGAATTTTTAAGACGATGGAGGCAGGTAACGACCGAATACCTAGCGGCCCCTCTGACATGTGCCCAAATGCCAGACCGCTCAGTCCGTCACTCTGTAGTCAAGCTGTAGTGCATTATTTTTGTATCCTGCTTTTGTATATTTGTGGAGAATTGTTGTGTGGGAGCATGGGTGACGTAGGCTTGTGGGCGGAGCATTGCACAGAATCATACAGCTAACAGTAAGGAGAGTTCGAATAGTGCCCTGGAGATTAATCAAACTAGATTACAGTGAACCCTCGCTGTATCGCGGTTCACTCTTCGCGGCCTCGCTGTTTCGCGGATTTTTTTTTCCAATTTTTTTTTTTTTTTTTTCCAATTTTTTTTATAGTGTAACTTTTTTTTACAGTGTAACATTCTGTCCTGCGCCCTGATTAGCTAAGAGACTAGACCAGGACTAAACCAGGTCTAAAGCAGGTCTAAACCAGGACTAAACCAGGTCTAAACCAGGACTAAACCAGGTCTAGACCAGGGACAGAGTCTCAGATGTCCTTCACGAGAGCGCCTGGGTGACAGGAGGTGTGGCCTTTGTTTACTTGCACGAGCCATGGAAGAGACTGAGTGCGAGCCGGACCATGGAAGAGACTGAGTGCGAGCCGGACCATGGCAGAGACTGAGTGCGAGCCGGACCATGGAAGAGACTGAGTGCGAGCCGGACCATGGCAGAGACTGAGTGCGAGCCGGACCATGGAAGAGACTGAGTGCGAGCCGGACCATGGAAGAGACTGAGTGCGAGCCGGACCATGGAAGAGACTGAGTGCGAGCCGGACAAATGGAAGAGCCAAGAATCAACATGGACGGGCCTGGCGCCTGGCCGCGCGGCGTCCGGGGGAGCCGCAGCGGGGGGAGGACACTCGCGCGCACAGAGGAGACAGTGGGTCTTTTCCCCTCACGAACCCGACACCGTCCTAGAGAGCTGTGGAGTATTGGCGACGCATTGATAGCGGTCTGATTTTGGAGCCGGGGTGAAATGCAACCAACGAGTGAGCGCAGGTTAGTCTTACCTGGTCTTGTGGTGCTCAGAGGCGTCTGTTAGCGGTTTGGCACTGTTAGCATTGGCTTGAGTCTTGCCCAAAATGATATCCAGGTCGCTTTCCACTCGACTTTCGCACATGGCATGGATATGTGGTACCAAAACAAACACACGTGTCCGCGCGCACGTGTCCGCGCACACGTGTCCGCGCGCACGTGTCCGCGTGTCACGTGCCCCCCCCCCCCCCACTATTAATATATTTTAATGAAAATCTACAAAAGTTTGAGTGTTTAAACAAGATAAAAATGTTAATACCAGTCTCAGAAAGGTGTATAATGTGTCTGGTGAAGCGTTTTCAGCCTTAAAACATGTAGAATAATTGTAAAATATAAAATTGTCCTACTTCGCGGATTTCACTTATTGCGGGCTATTTCTGGAACCTAACCCCCGCGATAAACGAGGGTTCACTGTACTTGGATGCTGTATAATACCCTTCATGTTTGTAATGAACATTATAACAGGGTAGAAAGCTCCAAAAGTCGATTTAGCATCACATCTCCTCTTTAATGAAGAAGAAGAAAAAAAAAATCTAGCGAAACCCACCCTAAACTTCCATCCCCTCCATCCCCTCAGTACAACTACGTGCCTTTGACTCCCCCCCATAATGAGGTGTTCAGCCACATCCTCCCAGTGTAAACATGGGGCTAGATTTTTGGCATAGCTGCATCCTCTTCCACAGATCTCTTTACCCCTCCTGTCCAAGCACCACACGCCTTCTCCAATCGGGCCCTCGCTCCTTCACCCTCTGCCTCTCAATGGGCCTATTTACGGGCCACACTCTCATCGCACAGACCACCCTTTGTCCTGGATCATCTGACTCGGCGTCGGCCATATTTGAAGTTTCCACCGCGTTTGATCCAGTTAGACGGAGTGAGAGTCGCCGTAGCTGTTTTGCGCGTTATGTAATTTGTGCTGTCAGCTGGGAAAAGCAAACCCGTGCCAATTTTTTTCCAAAGTTGTACATTTTTAAAAAAAAAGTACAAAGAGGAAAAATTGTTTAATCTTGGTTGAGAAAGCAGTTTTTTTTTTTTTCCTGTTGGGTTTAATCAGTGCGCGTTAAAGAGGAATTAATTATGTAGAAACAGCAGGGCAGCTCTCAAGTTTGCTGGCAGACCAACCACAGTGCCACGAGTTTACCAGCACCAAGCGTGTTAGAAGTGGCGAGGTACCGGGAAACTGTTAAAAAAAACAACAACACTGGCCTGGAGAGATTAAAAAGCCTCCTAACTTGCTGATTTTGCAAACTTAAAGATGCACTGCATAACCTTTCTGGTAGAGGGTCTGCTACCTATGGGGCGGTAATAGCTCAGTTGGTATGTCCGCTGATCCAGAGGTTGGCGGTTCGAATCCCGCTCTCGACATTGGGTTGAGCAGTCGGATCCACTTGGAGGTGCGATCCCAGCTCCAAAGCTCCCACAGATGAGTGCTGCCGTTGTGTCCTTGGGCAAGACACTTAACCCCACTTCGCCCCCAGTGTCTGTCCATTGCGACGTTGGAGCCGTCATCCCGTGGACCCACCACCCGCGGGAGGATCCATGGGGGCCAGTGCATGTGATTTGGGCAGCGGACCTGGACCGTTGCCCCCGCGACCCGAAAATACGGAATAAAGCAGAAGGAAATGGAAAAGAAAAAGATGGTCCGCTACCTGCTTGTCTCCATGATGATGTTATTGTTCCATTGTATGACTTTAAACATATCCATGCAGCATTTACAGTGCTGTGAAAAAGTATTTGCTCCCTTCCTGATGTCACACTTAAAGGGATAGTGCGGTTAATCTGCATGGGGTTTCCTTCTAAAAGTTACGTGTGTTGACACCAGCTTAGTAAAGTAATTGCTGCCCCCCTTGTTAAATGATGAGGTAACTGATTAATCATATTATTGTGGAAAGCTGAGTTCAATTTCATAGCCACATCCATGTCTGATTGCTGCCAGACCTTTCAAATCAAGAGATCACTTAAATAGAACCTGTCTGACAAGGTGAAGTGGGCCATATTGAACCCAAGACATCATGCCGCAATCCAAAGAAATTCAAGAGCAGATAAGAAGAATAAGAAGAAAAGCAATTGACATGTCTCAGTCTGGAAAAGGTTACAAAGCCATTTCTAAATCTTTGGGGCTCCAGCGAACCACGATGAGAGCCATTATCCACAAATGGAGAAAGCATGGTACAGTGGTGAACCTTCCCAGGAGTGGCCGCCAGCCAGCCTACAAAAATTACCCCAAGAGCACAGAGACGACTGCTCCAAGAGGTCACAAAGGAACCCAGAATAAGGGGAATAAGATCAGTGTTCATGATTCAACCATAAGAAAGACACTAGTCAAAAACGGCAGAGGTCCAAGGCGAAAGCCACTGCTGACAAAAAAGAACATAAAGGCTCCTCTCACTTTTGTCAGAGCTTTTGAGAAAATATTCTGTGTAAAATGAACACAGCATTAGATAAAAATAACATCATATCAACAGTGAAACGTGGTGGTGGTGGTAGTGTCATGGTTTGGGGCTGCTTTGCCCTTTCAGGAACTGGATGACTTTTTGTGATTGACAGAACCATGAACTCTGCTCTCTACCAACAAATCCTGAAGGAGAAGGTCCGGCCATCAGTTTGTGACCTCAAGTTGAAACGCAATTGGGTACTGCAGCAGCGCAATGACCCAAAGCACACTAGCAAGTCCACTTCTGAATGACTTAAAAAAACCAAAAACAAAATGAGGGTTTTGGAGTGGCCTAGTCAAAGTCCAAACCTGACCTTAAAAAGGCGGTTCATGCTTGGAAACCCTCCAGTCTGACTGATTTTAAAACAATTCTGCAAAGAAGAGTGGGCCGAAATTCCTCCACAGCGATGGGAAAGACTCATTGCCAGTTATCACAAACGCTTGACTGCAGTTGTTGCTGCCAAGGGTGGTTCAACCAGTTATTAGGTTTAGGGCACAATTACTTTTTTCACATATGTTCAGATGGCTTTTTTATCTTAATTAATAAAATCAGCACTTAAAACTGCATGTGTATTTACTTGTGAGTTATCTTTGTCTAATATTTAAGTTTGCTTGATCAGAAGTGAGTAAAAGTGACAAAGTTGCAAAAAAAAGTAAGAAATCGGTTAGGGGGCAAATACTTTCTGTGAGTAGGAGCGACTCTTCATAGATCTGAACTGTAATGTGGGGTAGCGCTGCTTGTCACCATCGTGATAGGATTATTGTATACTGTGGAACATTTTTTAAACTTAAAAACATGGATGAATAGATTAAACTAATTCATCATGTCATCGTTCGATATTGTTTGTAGCCATGTTAAAATGTAAAAAAAAACAGACCTGGGTTTTGTTTTGTTTCATTCACACATGACATCACAAGGTGGAAGTGTTTTCTGTTTCAGAGAAGAACTCAGCCTAAATATGCAGAGTTTGTGTGTTAAACATGTGTGAATGAAACAAAAGACAACTCCAGGCATGTTTGTGATGAGGCAACAACATTATAATAGATCAGGAAACAGCGCAATATAGGCCCTAGACATTTTCATGAAAAATAAGAAATATGTTTTATGTTGTCAAAATTCACACTTATTCTGATGAAAACTTTAAACAAACCTCCTGAGATTTTTAGAAGCAGTTTGCCAGCACACCCACCACAGGACCACCAGCACCAACTAAAGACTTCAGAAGTGGTGAGCTTCAGGGGAACTCCAGTGTGAAAGCCTCATCAGCACTCCTCTGAAGAGGATCAAGGAGATTTCTTTTGAACTGTGAATCAATTAAATAGAATCTAACTCATTACACTTTTGAATATTGAGTATTGATCAAAGGAGAAGTTCAATTTGTCAACTGGACAAAGTTTGTTTGGTTGAAAACGTTTCGCCGCTCATCCGAGAGGCTTCGTCAGCTTCGTCAGAGCTGACGAAGCCTCTCGGATGAGCGGCGAAACGTTTTCAACCAAACAAACTTTGTCCAGTTGACAAATTGAACTTCTCCTTTGATCATGGATTCTACCTGGACGACTGAGGGACTTTTCACGCAATATTGAGTATTATAAACTTAAATGTACAATATTGTACTTTCTGAATCAATCAATCAATCAATCAATCAATCAAACGTCATTCATACAAAAAATGTAACACAAAGCGCCTTACAGTGATTAAGGATTAGAAGATTGACTTTTTATTGATCTCACACAGGAGAAATTGTTTTCTGCATTTGACCTGGGGACCATCCCCATGATTTTATTGTTTAGGTTTGGGCAGGACCCAAGCTGGAGGATTTTACATATGGAGCATGTTTTGGGTTGGTGGGGGAAACTGGAGTGCCACCCAGACACGGGGAGAACATGCAAACTCCACACAGAAAGGCCCGGGCGACCCGAACTTTCTTGCTGTGAAGCATGAGTGCTAGCCACTCAGCCACCCCGCTGCCAACATGCGAAAGCAACATGTCACCTGCATGATTCCATGGAAATAAAATTAAAACCATACTTCAGAACATTATTCATGGTTTTATGAAATATGGTTTTATGTGGAATATTGTAACTAAAGGAACACCATTTCCATGGAAACAAGCCAGAAGAGGCCCTACTCCAAGCCAAGTAAGAGTTAAGTTTGTGGAGATGCATGTCCGCTCACAGTAAGAACGTATGTTTTTCTAAGCTTTTCAGCAGAACAACATGAATGGGAAAAAGCATGCTTTTACTCTTGTCACAGTGTGGCTTTAAATAAATAAATATATGATTTAAAAGTCCTACTTACTGCAGTTTACTTGTATTCGAGAATGAAACAATGAATGGACACGTGGTTTCAGATAAATGTACATGACTCAACAGGTAGCAGTGCTAAAGGCCCTTCATTGTCACTTGTGGGAGTAACTGGCTCTTATGGTGACAGAACCGAACTTCTAAAGCTGCCTGACGTACTCCAGTGTTCTATAGGAGTTTGTTAGAGCATTTGGCCCATATTTCTCATTGTAGCTTTATTTCCCCATGTAGCAGATCGTTCGATATTGTTGTTTGTTTTGTTTTATTCGCTTATTGGGCTCATTATTTGACTTGTCATATGTCTGACTCTTAACATGAAATAGACTGTGGTGTATGAGTTGCTAAATTTACTTACTTTGAATTTGGAAAAGTACACAATTTGATTAAATCAATTAGCTCTTCAGAAATACAGTGATGAAGACTATTGAATTAAAAAAAAAAGCTTTTACTTTATTTATTGCCAGCTGAGGTGGCCTGGGCATCTATTCCGGATGCCTCCTGCACGCCTCCCTCGGGAAGTGTTCCGGGCATGTCACACCAGGAGGAGGCCCTGAGGATACGCAGGAGGGATTATGTCTCCCGGCTGGCTTGGGAACGCCTTGGGGTCCCGACGGAGGAGCTGGAGGAAGTGTCCGGGGTGAAAGAAGTCTGGAAGTCCCTGCTTAGACTGTTGCCCCCGCGACCAGGCACCGGATAAGCGGGAAGAAAATGGATGCATGGACTTTTACTTTATTTTTAAGTCCTAAAAAGTCACTTACATTTTGATAATAGCTCAAAAGTTCCTCAAAGCAGCATTTCTCCATTTATTTTCATCTGAACCATTCCCACGCACATGAACTCACTTACAGTCCATTAATGTTACGCTGGAATGACGGGGCATAAAACTTTACTACCTGCATCTTTTTATGGTCCTCTCCAGTTTCATCCAGAGGCTTTGAATACCACGAGTACATTTTTACAGCGCTCCTCCACACACCTGTACAGACCCTACGAGAGTCTATGCAGGTGGCCTATCTCCTCCTGTGTTTAAGAATGCACTTTGGGTGGTATATGGGGAAATCTGATATCGCCTTTTCCATATCTCTGAATCATGGGTGACCGGCACGTGCCATACGATTGACACTGAGGTAGACTCCAGATAAAGAGGGAAAAAAAGTTAATTAAATGTCCATTCCAGGCATAGCAGTGCTGGTGTTATGTAAGGCAGCACCTGGGCTCAGTGAGGCATGGTAGAAATGTACAAGGAGAAAGGGGAGATGGTCAGGTGCTCCCAGCGACATACCCACACAAGATGGAATTCAAGATACTTGTACATTTTTATACTGTTTTCTTTTTTCCTAAATAAAAACAAACATAATTTGGCAAATTATTTAACTTGTTTTAAGATACTGTATGTCTCACTGGTTATAAGATGTAGGATCGTACGGAAACACTTGAATCAAAAAGTGCAGAGTTTAGCTGATTTAGCTGATCAGCTGATTCTAAGGGGCTTGAATAGTAGTAGGGTCGCCTCTCCCCAGACCTGACTTGTAACTTGCACAGGTGGCATCCTTTCCCCATGGAGATATGTTAAATGCAATACTCTACATGTTGTAAGGCTGTAAACGCCTCACCACACACATTATACACTTTTCTCAGACTGGCATTGACATTTTCTCACGTTTCTCTCTTGTTTAAACACTCTCACTCAAACTTTCGTAGATTTTCAACAACAAAAAAAAAAGATTAATAGTGACTCAGACTCATTTCACAGTTCCTCTGACTGTGCCTCTTCGTCCTGGCGTCGCTCCACCTTGGTGCATGCATCTTTTTCCGAGTGAAGAACATGGTTATGGGGAGTTGTTTGCACTCTTTTTTCTTTTGGGCAAGAAGATTCTCATAAACAGACATGCCACCTTTGATTATATTTGAGGACGCTTCGTCGACATTGTGGGTTTTGTCGGGGAGAAAACTTGCAAACATACAGCACTCCAGAGTCACACTGCGAGCGATCGAACATTTATATAAATTTGGCAAAGCTGAACACATTCTGTACTGTACAGGAGAATGACGGACAAATCGGCAAAAGTCTACAGTCCCTTAGCCAATCAGGACGCAGAACACAATGCGTGGTGACACACTATAAAAAAAATTGGAATAAAAAAATCCACGAAACAACAAGGCCACGAAAGGTGAACCACGTTATAGCGAGGGACCACTGTATTGCAAAACATTCCAGACAAAGTAATAATGGTGTATCTCTAGTGCACCTTTGAATGCATGACTCATAACTCATAATAATGTTCTTTATCCTTATTGCCGTTGTGTCCCTAAGCAAGACACTTAACTTGCCTCACGTTATCCATACTTGTGAAGCAGATATAGCGAATGGTTCTTTGATGTAAAGTCATTTGAGTGCCTAATAAAGGAGTAGGAGTAGAATAAATAAAACAAATAAAAAAAATTTGTGCTGTCAGGCGATTAAAAAAAATTATCTAATTAATTACAGGATTTGTAATTAATTAATCTAATTAATCATTTTTTTTATAGATGGATGGATGGATGGTAACAATATGGAACTTACCCGGATGCATTCAGCGCTCAAATGATCCGTCAGGCTGGAGCAGCTTCGGTGATCGGAAAATTATTTTTTTTACAAAACCTCCAAATCACGGCGTTCTTATTGATAGTCCTGTCTTCGTTCTTTTTAAAAATAAACTTGCCGTTCAAAGGCCCTGGCAGTGTTTCGCTCGCCTCAACCCCTGCATCGAGTCCTTGTCAGTTTCCACCAGGATTTATTTGTTTGATTAGTGATGCAGGTGGAAGTGACGCCACTGCCAAGTCGCCTAAAGGTCCTTCAATAGGACAAAATGTGTGCGCATTGATTTGCCTCATAATTAATTGCGTAAATTTTTATACCACGTTAATTTGCAGTGCAATTAATTAATCTAATGAACGCGTTAAACTGACAGCCCTAAAAAAATATGACCATTCATTAACTGGGCATAATGATAGAGCTGACGAAGCCTCTCGGATGAGCGGCGAAACGTTTTCGACCAAACAAACTTTGTCCAGTTGACAAATTGAATTTCTCCTTTTATCATAATGATAGAGGGTTAGTTTCTCCAAATCTGCCCTCCCCATGTTCCTGGGTACATTTCTGTACTTCCACCCAAAGCCCCTGTGTTTGATCTGTCAGAGCCTGTCACGGAGCTCCTGGACAGGGGGATGGTTCAGTCTCTCAGGCCTGTATCAGTGTATCACAGTTGTCCTGGACTGGAGAACAGTTGTCAGTATCAGTGTGTGGTATCAGTGTGCAGTGGTCCCTCAGATCACGGCTCACTCTGCAGACCTGCCCTCTCTGCTCCAGACTCTGCTCTGGTTCTCACGATGCTCAGGTCTAATCACCTTCTCATGGGGTGTGTATTTGCAGAAGCGGCTACTGGTGGGATTCATATAGTTTTCTAGAAAAGGTAAAGTACTTAATAATGAACATATTGGAATCAAATGTAAATATGCCAGATTTGAGCCCATTCTGTTGTCCCTGGACAGGCTGATATGAAAAAACACATTTAACATAAAACACAACAACACACAATAATAACTTCATATGACAATCACAAACAACAGCAAACAATAAAGTGCTGTATGTACTGCAGTACCATAAAGTAAGCTTGAAGTGTGATATTGTGAAGTAAATAGAGACCGTAAATGATAATACTGAAACTAATTAATGCCACTGACACAATAACCCATAATAAAAAAAATCTAAATCTTCAATAAAAAAAAAAGAAAAAAGAATTGGCTGCAACAAATAAATAGAATAAAAGAAGAAGAAGAAGTGACTTTATTGATCTCACACTGGAGATCCGCATTTTAACCAATCCTATATATACAGTGGTACCTCACCTTACGAAATTAATTTGTTCCAGAAGTGGTTTCGTAACGTGAATTTTTCGTAAGTTGAGTAGCTATTTCAATGGAAAAAGCCCGATTCGTTCCAAGGCCCCGATCCAAGTTTTTTTTTAATATTGTAACTTTTTTTATAGTGTAACATTGTGTTCTGCGTAGAGACTGTAGACCCAGGACTAAACGTGGACTATACCAGGTCTAGACCAAGGTCTAAACCTGGACTAAACCTGGACTAAACCAGGACTAGACCAGGTAGGTTAAAGCGCCGCGTGCGGGTCTATTTCCTGGTTTCGTTTCGAGTCACGGCTGAGGCGAGCAGCGAGGGGGACCGCACGCAGTCTGAGCGCATGAACGAGACCCGTGCTCAAACTGTGCCTCCTCTAGACCTCCTCTAGACCACCGCCTCTAGACGACCGCGGCTCTTGCATGCGTTCGTTCATGCGCTCAGACTGCGTGCGGTCCCCCTCGCTGCTCGCCTCAGCCGTGACTTGAAACGAAACCAGGAAATAGACCCGCACGCGGCGCTTTAATCCACCTGGTCTAGTCCTGGTCTAGTCCAGATTTAGTCCTGGTTTAGTCCTGGTTTAGTCCTGGTTTAGTCCTGGTTTAGACCCCCCCCCACACACACACACACACACACACTTCACTATTAATAACTTTGTTGAAAATCTATGAAAGTTTGAGTGTTTAAACGAGAGACAAATGTGAGAAAAGTTTAAATTCAGTCTGAGAAAAGCATATAATGTGTGTGGCTGAGCGCGCATTATTTGAATTTTTGAGATTTCGCGTTTCGTAACTTGAATGTTCTTTCGTATCTAGAGAAATTTAACGTGAAGGCATTTCGTAACTTGAAATTTTCGTTTGTTGGGTCTTTTGTAAGGTGAGGTACCACTGTATATATATATTAGGAGCAGTGGGCAGCACATTACTGCACCCGGGGACCATCTCCATGATCTTCTTGCTTCAGTTTGGTCAGGACCTAAAGCTGGAGGATTTTACCTATGGTGCATGTTTTGGATTGATGGGGGAAACCGGAGTGCCCGGAGGAAAACCACCCAGACACAGGGAGAACATGCAAACTCCACACAGAAAGGCCCAGGCGACCCGGGGATCGAACCTAGACCATGCATGCAAACTCCACACAGAACACACACGGAAAGGCCTGGGCGACCCGGGGATCGAACCCGGAACCTTCTTGCTGTGAAGCAAGAGCGCTAACCACTCAGCCACCGTGCCGCCACCTTATTAAAAAACACCTTTTTAGTAAGTTTGCAAATCTCAAATCTTATCTTCGAGCCAAAAAATAACCACAAATGTCACAGTAGTACAAAAAGAATATACACACGGTAAATACTGACCAAAAAATGTTCTATCATATACTGAAGGATAAGCTGATATAGTATTTATTGTGACAGGCCTACCTTAAAGTGTTGTATGTATTGCAGTACTCTAAAGTGCTGTTTGTATTGCAGTACTCTAAAGTGCTGTGTGTATTGCAATACTCTAAAGTGTTGTATGTACTGCAGTACTCTAAAGTGGTGTATGTTTTGCAGTACAATGCTGAGTTGAATACTTGTGGTGATTTCAGGTTTTGCATCGTGACAGGGAAAGGGTCTTGGGTCAAGGTGAGAAAGGCATTATCATCATATCACTGTGCACTAAATTAAAGATGTTAGGAGAGGTTTCAGGTTCAAATCCCGGACGAACCCCCATTTGCCTTCAACAGGTCAACATTAATTACATAATAGAAATCCTCATCGCCTTGACCATCTTTGACTGTGCTTGTGACTGAAATCTGATGCACATTGTAGACCCCAGCAGAACCACTCCAGCACGTCATGACAACGTGTTTGAAATAATTGTCCAGAGACATTTACCTTCAGCAGTTCTGGTTACTATGACTTTTCCATGTCCTTGTCAAATCATATGCACAGGATTTAATCTCACATTCATTGCTCTTACAGACTTCCAGTAACATCACATTTGACTTCTGTGTATTTTAATGTTAAATCAATATACATTTTTAGCAGAGCATGAGATTTTTTTCTCTAGGAATCGCTGCAGAGAGACTGCTGTATTTGGGCCCTGTATGGTCTAATGTCAATACGTAGCTGTTTTGCTCATTTAGGACAGAAATGGTTAGAAATTTACTTTTCCCCCCTTCTCATTTACCCAAAAATACTCCTTTTAATATTTTATTTTGTGTAAATGCTTTTTTTTTTGCTTTTTTTCATTGATGGAATGGAATGGAAGCTTTATTTGTCATTGTAAACAATGAAAAGACTTGGAAATGGACGGGTCCATGGACTTTAAAGCAGCCGACATGGGGCGCTAACGTCCCCCCTCGCTCTTCAGTGATACAAGAACATAAAGAGAATAGGAAAGCAATACAGTCAGTAACAACAGACAGAGACATAATACAGTGGAATAGTTTACACAAGGTATCTTTTTGTTTGGAAAACATTACGGGAGGGGAGAGGGGGAAGAATGCAATGAAAAATACAGAAAATATGTGACAGCTGAGGCAGACAGCTATGTAAGAAGGAGGGCTGAGTGTTTCTATAAATACGTGCTCGCCAATTGATAAACATGTCATTTTGATTATGGTGAGTGTCTTTGGGAGTGTCCAAATGCAGCAGACAATCAGCAGTCCGCAGATTTTCTAGGACAGTTGAAATTAAAGGGGAAGATGCGCGTAATCAAACACTTTAGAACTCAGGTGAACGGACAATTGGTCCGAAACCTGGTATTGCAAAAGTTCCCAACTTCATGTCACCAAGCTGGGCCGTTGAGACTCTCCAGTCCTCCCTCCTGGCATGTAACAGTTCCATTCATGATGGTATCCAAGCGTCAGGGGGGTACCCACAGATTGGAGATGGTACAGTTCCTCAATCTGTGTCACCTTCTGATGTAGACCTTCCCTCGTCAGCAACGGCTCCGCTGTGGTGTAAATTTACAGCTTTGGGGGATTTTTATTCACTCTGATGGATCAGAAACATGGCCAATCAGATGTCCAGTCATCAAAAATCCAATAAGTAAAAGGTTCCGTCCGGAAAAGTCGGCTCTCCCAAACCCACATTTCTTCGTGCGTGCCAATTTATGTTGAGGGACCAGCTTATCAATTCCATAATTTCGAAAATCTACTCCAACAGGAGGAACAGAGATGAAGAGAGGCACGCAGACATAGAGCAGATAGGAGATAAGGGAGAGGAGGAAAAATACGTCCGACCTCGGCAAGAGGCAGAGAGAACAGTGAGAGTACATATAGAATCAGAGAGTCTCTCCAAAGAAGAAAAAAATCTACTGCTGGTGTGATGTAACATAATAAGGTCCTCTACAGTTCTAATATTTAAGTTTGTGTGACTTTATTTTTTTTAATGGAGATGTCACTGCTCTGCTCGGAATGTTCCACAGTATGACATTACAGCTCTGCCTTACATTTACTCAATTACAGGTGGTTTTATTGATCAAAAATACCAAAAACTGACTTGGTTTTGGTTTGGTCTCCATGAAGATAGAACATTTTAATACCACACTGTGAAACATTCCAGACAAAACAAAAACATCTCCACGGACAAAAGCATGTGACAGACCCTCCACCAGAAGAGTTACACAATCACCTTTAAAGCTACAGTATGTAACTTTTTAGTCCAAAAATATATTAAAACAAAAACATGTTTTTCCATTTTGGTTGCTTCCTTACTCTGATGAGGCTTGCATCTCCACAAACCTCTCTCTTATTTGGCTTGAGGAGGGTCTTTTACTCTTTGTTTCTATGGAAATGTTTTTCCTTTGGCTATAATATTCTACACACAAATGTAGCAGCCAATTAACGTCCATTTTATCCACATTTTATTTCTCATTTTTATTTCTAGCAGACCTATTTTAATCCAATTTTAGACATGTTTTAGCCTACTTTTAGAAGTATACTTTATGTGAAATGAACAGGGTGTCTTTGGAACATAAAAAGGGTGATCTAAAGGGTGAAAAGTTTCAAATTAGCTTGTCTTTAATGAGACAGACTGCAGACACATGTGAGTCTGAGTTCTGGCCCCTGATAACTCCAGGGCCCCAGACACTCAGGGGACCACAGGCTCAGATATGGAGAGGGAGATGTGGACAAACAGTAAAATATGGAAGGTTTCTATTATTAGATTATAGGTCATTGCTGCAAACTCACACTGATGGAGTGGCTCAACTTAAAGATAAAATCAAATGTCAAAGGTCAGCAGGTCATAAATAAACCAGGGAGACGAGCAAGCCAGAAAGTATGTGTTAAATTGTTATATGGTAAATTATAAAATACGTCTATGCAGTAATAATCAGAAAGTTTAAAAATGTAGTGAAAGAGGATGCTCCAAATCCGAGGCCATGGTTCTCGACCGGAAAAAGGTGGCTTGCCCTCTCCGGGTGTGTGGAGAGTCCTTCCCTCAGGTGGAGAAGTTCAAGTATCTCGGGGTCTTGTTCACGAGTGAGGGGAGGATGGACAGTGAGATTGACAGGCGGATCGGTGCTGTGTCAGCAGTGATGCGGTCGCTGTACCAGACCGTTGTGGTGAGGAGGGAGCCGAGCCAAAAGGCAAAGCTCTCAATTTACCGTCAATCTACGTTCCTACCCTCACCTATGGTCATGAGCTCTGGGTAAGGAAAGGACAAGATCGCGGATACAAGCGGCCGAAATAAGTTTCCTTCGCAGAGTGGCTGGGCACTAACTTAGAGATAGGGTGAGGAGCTCAGTCACACGGGAGGAGCTCGGAGTAGAGCCGCCGCTCCTCCACGTTGAGAGGAGCAGCTGAGGTGGCTCAGGCATCTGTTCCGGATGCCTCCTGGATGCCTCCCTCGGGAGGTGTTCCGGGCATGTCTCACCGGGAGGAGGCCCTGGGGAAGACCCAGGACACGCTGGAGGGACTATGTCTCCCGGCTGGCCTGGGAACGCCTTGGGGTCCCCCCAGAGTAGCTGGAGGAAGTGTCTGGGGTGAAAGAAGTCTGGGAGTCCCTACTTAAACTGTTGCCCCCACGACCCAGCCCTTGGATAAGCGGAAGAAAATGGATGGATGGATGTAGTGAAAGAAAAGAATGTATTAATTTATACAGGAAGTGCTCCACTGTGCATTTAAACTTCAAACACCTTCACTAGAAACATTTGGTTAACTTGCTGACTTGAAAAATATCACTTCATGACATCACAAGGTGGAACAGCATTTTGAGCTTTGGAGATGTTGACAGACTAATAATAAAAGGATTCTCAAACATGTGTGAATGAAACAAAACACAACTCTAAGAATGTTTTTGAGGACGTGCCAACATTACAACATGACGAAAGCTCACAAGAGTCAATTTTGCGTAATATATGGCACTTAAATTATACTTATGAGTTTGAATACGCCCTGTGTTATTGTGCTATAATAATAATTCTCACTAATGCCTATTCTCACTAGACCTTACTCTAATTTTCCATTTGTTATTCATTATCCAGTTCCTCCAACACTCACGCACACATAACTTTCATACTAGCCAAGGTGGGTGTTAAGAACATAACAACAGATCTTGGTCCAACTGTGAATCAAAGCTCCGACCTTCAAGTTGAGTGCTCTGATCACCGAGTCCCTGCCGCTATGTGTTAGAAATACACTATTTATATAAAACTTCTGAGGTTGGCAAAATTAGGCTGTCACACACACACACACACATATCTCCGGAGTGTGCAGTACTTATCTTGATGTTCCATGTAGCGGCAGAATTGTGTTTCCTGTTTGACACATCTGCCTGTGCTAATGAAGCCCACAGAGGCCTTTATCACACACTGTTAGTTTTGTTATGTAATGAGCCTGAGTCTTTCACTGCAGTCTGACTCAGGACACGCTTACCCAGAGCAGATGCACAACAAGGACCAGCAAAACTAAGAGAGAGCGAAAGAGTGCCTTTAAACATGACATTAAAGGGCCCATATTATGCTATTTTCAGACCTATGTTATAATGTTTCATCAAAGACACCTGGAGTTTTGTTTTGCTTCGTTCACACATGTTTAACACAAACCCCCCTGCATATTTAGGCTCAAACAGAAAACACTGTTCCACCTTGTGATGTCATGTGGTAATACATTAAGTGCTCCACTGTGTTTTTAAACTCCATACAGGTTCACTGGAATCATTTGGGTAATTTAAGCCCTGGAATTGCCAATCTCTATTGAACTAAGGCTACGTTTTGAAGAATTTGACGATTTTTCCAATATGTGAAACAATAAACAATTCAAAGATTAATTACATGTCTGTTTCTGTCAAATTCTCTTAGCGTGTTCAAACTGGAATCAGGAGTTATAATATTTAAACTTTTCCTAGAGGTAACAAGATCTCCCTAAAAGCTATTAGCACATACCATTTAAAAAGTACCAGGATTCGATAACTTCAATTAAGCCAAATTTATTTACCTAACAATATTTCTAAACAGATGCATCTGGGTCTCGGGTCTCTATAAACAACCTGTGTTGCCTCAGCAGAGCATCACCAAGAACACACCTAACCCGAGAGCCCAGTAGTTTTACATTACAACTCATGAATATGTAAATTTCAAATGTGCATCATTGTGGTCAACTCCTCCTTCGTTCTTGTCTTCGTTCTGTTCCCTTATATGGTTTTGTTTATCGTTGCTCCGTGCATTATATTAAAGGGAGAAGTTCACTTTGTCGTATGCTGTACATTTCCTGTAAGAGAGATGTCAGACAAAAAAGCCAGACAACCCGGAAACGCTGTCTACGTTGCTATGGAGACGGGGAACTTTCAGTTCTGCTTTTACGAGTCTGACTGCGGTCTGAAACAGGAAACTCCTAGCCGCTGCACTTTTGCAAAACACATCACTTTTGTAGGTTAAAGGCAACTGTTGGATTAATGAAGTGTCAAACTTAACGATAAAAATTATCTCTCAAAAATTATAACTCTTCAATCCCCCTTTCGAGATCTCTGTCACTGAGATCTCGCCTAAATCAAACTCTGAAATGTGGAAATAGAACATAAAACACCAAAAAGAAAAAACACAGAATATTCCTAAAAATGGTTGAAGCGTATGAAATGTAAAAAAGTACAAAAACACTCAAAAACATATAAGCAATCCTGAAAACGTTTAAAATCAAAAAGGGTTAAACATATAAGTCATCTTAAAGGGTAAATGTGTAAAAATGTTTTTTCCTTTTTATTTATTTATTTATTTATTTTTTTCCACCCCCCTTCTGACGTCTAATATATACATTACCCATAGGTGGCGCTGATGAAGCTTGTTTAATTGTTCAAGATTTCTCGGAGTCTCTGGATTAATTTCATCTTATTTATGTCATTCACTGGTTCATTTTGAATATACATCTCTCTTAAATTTACTGGGTTTCGTAAAAACATTTCAGCCGTCAGTTTAGACATGGACCTAGAAATGACCTTGAAAACACAGGGAAAAAGACATCCAAACACAACAATACACATCAAACAGTCCTCAAGTGACATTAAAACAGTGACAAACATTATAATGAAAAATATTAGGAAAAACCAAGCATAACAGGGTAGGTACCCCCATGGTCCTGGAGTCATCATGAATCTGTGAAATGAGTGAAATGTAAATCTGTTATATCTGTCCCTATCCCAAGAATTTCTTAGTTTATGTAGGGGTGTCTGTGGAGGGTTCAATCCCCCCTTCAGTGGAGGCGCAGACTCCACTTCCTGAGCCTGTAGGTTCTGTGTAGGTGGGAAGGAAGCAAGTGTTCAGATACAGATGTGCACCATGTTAGAGCTTGGAGTTAGATTAGTATTTGTTAGTATTAAATTAGTAGATTAGAATAGTAGAATGGAGGACAATGATTTAAAGGAGTGGCCAAGGCCACTGTGGAGAGTTTACAGTTGTACCCTCCTACCTGTTTAGCATAGAAATCTGCCCAGTTATTACCTGTTTTTTCCAAAAGAGCCGATTTTGGAATGACCAGGTACTTTAATAATAGCCAGTTGATTCGGATTTAAAATGAGCTCCGCGATGTCCTGACAGAGATTCTGATGTGCTACTGATTTACCTTTTGCTGTGATAAAACCTGTCCTTTTTAAATGCAGCTAAATCACATGTTACTAATCCATAAATCAGTGTAGCCTGTAAGTGGGTGATTTCCTGCAAAGAGAAGTGCCATGTGTAGTGTATTTAGTTCCGCATATTGGGCTGAAAAACCTGATTGTGGTCAGAATAGCTCTTGACACACAGTTGTGTGATTCACCCCGGAGACCAAAAGCAGAATTTAAGTCTTACTGTGTCTGGTCTGGGTGTTGAGAGAATAGCTTGTCTCTGCGATGGGAGGGGCTGAAAACTTGCATCTTTTCCTAGACGCTTTAAAACCTCACTCGTACTATTTCAACAGGGTCTGACGTGTAGCTTCCAGACAGAGAACTGGATCTGGAGCTGAAATTAAAAGGTCATCCTGAACGAGGACACTCTCCTCTGGAAACATCATTCCTGAAAGACACTTTTTCAAACAGTGATTAAAAATGCCTGGAGCATTTCTGTGTCCTTGTGGCAAAACTTTGTACTGCAGGTGTACTCCTTTGTGTGTAAATGCAAACTAATATCTACATTCTGGAGCTATAGGAATGGTGAAAAATGCTTGGCATATATCAATCACCATGTACCATTTCATTTGTGGTGTCAAAACTGAGAGACATTTGTGTGGATCTGGGACAGGAAGTAATGGTGTGGTTGTAACTTCATTAACTTTTCTCAAATCATGTGCCATGTGATATGTGTTGTCTGGTTTTTGGAAAAGGATTTAAAGATGTGTTCCATGTGGAATCAGAAAGTTCCAGTACACCAGCTTCCCAGAGTGCAGTGAGTGCTTTGTCAACGCCTTCTTCCTGTGCCAGAGAACGATCGGATCTCTAAGGAATATAGACACTAGAGTTAGCCATCACATTCAACACAACAGGTTCAACAAAAGTGCACAAACCAATATCAGTTTTTCTTCTGGAAGATTTTTTAACATGTTTTCTGCCAAATCATGATCTGTCAATTCTCTACCATGATGTCTGGGAATTAACATATTCTCTAAGAGAAGCAAAATTTTGTAAGAATCAGTGGACTGTGCATGTGTCTCGAACAAAGAGATCAGTTAGTGGACTAGCCAAAACAACAGTGGCAACGACACCTTTTTTGTGTACATACAGGGCATCAGTGTGTATTATGTATTTTTGTCCCTCATATGCTTCAAAATCTATTTCATATTTTGTGTTGTGTTCTCTGTCACAAAATAAGGTAACATGATATGGGTCAATTTGGAGGAGAATATAAGTGTAACTCAACGAACCATGGTCTCCCTTTAAAGAGATGTGACATTAGTCCAGTGTCCACATATTCAGATAGGTCAACATAAGTCTCTGGGTCAGGATCTGTTGCCAACCAACATCCCTGAGTGTGTCCAGAAGCGCAAGTCACCGATTGTCCGTTTGGCTTTTGTTGCCATTAAAATGTCTCTACCTAACAGATTGACTGGAGTGTTAGGTGAGTGTATCAGTGACGTATGTAGAGTCTGTCCAGCGAGTTTGACTGGTACCATCTTAGTCCGCTGTAGAGGGGTGGGTTTTCCCGTGAGGCCAAGTGGTGCATTTTGTCCATACTGTTGTGCCTGGGTCCACAGTGGTGGAGTTCCTTGATAACCTCCAGTGTAGCGCTGGCGTCCTTGGCCACCACACATGCTTCCTCTGCCTCGAGAAGTGAATCAGTGGCTCCACGTCCATAGCATTGCTGGTTATTGACAGGTGGTTGGTACTGGTTCTGGTCCTGGGGATTGCCTACTCTCCTCCCACTTGATTTATCACGACCATTAAATACCCCAAAAACCCCCCTGATTTCCAAAACCTTGATTCCCCATGTTGTGAGTTGGTTGTTGCAGTTGTTGTGGTTGTGTTAGTGCAGTGTATGGTGGAGGGGTCGCATAAAATGCTTAGAGGTGTTGTGTGTGGCGCTGTCAGTGAGTGTGTGTTTGGTTCAGCTACAAACTGTCCTTTGCCTCTGTTCTTTGGTTTTGTCCTGTTTTGTTTTTGTGGCTTTTTCTCTCTCTAGCCTCATTCAAATGTAATTTTAATAGTTCCACTGTAAATCACTGCTCTTTCCTGCTTCTTCTTCCTGCTTACGATTGTACAGATCAACATGATGTTTTAAGTGGATCAAAATTTGGGTCGAGTTACCACAGATACCAGGTACAACCTCTAGGGCAGTTTGGATTGGTTTGGGTAGTTTCTGAAGCACTGACTGCAAAAAGAGAGTCCGGGTAGCTGCATGTTTGTATGGATGTACGTGCATTTTTTCAACATACATGTTCTGACACTGTTCCATAAATTCAACTGCTAATGTGCCTGTCTTATATGTAGGAAGTGTGGGCGGGGTTGGATCCGCCATTGGGAAATAATCTTGTAGAATTTGGAGTAAATCCTGTTCAAGTGGCTTTCAAAATTGTTTCTATTAATGTGAGCCTGCGCTGTGCTCTTTCTAAGCCTGTCCATATGTCTTTTATGGTTTTACGATCTTGTTTATCTTTTAGATCCTCATCTCGTCTTCCTCTTCCTGACTCTCGTCTTCATCTGAATACATTGGTCTGTCTACATCATTATACTTTTCTTTTGACCTTCTATTCTTTGTTTCTTCCTCTGACTCTTCCTTTTTCTCAACCTGCGTTATTCTTTCTTCACTACGCTTCTCTTCCTGTCTAACTTCCTGTTCCTTTCTTCACACTTACTTCTAACACGTTCTTTAATTCTGGGAGCAGTGTTGCTCCATCTTTCTTTCTTTATTAGCTTATTTGACAGGGACAATGTGCAAAACATTAAAGATGCTTTACACCAAATTATAGCTGTAGCCAGTTTCTGTAGTCCCTGAGCAGGTGAGAAATACAATATAAAACGTAAACAATATAATCAATACACACTTACACACTACAAATTACCAATTATTACACAATAAAATATTACAATAAAATCTCACTCACTCAGATTATCACATATCTAATCCTGTTATTTCTGACCTTCCTTCCTCATAATTGCCCTTAAACATACCTGTGAGATCTTCTATTTGTCCCTGTTTAAGTGGTGTTGATGGTTTTGGGTCTATGTCTAGCAGTCTGTATAAAAGCAGTTGTGGGTATATTCCTGTGTGTGGTGTAATTGTTTCTCCTTGGGGAGACAAAGCTGATTGTGTATGCCGGAGGTGTATGAGCATGTTTCCCTGTCTTGTGCATGTGTTTCTTCCTGCTTTGTTTGTGGCACGCGTAAGACATTGCTGGTGGTCACCCATAACGCGCTTGCCAATAAACAGAGAGATTTTAACTTTTTGAGCCGTTGGCCCAATTCTTTACTCTTTTTCTCGGCCATTTTACTTTCTGTTCTTTTCACTTCATTGTCTTATAATTATTTCTATATTTTCTTTAAATTGTTGTTCCAATTGCACTACATTTTGATCGAGTGCTATTAACACAGTTTAAATGTTGCACTCTCTACCGAGTGCCAATGTTCACAATTATTTCTCTTTTTTCTCTTTTAATTTGCCTTTTTCCTTTTTTATCCATCAATTGAATTTCCTACCATACTTACCAATTAATTTTGTCCCTTTCGGTCGGACAAGATTAATTTAATTAGAAATAATTTCTTAACAAGTTGTCTTGTATAAAATTAACAATTTAGAATTTTGTATTTTATTTTAATTAATATTTGGTTAGGTTGTTCTCCTTGTTTTAATTTTCCTATTATTTAGCTAATTTTCCTATTCTATTTTATAATTATTTAGCGACGCGCTTTTCCGTATTTGGAAATTTACGCATACGCCGGGCCTCGAACCCAAGTGTTTGCCTTTTTATGCGGGTATGACACTCTTAACCCTTTAAAGGTTTCTGTCGGCCCCCCAGTCCAACAACGTCCCCCCTAGTAACGGTTAATCTGTCTCTAACGTCTTAGAGAACGGGGAAGTATCACCTAGGAAACCGAGATCACGGCATTTAGGGGCTCTTTTTGCCCTCCTGTGACCCTATTTTTATTGACCCCGAGGCATGTTACTTCCCGTGTCTGACCCCGAGGATCCTGTCACTCGTGCCCTTCAAAGGGAATTTTACCTCCTTTGGAATGCGCAATCCTGGATTTTCTAAATTTGGAAACTAATGGTATTACACCTTTAATGTGTTTAAGACACCTAAACTAAAAACAAGGAGAATTTTTTAGACGCGCTGTTCCCTACATATCGAGTTCCACCATCAATTTACAGATTTTACAACTATATCATTTCTCCCCTAAATTTGGAAAATAAAAAATCCAATAGAACATACTTTGTGTCTTATAGACAAACAGGTGATGTTCTTACCTGATGTTGTTTTCTAAAGGGGCCCCCGGGAGAAATCACTAGTTGTCGTGGAACCAGGATCTGGTATGTATAATCCGAAAACGGGTTAAGGACGAGGTCCGGTCGCCGCCTGGAACTGCTCCGTCCCGTTGTTACCTCAGGAAATTGATCAGGAGTCACAAACCCCCTCCAGAACGTCGGTGTCACCATTTGAAGAATTTGACGATTTTTCCAATATGTGAAACAATAAACAATTCAAAGATTAATTACATGTCTGTTTCTGTCAAATTCTCTTAGCGTGTTCAAACTGGAATAAGGAGTTATAATATTTAAACTTTTCCTAGAGGTAACAAGATCTCCCTAAAAGCTATTAGCACATACCATTTAAAAAGTACCAGGATTCGATAACTTCAATTAAGCCAAATTTATTTACCTAACAATATTTCTAAACAGATGCATCTGGGTCTCGGGTCTCTATAAACAACCTGTGTTGCCTCAGCAGAGCATCACCAAGAACACACCTAACCCGAGAGCCCAGTAGTTTTACATTACAACTCATGAATATGTAAATTTCAAATGTGCATCATTGTGGTCAACTCCTCCTTCGTTCTTGTCTTCGTTCTGTTCCCTTATATGGTTTTGTTTATCGTTGCTCCGTGCATTATATTAAAGGGAGAAGTTCACTTTGTCGTATGCTGTACATTTCCTGTAAGAGAGATGTCAGACAAAAAAGCCAGACAACCCGGAAACGCTGTCTACGTTGCTATGGAGACGGGGAACTTTCAGTTCTGCTTTTACGAGTCTGACTGCGGTCTGAAACAGGAAACTCCTAGCCGCTGCACTTTTGCAAAACACATCACTTTTGTAGGTTAAAGGCAACTGTTGGATTAATGAAGTGTCAAACTTAACGATAAAAATTATCTCTCAAAAATTATAACTCTTCAGTTTATATGATGATGAAGACGCAAAAGTGTTTTGCGTCTTGGGCAGTGTAGGAAACGCTACGGCGGAGCGTATTCAAGTTTTGGAGAGCAGTTTTAGTTTTTTGCATTTTTAAGGCCCCAAAACGCCGTTACCGTCTAAACGAAAGGCACTTCCGATAAAATATTTTGTCATTTTTACCCGTAAGCGTTCTCGTGGAAACAGCCTGTAAATGTAAAACATAGCTGTTAACTTGAAAACTATCACTTCATGACCTCGCAAGGTAGAACAGAGCATTTTGAGCTTTTAAGATGTAGACAGAGAATAATGTAGGACACCTCAAACAACACAGGTATGTTTTTGAGGAAGTAACAACATTACAACATTCTAACAGAGTCAGTTTTGTATAATATAGGACCCGTAAGAAATGAAAAAAGTAGGGCTGGTTGATTATGGAAAATATTATAAAGCTAAATCAAAAGTGAAATCACATTTGTATTGTCTTTTGAGACAAAACTCTACACTTTTTCTGGTGGGGGGGCTCCAAATGTTCCACAGTATGGCATTAAACAAACAGGTGGCAAATCCTTCACCACAGAAATTAAAGAGTGCACTTATAAATATGACAATATGATATTTTAGCCAAAACCAGGTCACAATAAAAGCTTTTTTCATTTAAGATGCTTTTATTGGACTTAAAAAAAAACACAGAAAACATGCACCTTACTGTGACCGGACTTGCATCTCCATAAACCTGACTCTTCTGCTTATTTTCATGGAAATGTTGTTTCCTTAGACTTAGACTTAGGGTGTTTTCACACTTGGTCCCTTTCAGCGTTTAAAGCTCCAATCCAATCCAATCCAACTTTATTTCTATAGCACATTTTATAAACAGAGACAGTTTCCAAAGTGCTGCACATAAAATTAATAGAACTTAATAACATTACTAAAATAGCAATAAATAAAGTGCTAATAATACAATCACTAAAAACAAAAGCAATTATAAAAACATTACTAAAAAAAAAAAAGCAATAAATAAAGTGATAATAATAAAATAACTAAAAACAATAAAAACACAGAGGACCACACAACTCATGCGGGATTAAAAGCCAGAGAATAAAAGTGGGTCTTAAGACGAGACTTAAAACACTCCACAGTGGGAGCTGTTTTGATGTGAGGAGGCAGAGCGTTCCACAGCTTTGGTCCAGCCACAGAAAAGGCTCTGTCTCCTCTGGTTTTAAGTCTCGTCTTAGGAACCACGAGCTGGAGCTGGCCCTCGGACCTCAGAGCGCGGGTGGGGGTGTAAATCTGGATGAGGTCCGAGATGTAATCCGGGGCCAGTCCATTCAAAGCTTTAAAAACAAACAATAAAATTTTAAAATCAACTCTAAAACGAACGGGGAGCCAGTGCAAAGATGCTAAAATCGGAGTTATGTGCTCTCGTTTTTTGGTACCGGTTAAAAGGCGCGCAGCGGAGTTTTGGACTAGCTGTAGACGAGAAAGTGCGTGGTGGCTAATGCCAGAGAAAAGTGCATTACAGTAGTCTAAACGAGAAGAGATAAAAGCGTGCACGACTTGTTCGAAAGATTTAAAAGATAAAAAGGATTTGATTTTGGATAAAAGCCTTAAATGATAAAAGCCAGATTTGACGACCGCATTCACGTGCTTATCAAGCTTAAAATCATTGTCAATAGTGACGCCAAGGTTGGTAACAGAAGATTTCACTTGCTGTTTAAGTGGGCCCAAGTCCAAGAGGGGGTCAATTTTACCAAACAACACAACTTCAGTTTTACCCTCATTGAGACTTAAGAAATTGTGGGCCAGCCAAGCCTTGACGTCACTCAGACAAGCAAGGAGAGGTGTCAGGGGACCGGAAGAACATTTTTTGAGTGGCAGGTAAATTTGGCAGTCATCTGCATAAAAGTGATATTGCATATTGTGTTTTTTAAAAATTTCACTCAGTGGGAGAAGGTACAAAGCGAACAGAATAGGCGCGAGAATGGAACCCTGGGGGACTCCACAGTTAAGAGGAGCAGTGGACGAGGTGGAGTCCCCCAGTCTGACTGAGCAGCATCTCCCACTGAGGAAGGACCTGAACCACTCAAGTGCAGTCCCCCTGACACCAACATAGTTATCCAACCGATTTAAAAGAGTTGCATGGTCCACTGTGTCAAAGGCAGCAGTCAAGTCTAAAAGCACTAAAATGGCAGAATCACCAGAATCAGTCACTAAAAACAGGTCATTAAAAACCTTTAAAAGTGCAGACTCTGTGCTGTGCAATGCCTTATAGCCTGATTGGAAGATGTCAAAAGTGCCATGTGCTAACTCAGATCGCTAACTGAGCATTATAGGTTTATATGTGAACACTCTAAGCGCACTCAGACCCCTTTAAAACGAACCGAACTGAAACCATGTCGGGAGGTGGTCTCAGTACGGTTCGCTAAAAGGTCTGCGGTACGGTTCGCCTAACCTGCGCAGTGTGTACACATAACACTCCGGGTTCACTTTGCCTTTTGTGCCTTTTATTACCTTCTAAGCTTCCCGTAGACAGCGACACGGGGAGGTAGTGACGAAAAATAACAATACAGGACTCTTTCGAGGCCCTGTAATTGGAATGAGTACACTTTAAATCCTTTAACGAGGATCCATTGGAGGGCAAGTCTGGTGCCAGCAGCCGCGGTAATTCCAGCTCCAATAGCGTATATTAAAGTTGCTGCAGTTAAAAAGCTCGTAGTTGGATCTCGGGTCCGAGCTGACGGTCCGCCGCGAGGCGGGCCCCCGTCTGTCCCAGCCCCTGGCTCTTGGCGCCCCCTCGATGCTCTTGGCTGAGTGTCCCGCGGGGTCCGAAGCATTTACTTTGAAAAAATTAGAGTGTTCAAGGCAGGCACGGTCGCCTGAATACTGCAGCTAGGAATAATGGAATAGGACCCCGGTTCTATTTTGTGGGTTTTCTCTGAACTGGGGCCATGATTAAGAGGGATGTGCCGTCACAGAGAATGCCAAGGAGTGAAGGTCTCAGAGCTCTAGAGAAGCTACGTGTGAACAGAAAGAGGATTGAGGCTCCATCAGAGCTTAAGTGGACCAGAAAGAGAACTCGGTCCTCTTTCACAATGTGAACACAAACAGGACTGAGTTTGTGTTCTCTTGGTCCCCTTGTTGGTCCACTTTTGGTCTGAGTTTGGTTCGCTTAAAGGGGACTATATGTGAAAACACCCTTAGACTTAGACCAGACATGTCCAAACTATGCAGCCCTCAGACAAATTTTTGTATTTTTTTCTTCCAGGTGAATTGGCCCAAATTACCGTACCTTGAGTAGAACTTTTGACTGCAAGTTTTTTGAAAATCTACGTTATTGTGTGGTTTTGAGGATCTTAGCATGAATAAAGAACTGATAGCTCAGTCTAACGTCCGACTGTCCTGAGCACCAGTCTATGGTCCTCGATCGGGCCTCTGCTTCGTCTGTGTTTAGATATGAAAAAAGTTTGGACACCCCTGACTTAGACAAACCTTATTGATCCACAAGGGAAATTGTTTGGGTACAGTAGCTCACTCATCAAATATAATATATAACAGATGGTAAAAAAATAAATAAAAATAAAAATAAAAATAGATGGAATAGCAGCCAAAGAGCAATAGACCAGTGTCAGATGAGACAATTATAAAAAATAATGATAATACATGTTTATGTAGAAATCAGAATTAAATAGAAAAGTAGTAAGAAAGTATAAAATACAATATCAAAAAAGATATTTGATGTTCCTTTCCTTTGTATGGCATAAAATTCATCTGTCTCCATGGAGAATGTTCCCAAGTGGTTTTAACTGTCTGTGGAATCAAGGAGGTGACATGCCGGCTCCAAAAAGTGACATGGTATTGCTTTAAATTTTGTGTAAATAATTGTGTGTGTGTTTTTAATTTTTCTCTCTCCCTTCTTTAATATACTTCACAACCTTGAACTGACCCTGGAAGGTTGATACACTTTAAAAACTACCAAAAAAATAGGATTTTTCAGATTTTTTTCAATAACGGTCCGGGATGCAGCTCCTCTATCTCTTCATCCCTCCTCTCATCTTCTTCAGTCCGTCTCTTTGATCCAACATGGCTGCGTTATGAGACGGCTTTAGTCCTGACTGTGCCCTGTGCCTGAGACCAGCTCAGACTCAACATTCCCCCTTTGAAGAACAATAATACCAAGAGGAAGAAGAGGAGGAAGAGGAGGAGGAGGAAGAGAGCGTGATTACAGCACAGCTCATTTCTAATGCTTCCTGTTGTGGAGGCTTTGAACTTTGAAATTAAAGGGGCACTGCGTAACTTTTCTGCAACCTGCTTGTCTCAAATGTTATTGGGAAATGCACAGGTCATTTTGTAACTGTTACCTAGCAACTATACTGTAAATGAGGGCCAAAGCTCATCTGATTTACTCAATAATTTATATTTGAGAACTGAAAATATATTACAATGCTTTTATTTTGTTCATTAAATGTTTAAAAATTTGAAATCCTTGTGTGTAAATTGTCCCTGTATTTTGTGTTGATGACGTAGGTAGAGGAATTACTTTATTTTGGCTCTATTTCCTGTAATTTTCAAATTTTTATTTTCAGTATTTCTTTGCAAACTGACACTTGACTAATTTAAAACTATTCTAAATATTTACAGTACTATCACACCAAATTAAAGGTCCTGTTACGCAAAACTGACTTGAGCTTGAAGTCATGTTGTAATGTTATCATCAAAACATACCCAGAATTGTGTTTAATTCACACATGTTTGAGTAATCATTTATTATTAGTCCGTCTATATCATAAAAGGTCAAAAGGTTCTGTTCCCTCTTGTGATGTCATGAAGGGGTAGTTTCAAGTTAACAGCTACTTTTTAATGTAGATCTGGAGCTAAAAAAAACTGTTGTGCATTTGACAGAATTGAATTTCTCCTTTGAATTCCAGGGCTGAAATTATCCAAAAGATTAGTGAAGGTGTATGAGTCTAAAAACATTATATATTTTTTTAAGTTTGTAGTATTGTAGTATATGATTTAGATCTTAGATTTTAGTTTTAGATTTAGATTTTTGTCTTAGATAGTTTTTGTTGTGTTTTGTCTTTATATTGTATTTTGTACACCGTCTTTTTTGCACTACCTGGCCAGAGAGAAACGAAATTTCGATTCACTGTATGTTGAACACATATGGCAGAATTGACAATAAAGCTGACTTTGATCTTTGATCTTGTGTAGAATCCCTCAGTGGTCCAGGTAGAATCCCTGGCAAAAGGAGAAATTCAGTTTGTTAACTGGACAAAAGTTTATTTGATCAAATATGTTTCGCAGCTCATCCAAGCTGCTCCTTCAGTTCTGGTCAGATGCTGGTGGACACTGCTTATAACTGCCTGAAGGGAGGAGCTAACTACAATGAAATTACTATGAAACTATCACACCTATTTGATTGTATTGTATTGTAGTATACTTTAATATTACAACTAGTGCTGTCAGGTGATTTAAAAAATTTATCAAATTAATTACATGATTTGTAATTAATTAATCACATTTTAATCACGAGAGAGAGAGAGAGAGAGAGAGAGAGAGAGAGAGAGAGAGAGGCAACCCACTTTGTGATTGAGTTTGTTTCTCAAATTCTGGAAGCGTGGTTTGGTGAAGTGCGCTCACGCTAGCAGCATCATCGGTAACAAAGGAACTTGTCCGGACGTGTTTAGCGCTCAAATCACCACGTTCTTGTTGATAGTCCCGTCTTCGTTCTTTTTATAAATAAACTTGCTGTTCAAAGGCCCGAGCAGCGATTTGCTCGCCTCGCAGCCCTAAATCAAGTCCATGTCAGGCTTTATTTATTTGATTAGCAACGCAGGTGCGTAGCAATTAGCGACACAGGTGTGAAGTGACGTGCCACTGCCAAGTCACCTACAGGCCATTCAATGGGCCAAATTTAAAATGCGTGCGCATTGAATTGCCAGTCATAATTAATCGCGTTAATTTTTATAACACGTTACTTTGGAGTGTAATTAATTAACCTAATAATGTGTTAAACTGACAGCCCTAATTACAACAACTACCAACTGTGATACAAACTAACAACCCCATCAAACTCATCGAATGGAGCTGAGATCAGGGTTTTCCAGTGACAATGGCCAAGATATGGACTTTTACTGAAGGCATTTAGATGTTGCGTCACTACACCAAACCACAGTGGAAGAGAGGAGAGTCTCCTCCAGTAACCCAGGAGCTAAATCCTGAACCAGAGGAACTTCCAATTATGCCCCTTCCAATTATGGACAGACTGGACTGGACACTGACAACATGCCTCCGGTGGAGCCAAAGGGTACTAACGTCCTAGTTACACAGTCCTAGTCATGTAAGGAACAACGACAGGCATGAGACGCACATTGCACAAAACACATAACAGAAGGCAAGGGCATGGATATTATCGCAACTGTCCTCTTTACGCACCTAGGGACAATCGTCCACCTAGAAACTGGGTCCCACATAACACAAGGGGATGGTACAAACAACACAATGCTATGTTTGAAACAAAGGTTTCAAAACAGGCCTCTCCAGTACATAACTATTACTATTACAACAGTCCAACATCAAGACCTGAGCCAGAGGAGAATGAGAACATAAGTAGCACAACAAATAGGTGTGATAGTTTCATAGTAATTTCATTGTAGTTCCTCCCTGCAGGCAGTTTTTAAGCAGTGTCCACCAGCACTCTAGCCAGAACTGAAGAAGTAGCTTGGACAAGCTGCGAAACATATTTGACCAAATAAACTTTTGTCGAGTTGACAAACTGAATTTCTCCTTTTGCCACAAGTAGCACTAGCAGCATAACATTAGACGGGGTGTCTTTGTATACATTATAATGGAGTACATTATAATACCTATTACAACTGTCCTTCTTACCCGCCTAGGGACAATCGTTCACCTTGGAACTGGGCCCCAGACAACCCAAGAGGCTGTCAACCCATGACTGTTTAGGCAGTAGGCGGCAGTAAAGTTGGTGATGGATGGTGCAGTCTGTTGTGAATTAAGTGTACTTACTTTCGACTAGACAAAAAAGTGCTGTCCGGCACCAACACGGCTGTCTCCACAAAAAGGACTGGCCAGTTCTAAATTCTCTCCAACCCTTCTAGCAACCGCCCACCACCAAAAAAATAAATACATAAATAACCCAAAAATGACTATTTGACATGTTTACACAATGAATGTAGGTCAAACAAAAAATGATGTTGCAACCACAGACTCTATATACAAATGTTGAGGTAGCGTTCAGCTCCAGCCAAATGAAGCCAGTCGATGCTAGCAGTCAGAAAGTGAACTGAAGTCGATGGAGCCAAATCGCACACATGCTCACTTCCTATTTGGAACTAGTGGGCAGGCTATGTCCATCTATAATTTATGGTTCCAGCATCAGACTGGGAAACCTTTTTCAATATGACCATTGGTTAACTAGTAAATAGCCAGTAGGTCAACTATATTATTCCCCAGATTCCCCAAAATCTTAAATATAATTATGTTAACTAATGTTTTAGGGGAACTGTCATATACACTTTGACCTGTAAATAGCCAGTAGGTAAAACATATTATTTCCCAGATTGTCCCAGAAGTATGTTGCATTTCATTGCAGATGTTTTTATTGCTCAGATCCATTGAGAAATACAGATTCTCGTTGTGGACGGGGCCTTCAGCGGTGCTCTTCAACGGGGAATGCCTTCTCTCCCTGCCCATCCTACCGCCTGGTTAGCTCCGAGACATCTTTTTCTTTTCTTTTCTCCCCATATCTCTTCTTTAAGTTTCCTGACAGCTCAGCGCACTCACCGGTGACAAGTTGGCGTGGAGACATGACCTGGAAAATCTGCTGCATCCAAAACATCCCAGGGGTAAAGAGGGCAATATTTCTGCAACTTCAAACATGGGGTTGCATCACAGGGCCTTGACAAAAGCTCGGAGATGTTATGGTGGGATAACTTTGTCCTCTGAAACATAGATATAGCCTGTTGCAAGGGCTGATGTAGATGCCATATGATCTTTACAGCAAAGCATGGCAGTGGTCATAAACATGAGAAAATATAACTTTTACTGATTCCATTGCTGATTTAAGCTGGAATCAGTAAAAGTCTGTCTGTCTGTCTTACCCCTACCCCTTGGTTTTGCGTGTTCATGTGAGGGCAAGGGGTGTTCCGATTCTAATTTTGATCAAGGGCTAGGGCCACAACCAAGGGCTACATACCCCTTGAAACGAAGTAAGCTCTCGACCAGACTTGGAACGAAGGGGTACGCCTACAAGTTCAGGCAGGTTTTGGGATCAGGATGGCAGCGTCACATCGACCAGCCAAGGAGTCTCATAAATATATTTTCAGCAGTTGTAATTATCGATTAACAGTTTAGCAGGTTTACAATTATGACGCTTATGTTCTACGTTACTTTTAGTGAACTGTTGTTACGGTTTTAATTGTAGTGATGTCTGTTTAGCCGACGTTATCGTTTTCATCGAACTTTCATGTATAAATAAGCTTGTTTTTTTGTCGAGCTGAGGTACCCGATAATCCTTTTGTTTACATTTGTTTGCGTCAATTGTTGTCGCCTCTGTAGACGTAGCAGCCAGGTAGAGGCAAGGGATGATGACGCAAACGGTAATCGAGTGGTGTTCCATTTCTTAGGGGAACATTCGTGTCCGTATTGTATGAGGTGGCTCGGGCATCTGTTTCGGATGCCTCCTGGACGTGTTCCGGGCATGTCCCACCGGGAGGAGGCCCCAGGAAAGACCCAGGACTTGCTGGAGGGACTATGTGTCCCGGCTGGCCTGGGAACGCCTTGGGGTCCCCCCGGAGGAGCTGGAGGAAGTGTCCGGGGTGAAGGAGGTCTGGGCGTCCCTGCTTAGACTGTTGCCCCCGCGACCCGGCCCCGGATAAGCGGAAGAAAATGGATGGATGAACATTCGTATCCCGAGCCCTCTCAGCTCGTTATCGTCGGGCAAGACAAACACATAGATAAAGGGGAAGAGGTAAGACAGTAATGGGACGCAGCCTTAATTACAATAACATGGGACATGATTTATCCCATTTATTTATGTTATAATTTGGTGTTTTGCTTCAAAGGCAATTATTCAATCAGAAAGCAGAATGAGCCTCACATGTCTCATTTGGTTTGCCAGTTTCAATGCTGAAATCCAATTGGTTTAAACCCTAAGTCCTCCCACCTCTTTATGCATATGTGGTGCATTGGTCCATTGTAACAGCATTCCTCTGTTGGTTCTACCGCTAATGACAGGCTGCGTATAATTGTGTTTGTGTAGAAATGAGAGCTCGCGTGCTGCTGCTGTATTGGATCATAGCTTCGCTTTTGGCTCAGGGGAAACCGGGAAGCCACAAACTGTGAGGAAACCCACCACAGAAGCATGTCCATTTACACTCAATCTAAATATTATGCACATGACGTTTCTTTGGACCTTACTTTATTATTTGATCATTTTAGGTTTCCATTTTGTTAAAACTCCTATGATATTTCCTAATGGAGAATAAGTGATGCATTCTTCATATTCCTTATACACATATTAAAGGAAATGTATGTACCCCGCACTTACTATTTTAAAAAAGGTATTACAATCACAACTGAACCTGTGTTGCCAGAGCCTAAACTTGCAAATAGAGAACACATACAAGTTTTTCTCATTTTCAGTATATGGACACGCCTCAGGTGAAAGCTCAGAACCTCCAGAACTCACTGAGGCTGCACTAGCACCGATTCATGATGAACTATTACTCCTAGTTGAGAAATATTTTTATTATAAAGTAACCATTATTTTATAGCATACATTATTTTCTGTAATGGCAATCACAATTTTTGTCAGATAAACTTTATTATATATATTTTTCAACTATAATTTGAGAGGAAAAAAAAGGAAGGACAATAGAGCCTTTTTCTACCACTTTTGAATATAAAATACTTCACTACTTAACTCTAGTCTTACTACTGTACAATTACACTGGTCTACAATTTTTTGGACTCGATCTGCTTCTGAGATAAAAGTGGCTAAATATCATTTATATTGATAAGATGAACTGAAAATCAATTGATAACTGTGCTGGTTAGCTAATGTATTTAAAATATTTAATGATATTGTTTTACATCAACATCGCATCTGTTTATACACTCAACAAAAATATAAACGCAACACTTTTGTTTTTGCTCCCATTTTTCCTGAGATGGACCCAAAGATCCAAAATTCACTCCAGATACACAACACTACCATTTCTCTCAAACATTGTTCACAAATCTGTCCAAATGTGTGACAGCGAGCACCTCTGCCCCACCGAGACAGTCCACCCCACCTCACAGGTGCGCCACATCAAGATGCTGATCCGACATCATGACCAGTGCACAGATGCACCCCAGACTGCCCACAATAAAAGGCCACCCCGAAATGTGCTTTTTATTTTTGCTTTATTGGGGGTCTGGGGACTCAGAACCAGTCAGTATCTGGTGTGACCACCATTTACCTCATGCAGTGCAACACATCTTCTTCACATAGAGTATGGATTTTGACTTTTTCACCGTTGCTATGTGCGTTGCTATGTGCGCTGCGCGGCGCAGTTGTGTGCGCCGGAGGAGCTGCTACGACGGACGCGCAGAGGCGGACGTTACTTTTTTGTGCTGTGCAACACTGGAATTTCCCCACTGAGGGACTAATAAAGGCATATCTTATCTTATCTTATCTTATCAGATTGTCAATTGTGGCCTGTGGAATGTTGGTCCACTCCTCTTCAAAGGCTGTTATGGACGAAGAACACAGGTGCATTTTATTGATGGCATTTTGAATGCACAGAGATACCGTGATGAGATCCTGAGGCCCATTGTTGTGCCATACATCCATGAACATCACCTCATGTTTCAGCAAGATAATGCACGGCCCCATGTTGCAAGGATCTGTACACAATTCTTGGAAGCTGAAAATGTCCCAGTTCTTGCATGGCCAGCATACTCACCGGACATGTCACCCATTGAGCATGTTTGGGATGTGCTTGACCGGCGTATACGACAGCGTGTACCAGCTCCCACTAATATCCAGCAACTTCGCACAGCCATTGAAGAGGAGTGGACCAACATTCCACAGGCCACAATTGACAATCTGATCAACTCTATGCGAAGAAGATGTGTTGTACTGCATGAGGCAAATGGTGGTCACACCAGATACTGACTGGTTCTGAGTCCCCAGACCCCCAATAAAGAAAAAAAAAATGCACATTTCGGGGTGGCCTTTTATTGTGGGCAGTCTGGGGCGCATCTGTGCACTGGTCATGATGTCGGATCGGCATCTTGATGTGGCGCACCTGTGAGGTGGGGTGGATTGTCTCGGCGGGGCAGAGGTGCTCGCTGTCACACATTTGGACAGATTTGTGAACAATGTTTGAGAGAAATGGTAGTGTTGTGTATCTGGAGTGAATTTTGCATCTTTGGGTCCATCTCAGGAAAAATGGGAGCAAAAACAAAAGTGTTGCGTTTATATTTTTGTTGAGTATACAATAGATTTAGGCATTTTTGCTTAAAAATAATATTTATATTATTTGCACTTCTTTATCTGTCAAGAAATAAACACGAAATATCTTAAGACATCAGGTGCACACAATTTCAAGGCATCTCTCTTACGTGAAATCAAAAAATATTTGATGTTAAAACTGTAGACATATTAAAATGAATGTATGTGAATGTGCAGACAGGCTTTCACATAGAACTGGTTGCTTGTAGACACACTGTACCTTCTGATAAACTACCGTTTTTGCCTTATTTTGCATAAATTTCCTATTTTGACCCAATACTATATCTTGGAAACTATAGCCAATTAGCACTTCTGACTTACTTTTTCTTTATTGGTGACCTAAAGAAAAATTTCACTACCTTTGTTCCGGAAGCATTTTGCTTGTAGACCAGTGTATCAGTAATATGTGTACCACTTTTAACAATACCTTTGCAATTACCACTTCCAGTAATACACCATTTAAAAGGCCTGGACCTGATTATTTGCACGTCTTTAAGCAACATTTATTAGTTGTTGTTAGCGTTACTGTAACAAAACTCAGCTCTAGTCTTTGTAAGTTGTGAAAATAGTTTAATAATCATTTTTATGATACATAAGTACATAAAGTAAGTGAGGAATAACTTTGGACCACTGCAAATGAACTAGTTCTGTTTTCCACATTTAAGAGTAAAAGAGTAAAAATCAGGTCCAGTGTTTTAAACTCCACACACCTTCACTTGAATCATTTGGATAATTTCAGGCCTGGAATTCTCAATCTTAACTTGAAAACTATTACTTGATGATGTCACAAGGTGGAACAGAGCATTTTGAGTTTGGAGATGTAAACAGACGAATAATGAGTCTAACATTCAAACATGTGTATGAAACAAAACACAACTCCAAGTACAGCTCTGGAAAAAAAAATAAGAGACCACTGCATTTTTTCCTGAAATCAGCATCTCTACATGTATTACAGCCATTCCATTCCAGCATCTGTTGAATTCCAACACAAACACAAAGCTGAGCTACTTCAGTTCTTGCACCAGGAGTGGAATAAAGTCACCCAAGAACAATGTGAAAGGCTTGTGGAGAGCATGCCAAGACGCATGAAAGCTGTGATTAAAAATGAGGCTTATTTCACCAAATATTGATTTCTGAACTCTTCTTAAGTGTAAACATTTTTACGAAATAGGATTAGGGCCACGTGAACAGATTTTTAAATTTTTTTTAATTCTGAGGGGGGAAAAAAACCCTCAGAAATTCTGAGAAAAAAAATAAAAAATTTTGACTTTAATCTCAGAAATTGAGTTTTTTTCCTCAGAATTTCTGAGAATAATAATAATTTAAAAATCTGTTCATGTGGCCCTAATCCTCTTCCATAAACATTAGTATTATGTTGTTTTAAAAATGAATTTGATCTTGTTTCTTTGCATTGTTTGAGGTCTGAAAACATGTATCTTTTTTGTTATTTTGACCATTTGTCATTTTCTGCAAATAAATGCTCTAAACAATAATATTTTTATTTGGAATTTGGGGGAAATGTTGTCAGTAGTTTATAGACTCAAACAAAAATGTTCCTTTTGCCCAAACACATACCTATAAGTAGTAAAATCAGAAAAACTGATAATTTTGCAGTGGTTTCTTATTTTTTTCCAGAGCTGTATGTTTTGGAGGAGGTAACACCATTATAACATGACTTCTGGACTTTAAGGGGCTTTAGTATAGTGCAGTATAGAGTATTAATAGTACACTCTCTCTTAACTCCCACTTTAAACCTTGTGAACTGGTATTTATGTGACAGGCCTGAGAACCGGCATGAGTCATTGAACAGGCTTGACAAACTATTTGCGTGTAAGTGCTGCTAAATTGGCTGTGCAGAATAAGCTGGAAGAGGAAGTGGCTGGTCACAAGGCCCAAAACGTGAGCCTGTGACGGGGCTGGGCTGGAACTTAGCTCTGAAGACGAAAACCAGTCCTGGAATCACTTCATGAAATTAAACTAATGTGTATATTAAGTGGTTGCGGGATTTTTGATTTTGGTGCATAATATTTCTTCTTCTTCTTCTTCTGTATCTTGGTTTCTTTCCGTGCAAAGAAGGCGAGTCCTCCAGTTAGGTACTCCTGGAATGATCCTGGCTCAAGAGAGTACCCAGTCACCCAGACTTCTCAGCTCATGTTTTGTTTTGTTTGTTTTCTTAGTTTTTCAGTTAGTCACTCTCACCTCTTTGCTGAAAATCAAACACCTAAACAGGACCATGAACGCTCCTATTAATCACAGGCTCCTAAAAATGAACTGTTTAAATTAGGGCTGTCATTTTAACGCGTTAATTAGATTAATTCATTACACTGCAAATTAATGCGTTATAAAAATTAACACAATTAATTATGAGTAAATTGCTGCCAGAGCCTTTGAACAGCAAGTTTATTTATAAAAAGAACGAACACGGGACAATCAACAAGAACAGGGTGATTTGGAGCTTTTGTCAAAAAGAATTTTCCAATCAGCCTGATGGATCATATGAACGATAAACGCGTCCGGACAAGTTCCATTGTTACCGCTGATAGAGCGAGCGTGAGCGCACTTCAACAAACCAACAAACCAACAAACCAACAAACCACGCTCACAGAATCTGGAAACGAATGAGCAAAGCGACCACAGAAAAACTGACAAACTCAATTGCACTCTCACTCTCTTTATCTTTTTTCTCTTTCTCTCTTTCACTCTCTTTCTTTCATACTCTCTTTTTTTCTCTCTCTCACTCTCTTTTTTCTCTTTCTCTCCCTCTCTTTCTCTCTCTCACTCTCTCTTTCTCTATCTCTCTTTCACTCTCACTCACTCTCTCCCTCTCTCTTTTTTCCTCTCTCTCACCCTCTCTTTCTCTCACTCTCTTTTATCTCTCACTCTCTCTTTCTTTCTCTCTCTCTCTCTTTCTCTCACTCTCTTTCTCTCACTCTCTTTCTCTCTCTCCTGTTTTTCTCTCTCACTCTCTCACTCACTCTCACTCTCTCTCACACACTCTCTCTCTTTCTCTCTCTTTTTCTCTTTCTCTCTCTCTCACTCACTCTCTCACTCTCACTCTCTCTCCCCCTCTCTCTCTCTTTCTCTCTCTCACTCTCTCACTCGCTCTCACTCTCTCTCTCTCACACACACACATACTCTCTTTCAATCTCTCTCTCTCAATCTCTCTCTCTCTCTCACACTCTCTTTATCTTTTTTCTCTTTCTCTCTTTCACTCTCTCTCTTCCATACTCTTTTTCTCTCACCCTCACTCTCTTTTTTTCTCTTTCTCTCTCTCTCTCTTTCACTCTCTCACTCACTCCCCCTCTCTCTCTTTCTCTCACTCACTCTCTTTTTTTCTCTCACTCTCTCCCTTTCTTTCTCTCTCTCACTCTCTTTCTCTCACTCTCTCATTCCCTCTCTCTCACTCTCTCACTTTCTCTCTCTCTCTTCTGTTTTTCTCTCTCACTCTCTCTCTCACACACTCTCTTTTTCTCTTTCTCTCTCTCTCACTCGCTCTCTCTCCCCCCTCTCTCTCTTTCTCTCTCTCTCACTCTATCTCACTCTATCTCACTTGCTCTCTCTTTCTCTCATTCTCTTTCTCTCTCTCTCTCAAACACTCTTTCTCTCTCTCTCTCTCTCTCTCTCTCACACACACACACACACACACACACACACACACACTCTTTCAATCTCTCTCTCTCAGTCTCTCTCCCTCTCTCTCAGTCTGTCTTTCTCTCACAAGATTAAAATGTGAGTAATCAGATTAATTAATTACAAATCCTGTAATTAATTCTATTTTTTTTAAATCACCTGACAGCACTAGTTGAAATCCGTTTTGTTTTATTTGAGTTTTCAGCACAGACTGTATAAAAAGTGGACTGAGTGTTGGGCTCCAGTCAAAGCCCACGGTTAAAGGAGTGAATCTGGAGCCAGAGCCATACAAAATGGTGAAATAGAAAAGAAAAAATAAAAACACCAGTGTAAGAGCCATTTCGTACATTCTGTGTGTGGGAGCCATTTTGGTATGTGTTCTAAATATTCTGTTTTCAAAATGGCTTCCTGTCCCGCCTTGATGTTCAGGAAATGCATTCTGATTGGTCCACATTGATCCTTTGTTCTTTGATCTTTTATCTTTGATGCTATCTGGTATATATCCACCCACAGCACACATCTCCACACACACACACAGTCACGAAAACAGAAGACAGACAGAGGACATGGAAGACACCACACCAAGACACATATACACACACACACAAGGGGAAACGACTGCGCTACGTAGGTAGTGTGGATAAGAAGCCGCGGTCTGGTGGCCAGGAGGATACCCCGAGACCATAGAGTATCAGATGAGCCGAGATGACGGGGTATTAGGACGTCCTGGACCACAGAAGCTACACAGTCTTTTGACCGTCACGTGAGGACGTCACGTAGGGACGTCAAGAACGACGTTAGGTAGCGCATGAGGACGTCATGAGGTCGTCATGTAACGCCACGTAATAGTCACGTAGGAGTGTAACATCGGACGTCTCCCGGGTGACAGACGGGATACGCACCACTACAAGGCACATACGGACAGCAAGGAAGGACGTCGAATAGCATCGTCAACAACGCAACATAGGGTGAGTCCTGTCGGGAGCCAAGAAGTACAAGGAAGCCCGGTCTCCCAGTGACAGGCAGGAGCTCACCACTATACGACACGCAAAGACGTCAAGAAGGACATCACAACTCATACATAACACAACACGCATAGGAAAACCACAAGCCTCAGAAATTCATCTTTCCATCTCCCTCTTTATTCACCTTATTTGTATCCACTCTGTATGACTTTCACTTTAGTAAAGATAGAAAAGACAAACCTTTTGATTCAAGACTCTTTATTTACATTACGTTACGCGTCGGAAAGGAACTTCAAGAAACACCGAGGCCGAGGCTAGTGAGGCAGTTCGCCGCACTCACAACCAGGATCATGTAGAGCGGGTTAATACAAACATTTTAAGACCAAAATGACGAGGCTCACAGCAGCAGTTACAGAGAGCCGGGAGGCGGTTTTTCAAGGTAAAGTCAATAGAAAAAAAAAGTCGATGGAGCCGAAGCGCCACCATGAACACTTCCTATCTGGAATATCCATTTATTTATGCAGTCTATGGTTTTCAGACAATCTAAAGTTTTTGGGCTGTGTTTAGTAATGTGCATTGTGTCATCGTGTTAATACTGATGAAGTGATTCCACCATACACATTCATGTAGAACACCCCAAGTGTACTGCAAAGTATCAATACTCAATACAGCTGATTGGCGAGCAGGCACAAACACAACAGCGTTAAAGGAAAAGTAACGTTTTTTACAATTTGAGCCTTATTTCGGTAATATAACAAGTTGTTTTACTCACCCATAGCACTTTGGTGTCATATGGAGCACTTCCAGAGATGTTTTAGATTTGCGATCTCCATAATGTGAGGACTCCTCAGCAGTCCTCCAGCAGTGCCTTGCCTGACCCTCAGCAGTCCTCCAGCAGTGCCTTGCCTGACCCTCAGCAGTCCTCCAGCAGTGCCTTGCCTGACCCTCAGCAGTCCTCCAGCAGTGGCCTCACACCAGAATGTCATACCTAATGTCTTTTATTGTTTTATGCCTATTGATGGAAATTGATAAATAGGATTTCATTAAAAAGGCCTGCACAGCATCTCTGAAGCAAATTTGTTGAATCATTGAAATGTTGCATCATGGAGTGTGTCTGTTATTTGGCTACATTTTGTTTTAAAAGTAAAGGTTTACCTTTAACTGTATTCTTTGATAGATGTCACATAAAATATAAAGTGTCAATGTCGTCAAGTGAGAGTGATGTTAGGCCCAACTGATATAATTTATGTGATGATAACAATAATTGTAGGTTAAATTCATTTCCATTTCTGTAATATGTTGCAAATATAAATGCGTGAAAATTTAACTCAAATTTGACTTGGGCATCAATAGGTCAATAGCGGGAATTGAACCTGGGTCGCCCATATGAGAGTCATGGGACATATCCACTCGACCAAAGTCTTTCTCTGCAATCCCTCTGGAATTCTTCTATATGTTATGTCATGTCATGTCATGTCATGTCATGTCATGTCATGTCATGTCATGTCATGTCATGTCATGTCATGTCATGTCATGTCATGTCATGTCATGTCATGTCATGTTATGTTATGTTATGTTATGTTATGTTATGTTAATGTCGTAAAGACAGCGGTTCAAAAAGCATATTTTTAAATTACCGGAGATTTCTCAAGAACCAAGAACGTAAGGTAATTTCTTTTTTTGCTGATATTGTTTTCGGACAACACAGATACTCATGCAGGAGGTGTGCGGAACTGTTTGTTTGACACTCTGTTTACGTCAGGTACGTATTCTCTGCGACACGGCCTGACTAAGACACAACTTTAGCCTTGCCGCGACCAGACTATCTGCTAAGACCATGTTGCCCCAGTAACTCAGCGGGAACTAAGTTTAGCGAGCGTCGTGGAACCGAACTCTCACTTAAACTAGCGCCAACTGATGAATAAAGCCGGGCTTTGCGCTTAGTAGCTTTCGTGGAATACCCCTCCGGTTTCAAAAAACACCGTTTTCACCCCCTCCGCCCCAAAACGCCGGCACCGTGTGGACAAAAGGCCAAAACGAATACAAACTTCTACGTTTCCACCAAAAAACCTTGTTGTGTGGATGGGCCCTAAGTCATAGGACGACCCAAACCATGAAATAAAGTGTGACTTATAGTCCGAAAAATATGGTGGTATTATTATTATTATTATTATTATTATTATTATTATTATTATTATTATTATTATTATTATGTATTCGTGGCATTATAACTACAGTATATAGCAGACACAAGTAGAACACAAAACATTTATTTGTCTCTTACCATGTTACCAATTATATTCTTACTTACTGTCACTCCGTACTCAACACACTCCAGCTTCAACAACTTTCAACAAAGGTAAGAAAAAAATCTGTTATTTTAATGATTTGTGCAAACGTGCCTAATCCATAATCTTTGAGCTCTTACACGCGTCGCCTCTCATGCTAACACATACCTGTGGTTTTTCAACAATAGCAATTCACATCAAATCAGTCAAAGTTTGTACAAACATGAGCCACAGCACAGGGCCTACAGAGCCTAATCGGTAATTAGGTGTTTTTGGGCGACTGATCTGGCTCTAGTCCACACTTGTGAGCACTTCTGCTAATCCGGTTGCTATTATCTAAAGAATTCTGCGTTTAATTATATCTTTACGAGAGACATTAAGATGATTTGTGAACACAATAGACCAGATGATGAGACATTAGTAATGTGCTGGCCCGGGGTAAGTGAACATATTTGTTTGTGTGGATGGAAATCATTAAGCAGTGTAGTACAGAGTCATTTGGCTCAGAATCTACAGTGTATCATGTAAACAGGTCATTATGAGCGGTCTTGTCTTTGCTTTAACAATATTGGCGCAGTGAGATCTTGCTATTAGAACAAGCAGCTTAAGCAACAGCTCTTTGTCTGACCAAGAAAAGATTTTAAGATTTAAGATTTTAGACTTTATTAATCTCACACACAGGATTGTTAGACTGTGAGTCCTGGAGATACTCTGACCCAGTTTTGAAACCATCACAAACTTTCTCTAGTCAACATCACTTAAGCTAAAACTCAACATGCACTGATAACAAGAAATGTCCCATTTTTGGTCATTTTCTTGACACAAAAGGTTTTATTTTAATATGCAAAACAACTTTTGCAATATATTTTCCCCCTTATGTCTTATGGGTGCATTGCATAGCTTTTCTGCTGGTTAGTGCCACCTCAAGATTTCAAGATTTCAAGATTGTTTATTTGTCATATGCAGAATCAACACAAGGTCAACAATGCAATGAAATGCTTAGGATCAGAAGAACCGTTGACTCGCTAAGATAGTCAGAAGTACTAATAACATGCAATAATAGTACATGGTAAAAAAAAAAGTGTTTTGCGAAAGTGCAGGGGAAGAAGTAAACAATATAATAAACAATATAATAAAATATGTAATAAAATGTAGTAAAAAAATACAAGGTACAATGTACAAGGTGCAGGATTAAATCAAAGATCAAATAGGGTGTAAGTATTTCACAGATTGCACATAATATGGTGTGGTGCAGGTGTTGCATGTGGATTTCGTATTGCACATAGTGTGGTATAAATATTGCACATAGGTAACGGCAGTTTACAGTGAGGTAGTGACAAACATGATGTATTCATACAGAGCAGCATCAGTAAACATAATTATGCATAATGAAAGGTAGTTTAGTGCAGTATTATTGAGAGATCAGTATTATTTAGAGTATTACCCAGAGTTCAGTAGTCTGACAGCTTGGGGGTAATAGCTGTCTTTGAGTCTTTTTGTGCGTGCTGGCAGGCTCCTGTATCGTCTACCAGAGGGTAGCAGACGGAAGAGTCCTTGTGCCGGATGAGTATGGTCCTTAGTGATGCTGCGTGCCTTACGCAGACCCCTGCTGTGATAAATGTCCTGGATGAAGGGGAGACTGCTGCCAGTGATGTCCTCTGCCGCTCGCACCACCCTCTGTAGTGCTTTGCGGCTCTGAGCGGTGCAGTTCCCATACCACACTGTGATGCAGCCCGTCAGCAGGCTCTCGATGGTGCACCTGTAGAAGTTTGTGAGGATGCTGGTGTTCATACCAAACTTCCTCAACTTCCTCAGGAAGTAGAGTCTTTGTCGGGCTTTCTTAACCACAGTGTCTGTATGTAGTGTCCAGGACAGATCCTCAGTGATGTGTACCCCAAGGAACTTAAAACTGCTGACCTGCTCCACCTCAGCGTTGTTAATGGAGATGGGGGAGATGCTGGTCTACACGCTGTCTCCTGAAGTCCACGATCATTTCCTTAGTTTTGCTGACGTTCAGAGAGAGGTTATTTTCCTGACACCAGCTGGTCAGTGATTTCACCTCGTCTCTGTAGGCGCTCTCATCGTTGTTGGTGATGAGGCCGAGGATGGTGGTGTCGTCAGCAAACTTGAGGATGATGTTGGAGCTGTGCCTGGCGGTACAGTCATAGGTGAACAGGGAGTACAGGAGAGGGCTGAGAACACCTGCTTATCTCCATAGAGATATTATTATTATTGCTTTGCCTGTGATGTTCCACAGTGTGGCATTAACACTAGAAGTCCCGTGGAGGGGTCAATTGACCTTTTTACCTAAAAGACCCACAGAGGGGTCATCTGACCCTTTGGACCCCCTGTGGACACTCCTTTTGTTGTGAAAATGTGGCTGTTAGCGGCTCACAGCAGTCGCTTGAGTCACAGAGGTGCTTGAGCCTGTGTGGGGGAGGGGACCCCCAGGCAAGCGTAGGTAATGCGTGTTTTTGCATGTGTGTGTGTGTGTGTGTGTGTGTGTGTGTGTGTGTGTGTGTGTGTGTGCGTGTGCGCCCATATGGTGGATTTATAAACATATGGTGGATTTTTATGCAGTGAATCATCAGGATCAACGAGAATTTGGGATCAAAAACTCTAAACATTTATTGTTAAAAAATATCTATGTTAAAAAAATATCTTTTATTATTAATTCCAGATGTTTTTGGGTTTTTTTTTCCTGTAAAATATGTAAGGAAAGGAAACATACGTACACATGTGAGTCCTTCCATGGACTCACCACCCGTGGGAGGATTCATGGGGGCTGGTGCATTGTGTTCTGGGCAGAAGATCTGCTGCTCCCACGACCCAGAAATGGAAAAATGCAGAGGAAGATGGATGGGTGGATGGATGGGTGTAAGGAAACATGCATTCTGTGAACAGAGGTGAACAGTTAAAGGTCAGATCAACAGTTCTGACCTTTAACTTGGCCTGGTGACCTGCTTTTCACTATACAATCCCCATGTAGGCAAGCATTCCTCGAGAAATGTTACATACCTCTTAAAGCACACTTTAACTGTCTTATTTATTTATTTATTTATTTATATTTATGTATGTATGTATCTATGTATTTATTTATTTCAGGGACAATGCACATTAATAAACATTTGCCTGTAAATATGCCAGAATTAGCCCGAGGGCTATTTTTCATCTGTAGTCCCTGGACAGAGGTAAAGTGTCAACCTGCAGGAAGTAAAATACAATAGAATAAAAACGAGGTTATTATTACACACTCTAAAATCATTCTTACATACAGTCGCATACAGCTCCATGCAATTATATACAGTCATAAAGCCACATTCAGGCACATACATTCATTTTCAGCCACAAACACCACGTATGCAGTCACATACAGACACATACAGACTCATACAACAAAAGTCAAACAACAGTAACACACAAGAAAGTCAGCTGTTTTTGTCAGCTGAAAACATTTCATTTCTTGTAGGGATAGGGTTATGCTAATAAGAAGGTTCCTAAATAAAATCCTCATGGGTTCCTCTAGATGCTTTGGTATCTGGTACACACATACACACTTTCAACAGTAGACCCCACGTCTACTGTTGAAAGTGTGTATGTTGAACAGCATGTTGAGTGTCGCCTGTCTACACTCTCTTCATCAGGTTGAGTTCAATAAAACTCTCTTAAAAGATCATTTAAAATAATTTATTCCCTGATGCTTTTATGTCATGACACATCAGAGATCACAAACACATCATAAAAGTGTTGCAGAATGTGTTGGTGTTAACCAGAATCTGCAGGGTGCCTCTTGATCGGATCTAATGTGGTGTTCAGCCTGAAGTATTAGGCCCTGTCCCCACGACAACGTTTTTTGGAGGAAACGGAGAAGTTTGGGTGCGTTTGGGCCTGCCGTCCAGACGGCGCCGGCGTTTTTGGGGGCGAAAACGGAGTTTTTCAAAAACGGCTTCCAGAGTGGAGAAGTCGGAGAACGCCCCCCGTTGCGTTGGAATGTGGGCGGCAAAAAAGTGCGGCAGGTGAGAAAATGATGACGTCGCGCTGCCGTAATCATCACGTGACCGGTGACCAGAGGGTGGAACCCTGCGCCTTCCGCAGTTTATTGGCACTGCTGCATCAAACTCTGTGCATATGCAATGCATTGCGACAACAGCTGAGGACCAAACATTCCCTCAACATACAAGCGGTGTGTGACTACAGGTACCGGTTTATGGACGTTACTGTGAAGTGGCCTGGCAGTACGCACGACGCACGGGTGTTTGCCAATTCAAAGCTAAACACGTATTTTAAAACTGGAAAGATCCCATCGCTGGAAAGGCAGATAGTGGACAATGAGGAGCACATACCAATTTGAGTGTGTTGTGTGCTGTAAATAAAGAAAAAGAGCAACCATTTCTTGTCTTTTTTATTAAATGAAAATGTTCCTTTTACAAACAGGCACATGCAGTATCACACAAAAATATATAGCTGCCCGTTGGTGATGGTCCCCGGTTGTATATTCTCGCCGAAAAGCCAACATAATGTCCGAGTATGTTTAACATTCCCGTATTAAGATCCAAACAAGCATTTTGCCTAAATAACACGACCAAGGTTAACGAGAGTTCTACTTGTTAATGTCTATCTAATAAAACGATAGCAAGTAATGCTAACTATCGATTTATAGGCAAAAACTCTGCTCATGCAGCGCAAATCTTTGTTCTGTGGCGTCTGTCTATGTTAGGGACGGTCAGCATTTTCACATTACCGGAGTGAGTACCTGCTACATTGGTGGAGCAGGGGGACAAAATACATTCGCTTGTGTTGACGGTCCCTAAAGTACACGTGTTTGCTTGTTTATGAAAGAGAAAGGACTTTCTGCGCATGTGCTCTTTGTAGTCTTGCGTTACTGGTGGCTCTGGCTCTTTCCGGTTTACAGCGCCACTTATCGGTGTGACATATGTACTACATCGTTTTCACTCAGCGCTCCGTGCTCATCTTGACGCGAAGGTTTTCTGATCCAACACGTATGTGGACGAGACTTTTTTTCACCCCGGGTAAAAAAAAAAACAGGAACGTTGTCGTGGGGACAGGGCCTTAGTCACACACAATTGCACACTGTGTACAGTGTGTAATGTCCCCCAGGGCTGCTCCACACCCCACACTCTGAGGATCTGAGGAGGATCTAGATGTTTCAGTGTGGGAAGTGCTCTTCAGTGGGGCTCCTGCTTTGAAGAGACCTCATCTGGGCAGCTCCACGGGCCTCATCACTGACACTTCACTTTTTCACACAATGATCAGACTAGACTTTTACAATCATAACCAGATGAAACCAAATGAAATTATGTAAGCTCTGAAGGCTGAATTTAAACTACATTGTCAAAAATACTTAGCTTGAACACATAAGCACACATGGCACTTTCATACATGATGCAGTAGAAAGTGTTTCACATTAACCTTCACTGTAGTTCACTGTAGATTTATTTCAATTTTCTACTATATTGTGCAATATATCACACCTTAGTGAATACAGTGGTCCCTCGCTATAACGCGGTTCACCTTTCGCGGCCTCGCTGTTTCGTGGATTTGTTTACTAAAATTTTTTTTTATAGTGTATCAACGCATATTGTGTTCTGCGTCCTGATTGGCTAAAGGACTGTAGACTTTTGTCATTCTCTTCCGTGTCTCCTGAACAGTACAGAATGTGTTCAATTTGCCAAATTTATATAAATGTTCGATTGCAGTGTGAGTCTGAAGTGCTTTATGTTTTCAAGTTTACTCCCCGACAAAACCCACAATGTCGACGAAACGTTCTCAAATATAATCGAAGGTGGCATGTCTGTTTATAAGAATCTTCTCGCCCAAAAGAAAAAACTACCCATAACCATGTTCTTCACACGCACCAAGGCGGAGCGGCACCAGGACGAAGAGGCACAGTCAGAGGAACTGTGAAATACACACCTGAGTCACTATTAATAATTTTTTTTGTTGAAAATCTACGAAAGTTTGAGTGTTTAAACAAGAGAGAAACATGAGAAAACGTTAATGCCAGTCTGAGAAAAGTGTAGAATGTGTGTGGTGAGGCATTTACAGCCTTAAAACATGTAGAATAATAAAAATATAACGATGACTGCTTCACAGATTTCGCCTATTGCGGGTTATTTTTAGAACGTAACCGCCGCGATAAACGACGGACCACTGAATAGGGAAATTTCTGGGCAAGGGTAACTTAATAATATATGAGGAAGCAGATTGTTTACACTTTAAAATGTCTTAATAAATCATGAAGAAATACTTAATTCATAATAAACAAATAGTGTATTAAAGGACACTTATTATGTATTCTTATTAATAAACTATCTGTTTCTAACGAGGCATATAGGCTTTGGCGCTCCCTCTGCTGTCAGCAACAGGAATGCACAATTGGAAAATAAACAAACTAATTCATTTGGCAACGTGAACGCTATGCTAATAGAGCCTTGCGTTTCTTGTGAACACAATTTGACCACTGAACCAGTCCAGCGGTGACATTGTCTTTTTGGGGATTGGGATTTTTGCCTGTGACACAACAATCCAGGCAAAATTCAAAGGAAGATTTCTGAGAGGACAATTTTGGATTAATAAAACGTGTGAATGAAGCAAAATACAACCAACTCAGGTATGTTTTTGATGAGAAAACAGTGTAATAACATGGACAGAAGCATAACGTGTTCATTAAGAGAAAAGCTGTTGTTAATTAAAGGAATATTAATGTTTTTCTGAGCCTTATTTCGGTAATAAAACGTCATTTACTCACCCATTGTACTTTGGTGTCATTTGGAGCATTTCCGGAGATTTTGTAGTTTAGCGATATCCGTTAACGTGAGTGCTTGGGGCAAGCTATTGCAGTCACCAAATAATAAAACTTTATCACTTTTAAAATTACAAAAGCTCAATGTCTTACACTTTCACTGGAAACAAAAGTGGCCTGTAATCCAATATCCAGCCATGGTTTCGATTGGATGACATAATGTAGGACAGCGTGCATGTGCGCATTCACAGCTGATTTGCAAATAAGATGACGCTCAGAACTTTTCTGTTGCGAGCGACACATGGCAGAAGATTTGGACTTCGAGATTGAAGAGGACTTATTTGAGTATGATGACCGTCCCTATCATTTTGAGCCTGAGTATACGGATGAGGAGGTATTAGATAGAAGGAAGTGGAGACAGTTTGAGGAGCAGTGCACCAGAGAACAGCCATCTGTATCGCATTACTTCTCATAATTGTGCACTGTATCCGCTGGCCTTCTTTCTTTTCCTTTGCTGGTAAAAAATCGTCCGGACTGAAGTGGGTACTGCAAACACGATGGTCCAAACATCTTACAGCTTTGCCTTTCATGTTTGGATCCATTGTCAAAGCAACTATCCACAGCTTCAGTAACTCCGGATTGTGATGAGGAAGCCTGTGAAAACTCAACTTCGTCCAAGCTGTCATTTTGTTTTCACAACCGGGATAAATGCATGTTCGCACCATTTCGGGTTTTCTCAAGCGGAGATGTTTTCTTATTATTATTCCTTAGCTTCTTTATGACTGTAACCGAGAGCTGAGAGCATCATCGTATCTGCAAATCAGCTGTGAATGTGTGCATGCGCATCATCCAATCGAAACCATGGCAGAATATCGGATTACAGGCCACTTTTGACTCAAACGAAAGTGTAGACTAACATTGAGCTTTTGTCATCTGAAAAGTGCTAAAGTTTGTGTTATTTGGTGACTGCAATAGCATGCCCCGAGCACTCACGAAACTACAAAATCTCCGGAAATGCTCCAAATGACACCAAAGTACAATGGGTGAGTAAATGACGTATCATTACCGAAATAAGGTTCAGATTGTGAAAACGTTAATATTCCTTTAATCAGTCAATAAATCATTTTGTTTAGATGATAAGGATTTATGGGACTCAGCTGAAAGGCTGAAAGGAGAAGGAAGTGAGTTATCTAATGATTTGGAATTCTTTGGTATTTACAGTATATGTAAAAAATCACAAGTTTAATCCATCTTTATATAAATACAGACGGATTTCCTCTTTTTTCTGCATAAAGAGTTGTTTTGCATGAACTCCCCCTACAGGTGTACTCTTAGAAGTGCAGTTTGGTTCAGATACATAGCGATACGTAATTGTATTGAGAGGTTTTGACACACAGTCAAACAATCGATTGGCAGGACATACTGTATCTTTCGTCGACTATAGCTCCAGTGATAACGCCATATTTCCTATGTTCCCCACAGAATCACTGACTCTAAACCTGTTTGCACTTTCACAGGGCGTGTTGAAGACAGCATGTACAGAGTATAGATAAAAACATCTTACATAAAGACACAATCATGTGTTCTGCGGTGAATCCTGCGGTGCAACGATAAAAAGAGCCGTAAGCAGAGCCCGTATCTCTATTTAACAACAGGAGAACAGATGTGGCACATGTGGCACAGTTACACAACACTTTATCTCTGTTCTGAGGTTAGTGTGGTCATTTTTAGACTAACATTTATTTATTTTTTATTATTATTATGTTTTGCTTTTTATTTCCATATTTCACATACAGTGTACATGTTGTTGACAATAGGACGAATGAAATACAATATCACAATACAAAAGAGAGATGATAATGGTGACAGTGATGGTTTCATTTTATGTTATGACGTTCTGCTGAGTTCATGATATAAAGATGACCATTTTCCCAAAAAATACTGTGTCTTGTTTGTTTTTGCAACATGTTCTTCTATTCCCATTACATATGTTATATACAGTACATTTTAATAGCAATACAATTTTGGATTATTTTTTTCATTTTACATTTGTAAATGAAGAATTTTGTTGTTGAAATAACTGTATTCAACAACAAAATTCTTCATTTACAAATGTAAAATGAAAAAAAAATAATCCAAATCCAATAATAGAAGAAATAACTGTACTGGGGCGGCAGTAGCTCAGTTGGTAGAGCATATGCCTCGTGATCCAGGAGTTGGTGGTTCGAATCCCGCTCTTGACGGGCTGACCGCATGTGATCCCAGCTCCCACAGATGAGTGCTGCCGTTGTGTCCTTGGGCAAGACACTTAACCCCACCTCGCCCCCAGTGTCTGTGGACACTGGTAGCCCCCATGACAGAAGATACATCAAGGCCTGTTGTGACGTGAGCCGTCCTCCTGTGGACCCACCACCTGGGGAAGGATTCATGGGGGCTGGTGCATTGTGTTCTGGGCAGCAGAACACTGCGACCCCCCCGCGACCCAAAAAATGGAAAAGCGGAAGAAAATGAATGAATGATGAATAACTGTATTTAATAGAATTCTGTCTGAATGTGGAATTCCAAGTATAACATCTTTAGTTTTTAATTGATTCTGGGGGTTAATTCCATATTTGTTTAACCATTGTTCAATGTCTATCCAGATTGTTTTTTTTTTTCTCACATTCCACAAATAGATGACTGATTGTTTCTATTTCTTTACTGCAGAATGTACATTTGTCATTCTCTTGTATTTTGTTTTCAAGAGTTCATTTGTAGTAATTATTCTGTGTAGAATTCTATATTGAAAATATCTCATATTAGGATCTAATGTTACAAGGAATGGAATTTTGTAAAGATTTGTCCATAGCGATGTATTATTGGGTTCTATTTCAAGTTCATTTTGCCATTTTAGTAATAGTGGGTTTAACATTTATTTTTTACAGGACAGTGAAATGCTTTTAGGACCTCCCTGTCATGGCTCATGTTTTGGAGCTATTGTTGTTGCATATTTTGTGTATCTTATTCCTTTAATGTACAAACAAACAATATTTATAAAGCGCTTTTCATACAAAGTGTAACACCAAGTGCCTTACAGTGATTAAGGATTAGAAGATTGACTTTTATTGATCTCACACAGGAGAAATCGTTTCTACATTTGACCCGAGGACCATCCCCATGATTTTGTTTTTTAGGTTTGGTCAGGACTTCAGCTGGAGGATTTTACCTATGGAGCATGTTTGGGTTGGTGGGGGAAACCAGAGTGCCCGGAAGAAACCCACCCAGACACGGAGAAAACATGCAAACTCCACACAGAAAGGCCCGGGCGACCCGAACCTTCTTGCTGTAAAGCATGAGTGCTAGCTACTGTGCTGCCAACAGAGGAAAATTAAAAAAAAAGACATACAAGACAGACGAATAGACGAACAGACAAACAGACGAACAAACAAACAGACAAACAAACAAACAGACGAACAAACAAACAAACAAACGAACAAAATGAAAACAAACAAACAGCTAACAACCAAACAAGCTAAACAGGTGAGTCTTGAGCCCACTCTTAAAAACATGAACGTTCTCTGCAGCCCTGAGCTCCTCCGGCTGTTCCATAGACAAGGGCCATAGTACTGGAAAGACGCCTCTCCGTGAGTGTGTGTCCTGATTTGCGAATGACCAGGAGCTGCCGGAGGAGCGCAGGGCCCGTGAAGGTTTGTAAGGAAAAAGCAGTTCTGAAAGATAAGAAGGCCCAAGACCATTAAGACATTTAAAAAACAGTAAAAGAACTTCTATCTATCCTGAAACTCACAGGGAGCCAATGCAGTGATTTTAAAACCGGTGTCGTCATGTCATGCCTGTTTAGGTTTTTTTTAAAGTTTTTTTATTTTGGTCATTCTTTGTTTGTTATTAAAGAATTTAAACAGCAGTCCTGCATTTTGGGTCCTCCCTCCATTTCTACATGACACTGTGTAGCACAGTTACCAAAGTTCCGAGAGAGATGGAGACAAAATGATGGTGAGCCACAGCTGCCCTGGGGCTGCTTGATGCTGACATAGCGACTAATCGAAGCCAGCAGCCTCACCAACCACCACCAGTTGCTTACTCTCTCAGTGGATTCAGCTGACAATTATAACTGGTCAGAGGTGGAATCAAACCAACATCACATCATCAAAATTATCCAGTAAGACCTCCTTTATATTATGTGGGACACTGCTTGATTTGAACACATGTTTATGTCATATTTATTTAGCACAATAACAGAACAGTAAGGGTGGGTGGGTGATTTGAGGTTTGTGCTCAAGCCAAAGGCCCAAACGAACCAAAACAAACAACACTGACAGATGTACCTGAATGAAAATACAGGTTATTTAGTTTGTGAAAAACATGCAGAAGGCAAATGCTTTGTGCATTTGTGGACAGGGAAGATGTCTATGCTTTTCTCTCAACTCGATTTAACAAAAGTTTGATTTTTTTTTTTTTTTGGCTTGTTCTGCTGTTATGGCACTTTGTGACCAATCAGATTCAAAAAAATAGTCTTGACGTTGTGCGTTTTCTGATCTCTTTCAGTGAGAGCTGTTCCAGATTGTTTATGTGTAGAACTCAATTCAGAGTGAGACTGACATGAGCCAGGTTATCCTTTAGCAGGTCTGTTTTTGCGGTTTATTGCCTACTGCAGATGAATGCCTCTTAATCAACTTAATTAGGGTCATATATGGAACATACTAGGGCTGTCAGTTTAATGCATTAATTAGATTGATTAATTACACTGCAAATTTACGTTATAAAAATTAACGCAATTAATTATGAGGGGCAATTCAATGCACGCGCATTTTAAATTTGGTGTGTGGCGAGCAAATCGCTGCCGCCTTTGAACGTCAAGTTTATTTACAAAAAAAAACAAAGACGGGACTATCAACGAGAACGTGGTGATTTGTAGCTTTTGTAAAAAAAAGAATTTTCTGATCACCGAAGCAGCTCCACCCTGATGGATCATTTGAACGATAAACACGTCCGGACAAGTTCCATTGTTACCGGTGATAGAGCGAGCGTGAGCAAACTTCACCAAACCACCAAACCAACAAACTAACAAACCAACAAACCACGCTTGCAGAATTTGGGAAACGAATGAGCAAAGCGACCACTTGAAAAGTGACAAACTCAATCACAAAGTGGGTTCGCTCGCTCACTCTCTCACTCTCTCTCTCACTCTCTCTCTCACTCTCTCACTCTCTCACTCTCTCTCTCACTCTCTCACTCTCTCTCTCACTCTCTCACTCTCTCACTCTCTCTCTCACTCTCTCACTCTCTCACTCTCTCACTCTCTCTCTCACTCTCTCTCTCACTCTCTCACTCTCTCTCAATCTCTCTCTCATTCTCTCTCACTCTCTCTCACCCTCTCTCAGTCTCTCTCTCACTCTCTCTCTCACTCTCTCTCACTCACTCTCTCTCTCTCTCTCTCACTCTCTCTCTCACTCACTCTCTCTCTCTCACTCTCTCTCTCACTCTCTCTCTCACTCTCTCTCACTCTCTCACTCTCTCTCACTCTCTCACTCTCTCACTCTCTCTCACTCTCTCACTCTCTCACTCTCACTCTCTCTCTCACTCTCTCTCTCACTCTCTCTCTCACTCACTCTCTCACTCTCTCTCTCACACTCTCTCTCATTCTCTCTCTCTCACTCAATCTCACTCTCTCTCACTCTCAATATTTCTCTCTCTCTCTCATTCTCTCTCACTCAATCTCTCACTCTCTCTCTCACTCTCTCTCTCTCACTCTCTCTCACTCTCTCAATATTTCTCTCTCTCTCTCACTCTCTCTCACTCTCTCTCACTCTCTCTCACACTCTCTCACACTCTCTCACACTCTCTCACACTCTCACTCTCTCTCACTCTCACTCTCACTCTCTCTCACTCTCTCTCTCTCACAAGATTAAAATGTGATTAATAAGATTAATTATTACAAATCGCCTGACAGCACTAGAACATACATATATAATTATTTAAAACAATAGTTGGCCATAATATTCTGAAACAGAAAAATAACCAAAATAGTTATACCAGATGACAAGATCCACATTTGGTCATGAGAAAACAGAGACAGAGGCGATAGAGACAAGCTGCTGTTTTCTTTTCATAAATGTGATCGATTTAATGCTTTGGACAAGTCCAGGATTAGACCGGACTAGAGTCTTCAAGCGTCTCCAAGGAGCCAAAGATCAAGGCACTCGGTCATTACACTAAACAGAAATAAAAGTAAAAGCTAACATAAGGATGTAAAGAGAGATCATGTTTCTGGAGTCATGCTGTAATCTGATTCTGGAGCGTCCTCTTCTAACCTACACGATTAGAGTGTGCAAAACATGACGTACTGTCATTTAGCCTTTTTAAGATTTTACCAGGAGAGACCTAAAGAGGCCTATAGTGCCAAAATGAGATCGCAGTTTGTGGTTTGCATTTAATTATAAATCATTTTTATTGATAGTGAGCCAGGAAAAAACATGCTAGATGTTGTTAGCACAGGCTGAGCGAATGACCAACCAATCAAAGTGAAGTATAAACTCTGCCTTTATGTACAACTTAAAGGCATAAAGATACTAAAGTCTGCAGAGGAATCATGGGAAAAAAATAATTGTGATCAAAGAATATTGTGATATTAATAGTGCTGTCAGGTGATTAAAAATTTTATCTAATTAATTACAGGATTTGTAATTAATTAATCTAATTAATCACATTTTAAGAGTGTGAGAGAGATAGAGAGATTGCGAGTGAGTGATCGAGCGAAAGAACGAACAAACCCACTTTGCGATTGAGTTTGTCAGTTTTCATGTCATCGCTTTGCTCATTCGTTTCCCAAATTCTGCGAGTGTGGTTTGGTGGTTTGGTGAAGTGCGCACTATCACCGGTAACAATGGAACTTGTCCGGACGTGTTTATCGTTCAAATGATCCATCAGGCTGGAGCAGCTTCGGTGATCGGAAAATTCTTTTTTATAAAAGCTCCAAATTGCCATATTCTTGTTGATCGTCCCATCTTCGTTCTTTTTATAAATAAAGTTGCCGTTCAAAGGCCCAAGCAGCAATTTGCTCACTGCACGCCAAATTTAAAATCCGCGCACATTGAATTGAAACTCATAATGAATTGCGTTAATTTTTATAATGCGTTAATTTACAGTGTAAATAATTAATCTAATTAACGCGTTAAACTGACAGCCCGAGACATTAATCCTCTGTATTATTGTTCGCCTAAAAATAACCAAAATGGTCACCATGAATCTCTCTGAACTCAGGTGGGCATGATTGACAGATGGATTAGCCAATCAGGGACACCCATGGTCTGTCCATATCAAAACAAATATGGCTGCTTATGAGGAAAAAAAGAAGAAAAAAAAATCATTGGGGACTGAAAAACATGGCAGATTTCTGCAGAATCAATGAACGAAGTAGAAAACTCTGTTAATCTGAGGTGAGAGAAATTTGATTTGTTTGTAAATGACAGGTGACCAATGAGTGCATCACAAATCACATCACTGAAATAAACAAATCTGATTGGACGATCATGTTTGGTTCTGGTTTTGAAGTGCAATGATGGTGTAGGTATTAAAAATGTATAAAGATATCATTCTGATTTAGGCAGGATAAAATTTTACTATTAATTAAATCTTTTTTTTTTTTTTGTACAGCTACATGACACTAGACTTATACTTATACTTAGACTTAGACTTAGACAAACTTTATTGATCCACAAGGGAAATTGTTTTGGGTATGGTAGCTCACTCATCAAATATAAAATATAATGTATAATAGAGGTTAAAAAGAGAAAAAAAAAATAGATGGAAAAGCAACCAAAGAGCATGTGTCAGATGAGACATAATTATATACATAAAAATAACGATAATAAATGTATATGTACAAATCAGATTTAAATTAAAAAGTAGTAATAAAATACAATATTTTATTAGATATATATTCAGACATCTCCATAGCATGTTTCCATACATACACACATGCACATCCATATCTTATTTTCCCCTCCACCACCATCTATACACTGAAAACACCCAGCTAATAACTCATCTGAATCCAGGGTCACATTCATATGTTGGGGTCATGGGGGCCTAATGCTCTCCAGCTTTAAGCTAAATCCCCTTATACCTGACAAGTGCACAACAACTCACTTTAACCCTGTATTTGCACCGTCTTTCCCAATGGGGCCTATAGTAACTCGATACACCCAAGCTAATAATATGTTGGCATTTTTTTAGCATTCCTTTTACCATGACAAAATATATGGAAGACAAAATCGCCCGCAGATATCCAGATGAAAATAAATAAAAAATCTTTAGCCGATATAGGAAGTAGATAGGAGCTTCCAGTACTGATATGGGTCTTATCCTGGCTGTATCAAAACACCAGTGAAAAGGATAAAGAAAGTAGGTCCAGGTATTAGAAGTTAGGGCGGCGATGCCTTCATGGAGAGTAGGAAAATAAACTGTCACATGAGGGTTTTGACATAAGAGTGAATGAGGAGTGGAATTCCAAATAAACTATGCCTGAATTGACTACTGTTTTTTTTTTTACACATGTATGGAGTTTCCAAAAAGTTATTTCTCTTGGAGGTACACAAATGTTCTTGGAATTTCAAAATTTCCCCTGCAAAGCAATAAAAACAGGTTTTTAGGGTTAAAGGGCCCATATTACGCCATCAAAAACATACCTGGGGTTGTGTTTTGTTTCATTCACACATTAACGCTCAACTCCTGCATATTTAGGCTGAGTTCTTCTCTCAAATGGAAAAACCTCTGTTCCACCTTGTGATGTGGTAATAGAGGTGCTGCACTGTAGTTTTAGGCTGCGTCCCATTTCTCTGTTTTACCCCTTCGTCTTACCCCTACCCCTTGGTTTTGCGGGTTCATGTGAGGGCAAGGGGTGTCTCAATTCTAATTTCGATCAAGGGCTAGAGCCACGACCGAGGGCTACAAACCCCGTGAAACAAAGTAAGCTCTCGACCAGACTTGGAACGAAGGGGTACGCCTACAAGCTCAGGCAGGTTTTGGGATCAGGATGGCAGCGTCACATCGACCAGCCAAGGAGTCTCATAAATGTATTTTCAGCAGTTGTAATTATCAATTAACAGTTTAGCATGGTTTACATTTATGACGCTTATGTTCTACGTTACTTTTAGTGAACTGTTGTTGCGGTTTTAATTGTAGTGATGTCTGTTTAGCCGACGTTATCGTTTTCATCGAACTTTCATGCATAAAGAAGCTAGTTTTTTTGTCCAGCTGATTATCGGTACGTGATAATCCTTGACATTTATTTACGTTTGTTTGCATCAATTGGTGTCGCCTCTGTAGACGTAGCAGCCAGGTAGAGGCGAGGGATGATGACGCAAACGGTAATCGAGTGGTGTCCCATTTCGTACCCCGAGCCCTCTCGGCTCGTTATCGAGGGGCAAGACAAAGACGTAGGGCCCGTCCACACGACAAGCTGTCCAGCTGTTTTTTGGTGGAAACGGAGAAGTTTGAATTCATTTTGGCCTTTCGTCACACGGTGCTGGTATTTTGGGGGGCATATGTATTACATCGTTTTCACGCAGCATGTGTGCACTCGTGTGTGGACGCAAATTTTTTTCAACCCACATAAAAAAATAATAATCCAGGAGCGTTGTCTGTGGATGCAGCCGTAAATAAAGGGGTAAGAAGTAATGGGACGCAGCCTTAAACTCCATATACTTCACTAGAATCAAAAGGTAAAAGCTCTTAACTTGTTTTATGGTATCACAAGGTGGAACAGAGCATTTTGAGCTGTGCAGATGTAGACCAGTCCAATAATGCAGGATTACAATGTGTGAAAGATACAAAACACAAATCCAGGTGTGTTCTTGAGGAGGTAACAACATTATTACATGGCTTAAAGCGCACAACTGTCAACTGAGCAAAATATATGACCTTTAATCTGATCTAAGATGCTGTGAAATTGACATTCTATCACTCTGCTGCAGGCATCACCTTAACAACAAACGTAAAAACATAACCTGGTGTTACTTTAGAACGGTGGGACTAGGTTCACCTTAAACAGAAATAATAGATACAGTGCCGTGAAAAAGTATTTGCCCCCTTCCTGATTTCTGTGTTTTTTGCATATTTATCACTCAAAACATTGTCAGATCATCAAACCAATTTTAATATCACACAGAAACAACCCAAGGAAAGACAAAATTCAGTTTTTGAATGATGATTCCATTTATTAGTGCACAAAAAAAATCTAAACCTATCTGGCCCTATGTGAAAAAGTAATTGCCCCCCCTTGTTAAATCACAAACTAACTGTGACTAACCACAGTTTTGAGAAAACTTAGTTCAGTTCTACATGCCACACCCACACCTGATTGTCACCACCTGTGTTGAATCAAGAAATCACTTAAATAGTTCCTGTCAAACAAAGTGAAGTTGGCTACAACATCTCAAGAACAAACACATCATGCCACGATCCAAAGAAATTCAAGAACAAATGAGAAAAAAAGTGATAGAAGTCTATAATTCAGGAAAAGGTTACAAAGCCATTCCCAAAGCTCTGGGGCTCCAGCGAACCACTGTCAGAGCCATTATTCAAAAATGGAGGAAACTGGGAACAGTTGCAACCCTTCCCAGGAGTGGTCGACCAACTAAGATTACTCCAAGAGTGCGACGACGGCTCATTCAGGAAGTCACAAAAGAACCTAGACGCACATCGAAAGAACTACAGGCCTCGTTGGCCTCAGTTGAGGTCAGTGTTCATGACTCCACCATTAGAAAAACACTGGCCAAAAATGGCATCCATGGAAGAGTTCCCAGGAGAAAACCACTGCTTTCACAAAAGAACACAAAGGCTCGTCTCACCTTTGCCAAAAAGCACCTTGATGACCCTCAAGACTTTTGGAGAAACATTTTGTGGACCGATGAGTCTAAAATTGAACTTTTTGGAAGGTCTGCAGCCCGTTTCATCTGGCGTAAAAATGGCACAGCATTTGATAAAAAGAACATGGTGCCCACAGTAAAGCATGGTGGTGGCAGTGTGATGGTCTGGGCCTGCTTTGCTGCCTCAGGACCAGGACAACTTGCTGTGATTGACGGAAAAATGAATTCTGCTGTTTACCAGAAGATCCTGAAGGAGAATGTCCGGCCATCAGTTCGTGCCCTCAAACTCAAGCGCTCTTGGATCATGCAACAGGACAATGATCCAAAACACACCAGCAAGTCCACCTCTGAATGGCTCAAAGAAAACAAAATTAAGGTTTTGGAGTGGCCAAGTCAAAGTCCGGATTTAAATCCGATTGAGATGCTGTGGTGTGACCTTAAACGGGCAGTTCATACAAGAAAACCCTCCAATATGGCAGAATTGAAACAATTCTGCATAGAAGAGTGGGCCAAAATCCCTCCCCAGCGGTGTGAAAGACTCATCACCAATTATCGCAAACGTTTGGTTACAGTTATTGCTGTCAAAGGAGGCTCAACTGGCTATTAGATTAAGGGGGCAATTACTTTTTCACATAGGGCCAGATAGGTTTAGATTTTTTTTGTGCACTAATAAATGGAATCATCATTCAAAAACTGAATTTTGTCTTTCCTTGGGTTGTTTCTGTGTGATATTAAAATTGGTTTGATGATCTGACAATGTTTTGAGTGATAAATATGCAAAAAACACAGAAATCAGGAAGGGGGCAAATACTTTTTCACGGCACTGTATACTAATGAACTATTTTGTTTGGGGAACCTGATATACACAAATGAAACAACTCGCATTTGTACTTTAAGCTGTTTTTACTGTACTTCACTCTTTAAAGCTGCAGTATCTAACCTTTTATTCAGCTAGTTTTATTTTCAATATATTGTCATGAACATTTTGAAAAACATGCGTCCTTACTGTAAGTGGGCTTGCGTTTCCACAAACCTGAGTATTACTGAGCCTGAAACAGGGCCTTCACCTGCTTGTTTCCATGGAAATGTTGTTCCTTTGGCTTTAATCCTCCACAGCATGGCATAAAACCCATCTTTTTCCATGGAAACTGTTCCCAACTATGATTTTAACTTTCTATTTCCACGGGATCCAGCAGGTGATGTGCTGCCTACACAAAGTTACATACTGTACCTTTCTTTTGCGTGGTCAGCTACACTAAATTATTGCTTACAAAGAAGTTGGTTGCAATATATCTGATTATAAATAGTGAAAATTGACAGAAATGGATTTCAAAATTCAACAGTTCAAAGTTCAACAAGTTCAACAGAATCAGCAGTTTGCTTTGACTTCTATGGGGGACATTTAAAGGCACATTGTCTAACTTTCCTGGCGGAGGTCCTGCAAACGTGTCTCTGTAAACTTGCCTAAAATTTCCAAAGTAAACTTACATGTATAGAGACAAGAAGGTGATGCCACAGGAGGAAATTACCAGTCTGATCTCTGTACCTTTCCAGTGCTCACACTGTAGAATGCAATAATAAAACTGCACAAAACGTAGTATTCTCAATCAAAGCTATCAATATACAGCTCTGGAAAAAAAGTAAGAGACCACTGCATTTTTTTCTGAAATCAGCATCTCTACATGTATTACAGCCATTCCATTCCAGCATCTGTTGAATTCCAACACAAACACAAAGCTGAGCTACTTCAGTTCTTGCACAGGAGTGGAATAAAATCACCCAAGACCAATGTGAAAGACTTGTGGAGAGCATGCCAAGACGCATGAAAGCTGTGATTAAAAATAAGGGTTATTGCACCAAATATTGATTTCTGAACTCTTCTTAAGTGTAAACATTAGTATTATGTTGTTTTAAAATGAATTTGATCTTGTTTCTTTGCATTGTTTAAGGTCTGAAAACATGTATCTTTTTTGTTATTATGACCATTTGTCATTTTCTGCAAATAAATGCTCTAAACGATAATATTTTTATTTGGAATTTGGGGGAAATGTTGTCAGTAGTTTATAGACTCAAACAAAAATGTTCCTTTTGCCCAAACGCATACCTATAAGTAGTAAAATCAGAAAAACTTTTGAAAAATTTTGCAGTGGTCTCTTACTTTTTCGACAGCTGTATATCCATATTCTAATTTCAACATGTAGATAACTTGTCTTGGTCCAGGTCTGGCTCTTTGTGACACGTGGAGATCAAGGGGCATTTGTCTCCAGGAAATGAATGTATGTGAATGGGTTGGTGAATGTAATGTTCCCATAAAGTGTGTGTGTGTGTGTGTGTGTGTGTGTGTGTGTGTGTGTGTGTGTGTGTGTGTGTGTGTGTGTGTGTGTCATTGTGCTGTAATCCTGTTGATACGTCCACAAACATGACCTCTCTCACCTCTCTGCTCCACTGCTCCACCGACCACATACACAGTCCATTCAACACTCTATGGGACTGTTCACTCAGTGTACAATATTTATTCTACCTTTGACCTGGTTACTTACTGTACAGCACAAAGCAGGGTGAAATTAGTCACAAGTTAAACCAATACAATAATAATGCTGAGTTAAGGTCCCAACGTGTAACTTTTTAGCCAGAAAATATACAAAAATACATTTTTTATTAATTGCGCTAAACATGTAAAAAACCATGTCCTTACTGTAGGCGAGCTTGAATCTCCACAAACCTGACTTTTTAGCCTGTCACTTATACAGTACAGCTTTGGAAAAAAATAACTGCAAAATGATCAGTTTTTCTGATTTTACTACTTATAGGTATGTGTTTGGGCAAAAGGAACATTTTTGTTTGAGTCTATAAACTACTGACAACATTTCCCCCAAATTCCAAATAAAAATATTATTGTTTAGAGCATTTATTTGCAGAAAATGACAAATGGTCAAAATAACAAAAAAGATACATGTTTTCAGACCTCAAACAAGTCAAAGAAACAAGATCAAAATCATTTTAAAACAACATAATACTAATGTTTACACTTAAGAAGAATTCAGAAATCAATATTTGGTGCAATAAGCCTTATTTTTAGGTTAATCACAGCTTTCATGCGTCTTGGCATGCTCTCCACAAGTCTTTCACATTGTTCTTGGGTGACTTTATTCCACTCCTGGTGCAAGAACTGAAGTAGCTCAGCTTTGTGTTTGTGTTGGAATTCAACAGACGCTGGAATGGAATGTCTGTAATACATGTAGAGATGCTGATTTCAGAAAAAAATGCAGGGGTTTCTTTCTTTTTTTTTTTTTGCAGAGCTGTATGTGTATATGTGAAATGCAATGAGTTCTAATGCAATCCATTTAAATGCACTTTCTCCCCGATCTGCCCCAAATCCACCGCAGCAGCAGAAGCACCAGCCTCCTCATCTCCTCCATGTCCTCCTCTTCACCACAACCATTTTATTTATTTTTCACCAACAAAATAGATTCCCTGGTCTGGTCCATGTTTAGTCCTGGTCTAGTCCTGCTCTAGTCCGTGTTTAGTCCTGGTCTAGTCCTGGTCTGGTCCATGTTTAGTCCTGGTCTACAATAGTCCTGGTCTGGTCCGTTTTTAGTCCTGGTCTACAATAGTCCTGGTCTAGTCCGTGTTTAGTCCTGATCTACAATAGTCCTGGTCTAGTCCATGTTTAGTCCTGGTCTACAGTAGTCCTGGTCTACAATAGTCCTGGTCTGGTCCGTTTTTAGTCCTGGTCTACAGTATTCCTGGTCTATTCCTGGTCTGGTTCATGTTTAGTCCTGGTCTACAGTAGTCCTGGTCTGGTCCGTTTTTTAGTCCTGGTCTACAGTAGTCCTGGTCTGGTCCGTGTTTAGTCCTGGTCTACAATAGTCCTGGTCTGGTCCGTGTTTAGTCCTGGTCTACAGTAGTCCTGGTCTACAATAGTCCTGGTCTGGTCCGTTTTTAGTCCTGGTCTACAGTATTCCTGGTCTAGTCCTGGTCTGGTTCATGTTTAGTCCTGGTCTACAGTATTCCTGGTCTAGTCCTGGTCTGGTTCATGTTTAGTCCTGGTCTACAGTAGTCCTGGTCTGGTCCGTTTTTAGTCCTGGTCTACAATAGTCCTGGTCTGGTCCGTGTTTAGTCCTGGTCTACAATAGTCCTGGTCTGGTCCGTGTTTAGTCCTGGTCTAGTCCTGGTCTGGTCCGTTTTGAGTCCTGGTCTACAGCCAAAATATCCACACATGCCAATCTTTATTAAGAACGAAGCTCGTGGACACGGGAATGCTGTCTGAAGTCTCTTCGGACCGCTCAATACCGCCCCGTAATAAACCGTGACGAATTACAACTGTATGCCTGGTTCTTTCTTTTCGGGTGTTTCTCTTTCAGGCCGGTGCACGGGTGACCTTTGACCCTGAGAATGCAGGACGGATGCCTGAGGGGGGAGGGGGGTGGAGACAGGTGGTGCAATTTGGGATTCACACGGAGGTCAGAGCAGGTCCAGGATAAACAAGCTGTAATTCAACGTGTTTAAAGGTAATATATAAGTCGTTAGGAACAACAAAAAACAATGGGAAAGGAAGTTATGTTTAGGAAAAGTTTGGAAAAGCTTACAGTGGAATGTCAGGGTTAGCGCTGTAGTTGGCCCTGAAGCACGGCTGGACTGGGACTAAAAAACGGTCGTCTTGTTTGTGTCTTGTCCGCCCTGTCTGTGTGTTTTGTCTGTTCTGTCTTTTTATGGATTACCTGTTTGCCCGGTTTTTATTTTGTTGTATTTTGCTTTATTTTTTGTCAATATGGTTTAATCTTTGTTTAAAATATCGTTGTTTTTATTTGTGTTTATTGTTATGTTGATGTTCTGTATGGTTGACTAAGATTGTTGTATCACAGAAACTACTAAGAACAATGTGAAAGACTTGTGGAGAGAGTTCAAAGATTCAAAGCTTTTATTGTCATATGCACAATAAAGAAACACGTTTCCCTGTACAGTGAAATTCTTACTTTGCTGCCCACCCTGGACGACAAGAGCATGCAAAAAATTAAAATAGATCAATAAGATAAAGAGAAGCATGTAAAAAAATATATAGTCAACTAGAAACAATCTTTACAGAATATACACTATGAAAAATATAGGCTAGGTGCTATGTACATATTTACAGATAATGTGCAACATTAGTTTTATGTGCAACTGTCAGTAGTAAAACGGTGTGTAAACATGGTTGATATAGTGCAAACAGGAAGTGTAAACATGGTTGATATAGTGCAAACAGGAAGTACAAACATGGTTGATATAGTGCAAACAGGAAGTGTAAACATGGTTGATATAGTGCAAACAGGAAGTACAAACATGGTTGATATAGTGCAAACAGGAAGTGTAAACATGGTTGATATAGTGCAAACAGGCAGTGTAAACATGGTTGATATAGTGCAAACAGGAAGTACAAACATGGTTGATATAGTGCAAACAGGAAGTGTAAACATGGTTGATATAGTGCAAACAGGAAGTACAAACATGGTTGATATAGTGCAAACAGGAAGTGTAAACATGGTTGATATAGTGCAAACAGGAAGTACAAACATGGTTGATATAGTGCAAACAGGAAGTGTAAACATGGTTGATATAGTGCAAACAGGAAGTACAAACATGGTTGATATAGTGCAAACAGGAAGTGTAAACATGGTTGATGTAGTGCAAACAGGAAGTGTAAACATGGTTGATATAGTGCAAACAGGAAGTGTAAACATGGTTGATATAGTGCAAACAGGAAGTGTAAACATGGTTGATATAGTGCAAACAGGAAGTGCAAACATGGTTGATATAGTACAAACAGGAAGTGTAAACATGGTTGATATAGTGTAAACAGGAAGTGTAAACATTCGAGCAGTTACATGTGCAGATGTAATCTGACAGATTATTTTAAAAGTTGGTCAATAATAGTGCAAATTACTCATTATTTCATGCCAAGACGCATGAAAGCTGTGATTAAAAATAAGGGTTATTGCACCAAATATTGATTTCTGAACTCTTCTTAAGTTTAAACATTAGTCTTATGTTGTTTTAAAATGAATTTGATCTTGTTTCTTTGCATTGTTGTGAGGTCTGAAAACATGTATCTTTTTTGTTATTTTGACCATTTGTCATTTTCTGCAAATAAATGCTCTAAATGATAATATTTTAATTTGGAATTTGGGGGAAATGTTGTCAGTAGTTTATAGAGTCAAACTAAAATGTTCCTTTTGCCCAAACACATGACTATACAGTAAGTAGTAAAATAAAAAAAACTGATCATTTTGCAGTGGTCTCTTATTTTTTTCCAGAGCTTTAAATAAATACTTTTAGTTTTCAGTAATTTACAAAAATGTAGTGGAGTAGAAAGTGCAGATACCTGCTCTCAAATGTATTGAAGTAAAAGTAAAAAGTATCCACTTTAAAATGTGCTTAAGTAAAGTACAGATATCTAAAATGTGTGCTTTTGTACAGTACTTTACAACTTTTACTTTGTTACGTTCCACCACTGATGAGGATTAATGCATGAAATAGATAAAAATAGATAAAAGCTGTACACGAGCACATTTTGTTAGTAATAGTTGTAATAATATGAGTACAAGTATGCACTGACCTGTATCGGGGAGGTGAGCGCTGTGAAAAGAAAAAAACAGTCCAAACTTCAGTCAGTGTTACGGTGAGGTGAGCGCTGTTAAATCGGTCAAACCTCCCTCAGTGTGATGAATGGATGGAGCGCTAACATGAAACAGTCACAGCTCACACGTGTCCACGATGACTTAAAGACACGAGACTTCTGACAAACACTAGAAAATATTGCACTGTTGTCAACCTTTGCTGCTATCCAAAAAAAAAAAAAAAAAGTTAAAAGAATGCTAATGGTATCCTTCAAAGGCTGGCTGCGATTTTCACAGTTCTAAAACACTAAGGTCTCGTCCGTGTGGAATACTGGAATTCCTCATACTGTGAAATATTTTTAGTCATATTTTCTGTCAGATTGCTTCACTTTTAAACAGAATAGACTTACATTTTGAAATTTTCATCCCTTGTTTGGCCTACGTCACCGAGGGATGAAAATTCCAACATTGGAAGAATAGCCAGATTGAAGTGTTACTGGACTAGAACGGACAACGCTGTCACAGAGAAATCATGTCTCTGGGTCCTATATTGATGGTAAATGTTCGAACTTTGTTGTGGGAAGAACAAGTCCAAGATTTGCTCGTATACAATGATGCTCGAAATGTCATAGTACACGCTAGATTTTGGCTGCGTCCCATTTCTCTATCTTACCCCTTCGTCTTACCTCTACCCCTTTTTTAAAAAAAAATCTTTTATTATTTCAAGGTACATTATAACACATACTTTAGGTACATAAGTTTTGCGCGTTCATGTGAGGGCAAGGGGTGTCCCGATTCTAATTTTGATCAAGGGCTAGAGCCACGACCGAGGGCTACATACCCGGTGAAACGAAGTAAGCTCTCGACCAGACTTGGAACGAAGGGGTACGCCTACAAGCTCAGGCAGGTTTTGGGATCAGGATGGCAGCGTCACATCGACCAGCCAAGGAGTCTCATAAATTTATTTTCTTATTTATTTATTTAAATTAGGACAATGCATATTAATCAACCTGTCAGCAGAGAGCTTCAATGTAAATATGCCGGAGTTAGCACAATAGCTAATTTACACCTGTAGTCCTAAGGCAGGTAAGAAAAAAAACAAACAAAACATTCACACAAACAAAGAAAACAGAATACACAATAGACATTTCACCAAGAGCATGTAGGTGCAACAGACCCATCTCAGAGTTTACGCGCCCCCAAAAGTCAGATTAATCTACATGTGTGAGCACGTCTGGTTAGTTTTCAACCAATGTTTCAGAGCCGTTTTAAAGACTGAATCGGTGCCACAGTTCCTGACGTGGGCTGGCAGTGTGTTCCATGTCTGTGAGCCTCTGATAGACGCCACCATTTGGCCAAATTTAGTCCTACGACTTTTTATGTTACAGTCTCCTCTGGTCGATGCTCTGGTATTTACTTTTTACCTATAAAATCCAGTAAAGGAGGAGGAGCAAGCTCATTTAAAACTTTAAAAATGAGACAAGCATCCATAAATATCTGATATCAAAATCCAAAATGTTATACTTACTTAAGATGTTACAATAATGAAACTGTAAAGGCTTTTTGTCCAAAGTTTTCAGTGTTTTCTTGAAGAGAGACTTTAGTGGCTTCAGAACAGCCTCTAAAGTGTGAGACCGTGTGGTATAACAGTAGGTTATGTGGCTAAATATCATGGCATGCATGTAAGCCTTTGCTGATTCTGTAGTCAGAGAGCAGCAGTTGTAATTATCGATTAACAGTTTAGCATGGTTTTACAATTATGACGCTTATGTTCTACGTTACTTTTAGTCAACTGTTTTAATTGTAGTGATGTCTGTTTAGCCGACGTTATCGTTTTCATCAAACTTTAATGTATAAACAAGCTAGTTTTTTTGTCGAGCTGAGGTACCCGATAATCCTTGACATTTGTTTACGTTTGTTTGCGTCAATTGTTGTCGCCTCTGTAGACGTAGCAGCCAGGTAGAGGCAAGGGATGATGATGCAAACGGTAATCGAGTGGTGTCCCATTTCTTAGGGGAACATTCGTACCCCGAGCCCTCTCAGCTCGGTATCGAGGGGCAAGACAAAGATGTAGATAATGGGGTAGGACAGAGTAATGGGACACAGCCTTTGTGTTTCTCCCTATTATCCCTCCACCCACATTTACCTCACTACTTGCTGACCTTATTTGGAACTGGCTGGGCGTGACCTTGGCTTCTCCTCCCTGGCTAGCCTGCACACCTGTCTCATATCTAATCCTCGCTGGTATATAAGACCGTGCTCTCCACACCATCTCTGCCAGCTCGTCAGTTAACCCACGTGGTGAACATTTGTGCCAACCTTTTGTAATCTATGCCAAGTGCGTTTTGCATCTTTTACTTTCCTGTTCTGTTTGTTCCCTGCTCCAGCTCCTCTGCCAGCCCTCTTGGTCCTGCTCCACCTCCAGCTCTGCCGTTTCAACCCTGGATAATCCACGCTTACCTTCTGCTCCCGGACCTGCCTCCCGTGCATGCGTTAGTGCACAGTTCATGTAATAAATCATTGTTAAACCTTCTCCTGGATTTTGTCTGCTTTTGGGTCCTCTCTTTATTGAGCTGTGACTCGAAATGGAGTTGGAAGAAGTTATTATAACCCACCTCGAATAAACTTTTCCTGCATTAGAACTTCTGCCTCTTCTTCCAACTCTCAGACTACTTCAATTTATTTATTCTGCAACAATCGTTAACAGGGAAGCTGTAATATTATGGCAGGCACACACACACACACACACACCAGACTACTGTGGCAGCCTTAGTTAAATAAATACAGAAATATAGAGGAGTTAAGTAAATCATATAGTAATTTTAAAAGATAAATTTGCTTTATCCATATTGCAAATTATGTATCCTTTCATTCATTCATTCATTTTCTTCCACTTTTCCATTTTCTGGGTCGCGGGGGCAGCAGTCCAAGCAGTGTTCTGCTGCCCAGAACACAATGCACCAGCCCCCATGAATCCTTCCGCGGGTGGTGGGTCCACAGGAGGACGGCTCACGTCACAACGGGCCTTGATGTATCTTCTGCCATGGGGGCTACCAGTGTCCACAGACACTGGGGGCGAGGTGGGGTTAAGTGTCTTGCCCAAGGACACAACGGCAGCGCTCATCTGTGGGAGCTGGGATCACATGCGGTCAACCCGTCAAGAGCGGGATTTGAACCACCAACCCCTGGATCACGACGCATATGCTCTACCAACTGAGCTACTGCCGCCCAAAAAATTATGTATCATTAAACAATATCTTACAATCAGAATAAGACATATTCAATGTGGTCCGGAAAATATATGCTAAATGGTCACAGCTGAGGTCCTGACCAAAGCGTAGCAACAGGATCATGGAGATGGGTCCCCGGGTGCCTGAAAGATGAGCTGCCCACTGCTCCTGAAGGATGGGTCAAATGCAGAGAAATAATTTCCCTACACGGATAAATAAAGGATAATAAAATAAATAAATAAATGTAAACAGGCTCAAAGCTCTTTATAACCATTCACACACCAGTGTACGCAGACACTGGAGATGGGTTAAGTGTCCTTCCCAAGGACACCACCAAGCTATGGTCCTACCAATGCTGATTATGTTGAGAGCAGGATTCAAACCGGCAACCTTCAGATCAGTGGACAAACACACTACCAACTGAGCTACATGATGGATCAACCCAATTTTTCCAGGGGTGTCAAACATGCATTATATTTTAATTTTCTATTAAAATATTGGTAATTTTCTGCGCAGTTTAGCATAGCAGCGTCTCCACTCTGTGCGTGGCCCCTCCCACCAGAGCAGCACAAATGAAGACTCGCCTCTTTCCAAACGCTCTTAAAGGAAAAGTAACGTTATTTTACAATCTGAGCCTTCTTTCGGTAATAAAACAAGTCGTTTGACTCACCCATATCACGTTCGTGTCATTTGGAGCTGTTTGAAGAAAGTTATGTTGTAGCGTATCCGTTAGCATCCGTTAGCATTTGTATTCGGGGCATTACTTTGCGGTGTCCAAATAACACAAACTTTAGCACTTTTCAAATCATAGAAGCCCGATGTCTTAATGTAAGAATTAATTTGAAGCAAAAGTGGCCTGTAATCCGAGATTTATCCATAGTTTTCAGCTTTGCGTTTCATGTTTGGGTCCCGGGAGCTGAGAGCACAGTCCGCACATGCGCACTGGCGTCCTCATCTACTCGAAACTATGGCTAAATCTCGGATTACAGGCCACTTTTGCTTCAAACGAAATATTTCATTAAGACATCGGGCTTCTATGATTTGAAAAGTGCTAAAGTTTGTGTTATTTGGACACCGCAAAGTAATGCCCCGAGCATATGATACAGCACCATGTTAACGGATACGGGATCATTACTAGAACAGAACGGCTCAACATAAGTTCTGCGATACTGCTCCAATTGACAGAAAAAATGGTATGGGTGAGTAAAACTACTTGTTTTATTGCCGAAAGAAGGCTCAGATTGTAAAAAAAACGTTAATTTGCCTTTAAAGGACCATCGTTTTGACTGTTGACCGTGACACCCTCATCGGCAAAATGTTAAAAATGAGAAATGTGGACGCCGATTGCAGGAGTTTCCAAGAAATATGGACTAATTCCTATTTGTTGACGGAGGTGAATGGAAAACCTATATGCTTGTGTTGAAATAGCATTTTTCTTAAAGTTTCAGGTTGTTCATAATATAATATTTTGTAAAAGAAAGAGTTCATCAAATAAAAAAGACTTCTGTAATAGATTTGCGTTTCTCTGGACAAATATTTGGACTTATTGCTATTTTTAGGGTATATTTACCATGAGTTTTCTGATCCGGCCCCTTTGGGATCAAAGTAGGTTGGATACGGCCCCCGGACCAAAATCAGTTTGATACCCCTGCACTAATCCACCATTTTCAGTTCCGATATCAATACTATGACTTTTACTTTCTGATATATTAACCAGTCTAGAAAATCCATCCATCCATCTTCTTCCACTTTTTCCATTTATGGGTCATGGGGGCAGCAGTCCAAGCACAACACAGAACACAATGCACCAGCCCCCATGAATCCTCCCGCGGGTGGTGAGTCCACAGGAGGAGTGTAGAAAATGTATTTATTTATTTTTTATCTCAAAGTTAACTTATTACAAATAATCCTATTGTGAAATGTGTGTAGAATCCCTCAGGCGTCCAGGAAGAATCCATGAGTTGTGAAAAGTATTTGACCAAATAAACTTTGTCCAGTTGACAAATTGAGTTTCTCCTTTTGCCCTGACTATTGTGACATGTGAAATTATTAATTCTTCAAGAACAGTGTTGAATGAATTAAAGTTTAAACATTATGAGGATTCCTGAGCTTACATCAGTCAGTAAAGTGTCATCACTAACTAAAGGCCCCAAGAGGATATCGGCTGAACTGATATCATGGAACCGATTCCCAATCCAGCAAATTTTCCTGGATCAACACAGATATCACTGGTCTACAAATTTTTTGACTTGATCTGCTTCCGAGATAAAAGTGGCTAAATCTCATTTATATTGATAAGATGAACTGAAAATCAATTGATAACTGTGCTGGTTAGCTAAAGTATTCAGGATATGTAATGATATTGTTTTACATCAAAATCGCATCTGTTTATACAATAGATTTAGGCATTTTTGCTTAAAAATATATTATTTGCACTTCTTTATCTGTCAAGAAATAAACAAAAAGGTCCCATGACATGGTACTTCTTGATGCTTTTATAAGATAAGATAAGATAAGCCTTTATTGATCTCACACAGGAGAAATTTACTCGCCACAGTAGCTCCAGGACATTAGGACAAGAGGGAAAAAAGTGTATGCAGGCAGGGAGGGGATAAAGTAAGTAATAAATAGTACAAATAGTAATACGTAATAATAATAATAATGGAAAATAGTAATAATGATAATAGTAACAACAAGCATCAACATGAAAAGGAGGATATTGCACGTCTGGCCTATATGTTAGAATTATACAGTCTGATTGCAGTGGGGATGAAGGATCTGCGGTAGCGCTCCTTCTTGCACTGGGGGTGTCTTAGTCGGCTGCTAAAGGAGCTGCTCAGCTCCTCTACAGTCCGGTGCAGAGGGTGAGAGGTGTCGTCCTTAATGGACATGAATTTATATGGCTCCTTAATGGTTCCCTAATACTGTAAATGAATACTTCTTCAAAATCAACACTCACTGCATGAGATATGACTCTGACAGTCTTCATGAGGCTAGATATGTGTCTAAAATGCTTTATTGTGGGTGTTGCTGCTTCAATGTAAATGAGAAGGACAGAGAGATTGGCTAAGGAGCGGGGGGGCGGGTTTCCCCCGCTCGAAGCGCAGCTCTGCACCGCTGTCTGCTCGCTTCCGTGTTTAACACAGGAAGACAGATGAGAGACTTTGCAATGAAAAAAAGCATATTTACACAGAAAATAAAATTAAACCACTGGTATTTCAGAGGTCCAGAGGGTCGGGTAAGGGACTTGCGAGCCTAGAAACACTCGGACGTGCCTCCAGGCAAATAAAAAAACGCATTTCACATTGCATAGCGCATTCACAGTCCAAACTCTATGGGCGGGATATACAGGGACGCTGAGCGGAGACAGAGGGAGGGGCTGGAGCTGCATTTGCCGATCTGACGTCAATAAGGTGCCTTGTCCGAACTCGCCCGTTTGAGCTCTGGTTTTTTTGTAACGCAGAAAAGGACCGCAAATGCTCAGTTTAGACATTTCACAACTTTTAGCCATGGGGGGGGGGGGGGGCTAAACAGGGTAGGGGAGCTCACATTAACGTTCAAAAACCTCAGAAAGTGAAAATTTCATGCCATGGGACCTTTAAGACATCAGGTGCACACAATTTCGAGGCATCTCTCTTAGGTGAAATAAAAAAAAAATGATGTCAAAACTGTAGACATATTAAAATGAATGTATGTGAATGTGCAGACAGGCTTTCAGATAGAACTGGTTGCTTGTAGACACACTGTACCTTCTGATAAACTACCGTTTTTGCCTTATTTTGGATAAATTTCCTATTTTGACCCAATACTATATCTTGGAAACTATAGCCAATCAGCACTTCTGACTTACCTTTTCTTTATTAGTGACCTAAACCAAGAAAAATTTCACTACTTTTGTTCCAGAAGCATTTTGCTTGTAGACCAGTGTATTCAATAGCATCGATATCAATGCATCCCTAACAGGTACCATGCAAACTTGACAAAATCCAATTTAGTACAATTCTCATTAATTTCCTGAAGCACTTTATTAAAGTTAAATTGTCCCCAAATCCTGCTTGAAAACCTAAATCTGTACGGCGCTTGTACCGACAAAGTGCTGCGAGTAAAAAGGGGTCACATTCTTCACCATTATCCCGTCACACTGAAGCATGCTGGGAGTGACCGACCGCAGTTGTCAGGGTGCACGCTCCACTTCTCCAAAAGCTCGTGTGTACATGTCAACACCCCACGTCTGCTTTATGTGTCCTAATGGGGTCGTCGCCATGGAGATCCGGTACACACGAAGCCCTGGATATTGTCAGAGTGTCTCGAAAGGACAGAGAGCAGATATATTTGGGTATGGGTTAGTCACGTGTGCAGTAAATATTATGTTGAGTCTAAGGAAATATGCAAAGTCAAGTTCCAAGAAAAGCAGAAGTTTATCTGGATGAAAGGGTTTTGGGTGTTACGGACGCTGGCTGGATACACTGGGAGACAGGAGGGAGGTTATCCTGGGAGACTGGTGGGTTTCATTGAGATAAAGTTGAAGTTTGAAGATAAACTAATTTGGAACATCTGTGGGTGTGACGGAAGTGAGTCAAGGAATTGCTAAAAATGAAAAAATGATTTAGATACATTGGTTTAGAAAAATACCAGGTTGATGTTTATTTAGCTGATGGTTTGGTTTAGGAATTTTAGGGATAGCCTATATAAACTCTGAAAAGTCATCATTAGTAATAGCATAAAAGTTTAAAAACATACAAATTGACAGAATATTAGTTTTATACATTTATATTAATACTAAAAAAATGTATATATTAATTAGCTGATATGACTGGCTGCACATCTAGATACTTTTGATATTTAACAGCTGATGTCGTCAACATTCCCTGGGGGTGTGAAGCTAGCTGTAAGCACTGCTATGTCAGAGGCTTGTTAGACTTTAATCTGAGCTTTGTTTTAATACAATCTGACCACACTTGAAACAGTGGCTAAAGGAAAACCAGACTTGTGGACACTTTTAATGTTTTAATGCTTAATGTTTTAATGTTGGTGTTATTGTCAGCTGTCATTGTTTTTATTGTTTTTGCTGTGGTGTCACCTGCCTAGGGACTGCAGATGTAAATTAGCATTCTTGCTATAATCTGGCATATTTACACTGCAATGCTGCAGATGTTCATTAATATGCACTGTCCCTATTAAATAAATAAATATAACTGGTTTAGTTGGAACTATAAGTAAGATGATTTGCTCTGTTCAAAAGGTCTCACACATAAAATTAATCATTCTCACCTTTTTTTTGAAAATCAAATTCCTGAAACGCTCGTATTGATCACAGGCTCCTGAAAATGTGCTGTTTTTAAAATGTTCCATTTTGTATTTTTCTTTGTGTTTTCAGACAATCTTAAAGGTACAGTGTGTAGGATTCGTGGCGCATAGGTGGTGTAGGTACCATGCACTTCCTCTTTTGGCTACGGCAGACCTCGAGGGTCACCTGGGCGCGCCGTAACGCGGACAGCTCGCGTACCAGCGCACCCGGCGCTAGCGAGCTCTCGCCGACAACTACGGTATAAATAAAACGCAGTCCCGTTCACAGTTTTTTTTTTTTTTTTTTTCGCATGAAAACACACATTCCCGATCGTGTACCATGACAATCTACACATCAAATGAAACCTTACAGTCTCCTCTTTTTGACAATGTAATTCATTTCCCAGCACAACAATCGCTTCCCGAGCACATGGGGCTTTTATACGGAAAAGCACAAAACGAGGTTAGCTTAGCTTTGAAGGCTCTGCACAAGTCAAACTCTGTATAAGCTTGGTCTCAATCTGTCCGTAAGGATCCAGCGAACAAAATCCAGTAAAACAATTTAGTCCAAAACACGTGTTAGATCCATTAGGACGTGTGATCCGGGACATGCTTGTCGTTGTTTACCCAAAACCACGAGCCTTGCCGAAGGCGAAAGCGGAGCCCAAATGTCCTTCTGCGGCTCTCGCAATCAAAATGGCTGCCTCTATATGGGGAAGATCCCCCTTTTATGTGACTATATCTTAGTCCAAAAGAATACTTTGAATTCATGATGGAAGTGAAAAGGCTTGGAAAACAGTGTATTTTTGAATGGGTATCTTCAATTTCGGTAATTAACGGGTAAAAATCTTACACACTGTCCCTTTAAAGCTTTTTGACAGTTTTTGCTAATGTGTGTTTCATTTCTCTGCAGCATTTTTGCGTATATTTTACAGCTCTGGAAAAATAAAATAAGAGGCCACTGCAAAATGACCAGTTTTTCTGATTTTACTACTTATAGGTATGTGTTTGGGCAAAAGGAACATTTTTGTTTGAGTCTATAAATTACTGACAACATTTCCCCCAAATTCCAAATAAAAATATTATCGTTTAAAGCATTTATTTGCAGAAAATGACAAATGGTCAAAATAACAAAAAAGATACATGTTTTCAGACCTCAAACAATGCAAAGAAACAAGATCAAATTCATTTTAATACAACATAATACTAATGTTTACACTTAAGAAGAGTTCAGAAATCAATATTTGGTGCAATAACCCTTATTTTTAATCACAGCTTTCATGCGTCTTGGCATGCTCTCCACAAGTCTTTCACATTGTTCTTGGGGGACTTTATTCCACTCCTGGTGCAAGAACTGAAGTAGCTCAGCTTTGTGTTTGTGTTGGAATTCAACAGACGCTGGAATGGAATGGCTGTAATACATGTAGAGATGCTGATTTCAGAAAAAAATGCAGTGGAGCTGTACAGGGGGTCCTCGGGTTACGACGGTCTCGACTTACGACGTTTCGTGGTTACGAACGCGCCCCCATTTAAAAAAATATATATATATATATTACGCGTCATTTCGTCTTACGCGGTTTAGCGTGGTAAGCGACGTAAACAAATGCAAACAGCGCGCGGTGCACGGCAGAAGAATACGCTCTGTTGTGGTTGTAGGGCGGAGAAGACGGCCTCGTGTGCGTGCCCAGTGTGGGCGGAAGTACCTGATGGGGGCTCTGATCTGCTCCTATGAAAGCGGCAGTGATAACCAAGCAGCGTAGTGGTCTAATTATTGAGATGGAAAGGTTATTGGTGCTTTGGTTGGAAGATCAAAGTCAAAATCCGACTTACGACGAAATTTTCTCTTAAGAAGAAGAAGTCTTAAGAACGGATCAACGTCGTAACCCGAGGACCCCCTGTATAGTAAAAAACAATACTGTATACCCAATATTATAATTTTACAGCACAACATTCTCAGGTCTCCCACTTGCTTCTTCTTTAAGGTCGTTTTCACACCAGGAAAGTCCGATAGTTCACTTGCTTTGGTCCGGACCAAATTTTTTTTTTAAATTTTTTATTTTGGTGCGGTTCGCTTTCACACTGCAGTTTTTCCCCAAGCGAACCAACATCTATAAACAAAAGCACATGTGCTGAGGTCGCTCAGCCGTTGGACAGAATGAGCCCTGTCGGTGTCCAAACCCGGAAGGAGGAGAATAACGGTGTTACGTGCTGTTTTCAATCTAGCCTTAGCGATATGGTTTGCTCAGTTTATACAGTTTGCACAAATGTTTGAGAAGCATCATGAGGTTTACACTATTTTACAATCAATTTCCAAATGATGAAGACACAGGACAAGACGACTACGGAGGACAGCGCTCATGTGCGCATCAAGTTCTGACTCTTGCTCTTCACACAAAATGTAAGTAAGCCTCGTAAGTTTCGTTTTGTTTCGTTTCGTTTAGTTTCATAAGCCTCGGTTTCCCATAATGCTCGACATACGACGGGAGCTTGTTAAGTACAAAAAGCCAACTTGTGTCGGATCGAGTCCGGTCTGCATTCTCACCTCAAACGAACCGCACCAGAGTTCGTATGGAACCGGACCGAGACCGACCTTTTTAGGTGGTCTCGGTTCGCTTGTTTGCTCCGGATCGAGACTTTTGGTTTTTATTCACACCAGAACAAAAGGTCCGAATCAAAGGAGCAAACAAACTCTGGTTCGTTTAAAACGAACCAAACAAGGCAGGTGTGAAAACGACCTAAGATGTTACTTTGCCTGGAATGTTCCCTATTTGACATTAGACTAGGCAAGGCCAAGTTACTGATTAAATCTGTGGAGAGGCAAGCCCGATGACAGTATGCAGTTTTCCCAACTCCATGGGTTAGAATTGGGGAAGCAGCAGGTAGCGGACTTCCTCCACAAAAATTACATAGTGCACCTTTCAAAACTTGCACTTATGATACCCCAAAATAACAAAAACAAGCCCTTTGTTTAGGATTTTCTTCCAAAACACTAAAACACCCAACCCAAGTTTGCCCTTTAAACGTGAGTCTGCTTCCATGCATGCTCACTAATTATATTTTACACAATTTACACTCGCTATAAACTCCACAACCAGCTTTCTCCGTACAGTCACGATCCCTCAGACCACTAGAAAGAGTTCTTATGGTAGCTTTCCTTGTACTTGGCCCCTTGTACATGTCTGGGAAGTCTGCCAGTATTACCATGTTTGTTTTGATATACGATGTTATTTGGGAAGCTAAAGAAAGACTATCTCTTCAGCTATCTATGTCTGTATTTGCTACTGAATGAGCCTAGCCTATACAAACAGTCACACAGTAGCCCGCGCTAAACCCCTTTTGATACTAAATCCATACGACACAATTCCAAACACGCTACTACTCACAGGGAAGCGCTATGTAAACAAGCTAAACGTCGGCCATTTTGTAATTCCGCACATTTGGTAAACAATGGATTTTTGGCCCCTGGGAGCAAACTCATTATGAAGTTCTCAGCATTTTTGAAAAGATATATCATCCTCATTGGTTCAGAACATAACATAAAAAGAAACATGGCATACAGGAAGAGGCCCCGAGTACAAATAATAACTTTCAATGAGATTCAAGTGGCCCCTGATACAAAGAGGGAGCGGTGAAATGATCAAAAACGGCAGGATATTTTGACAACACACAATGCGAGGTGGGGTGGTGGCTGGACTAGACTGTCTTTACAGTGGGATTTCTTTGTGGAACGCTGAATGGAGTGTTTCAACAACAAAAGTGCTAAAGATGAGATTTAAAGTCTAGACTGTCACGATATTAGAGAAAACTAAAACGAGACATTTTCTAGTCTTCGTTTTGTCACTTTAAAGTCGTGTTGGTATTTTTCACTTTTTAAAACATACAACAGAACTAGTCCAGATTTATTCCTCACTTTCCCAATGCATTCTGAGCATCCTAGCTATTTACCGCATTGAGTTCATAAGCACTTTTCAGAGGCCAGAGTTTAGCCACTGCTGTCAACAACTAGCATGCTAAGCTACATACAGTTCCTTAAAAGGACCCATATTATCCTGTTTTCTAATCTTTGTTATAATGTTTCCTCACACATGTTTAACACACAAACCCTGCATATTTAGACTGCGACTTCTCAAACAGAAAACACTCCTTGTGACGTCATGTAGTAAGACAGGAGGTGCTCCATTGTGTTTTAAACTCACTACAGGTTCACTTGAATCATTTGGGTGATTTCAGCCCTGGAATTGCTATACCTCTACTGAACTAAACGTAAAATGTAGCTGTTAACATGAAAACTACCTCTTCATGACGTCCCAAGGTGAACTAATAATGCAGTATGTATGACTCAAACATGTGTGAATGAAACAAAACACATTCACTTCTTGGGTTCTTTTTTTAAAGACAATATAGTAAAGTGTATTTACCTTGTTGACATGTTTTGGCTGCTGCATCTTCAGAACTGTCATCGGTGTTGGAGGTGACGTGTCGTATATGAGCTCTTGTTACTTCCTGTAGGTGTGGTTAGGTGTTGTTATTTCCTGTAGGTGTGGTCAGCTGTTGTTACTTCCTAAAGGGCGTGGTCAGCTGTTGTTACTTCCTGTAGGCGTGGTGAGCTGTTGTTACTTCCTGAAGGGCGTGGTCAGCTGTTGTTATTTCCTGTAGGTGTGGTCAGCTGTTGTTACATCCTGTAGGCGTGGTTAGCTGTTGTTACTTCCCGTAGGCGTGGTCAGCCTGATGGACATGGCAGGTCGCTCAGACTGACCACGCCTCCCCTCGCCCGGTGCTCTCTGGAGGAGGGTGTCCCAGGTGTGTGAAAGGAGGAACGCTCCGTCATCACGGTTAATGCTGTCTGTGCCTCGTTTCCTGATTTCACTATCCTCCCTGATCCAGCGTTTGAACTTGTCGTTTTCCAATCCAATGACCCGTGCCCCGTCCCAATCCATAATGTGGTTATTTCTTTTACAATGATCTGATATGGCGGATTTGAGGTTTTCCTGCAATGCTTTGTGTTCTAGTGTTTCTTTTTCACATTCCTTTTGGTGTTGCTTTTTTCGGGTGTGAAAAGCCCAGCCGGTTTCCCCTATGATTTATTGCATGATTTGCATTGGATTTCGTAGATGGCTTTGCATGCACCGGGCAACAGGAGGCGTGGTCAGTCTGAGCAACCTGCCAGGTCCATCAGGCTGACCACGCCTACAGGAAATAACAACAGCTGATATTTGACACGACACCACAAACACCGGTGACAGTTCAGAAGATGCAGCAGCTGAAACATGTCAACAAGGTAAATACACTTACTGTTACTATATTGTCTTTAACCCTAGAACACTTTTGCTATAAAAAGTAACACCATCACTTTTGCAGGCTAAATTTTACCTGATATAATATACCCAACAAAAAGTACTTGTCATGAGAAATAGATCAAAATATGACAACACGTGATAACCACGTGAGTGGTTTTCTTTTATTTTCAATTGTGGTATGTGTAACAAAATGGAAAACAAAAACATAGGAAGACCCTAAAAACATGCTCCAAAATTACAGAAAAAAATAGGAATTTGAGAACAAAAAATTCCTAAAAAAATATTTTTATTATTATTATTATTATTATTATTATTATTATTATTATTATTATTATTATTATTATTATTATTATTATTATTATTATTATTAAAATTAATAATAATACTGGAAACTTGGTGTTTGGTCCACCCATTCCTGGGACATGTGAGACTTCCCTGGTGAAGCACAGACTCCTCGACCAGTGTTGTATAATAACGAAGTAATAATACTTCACTACTGTACTTAAGTACATTTTGGGAGACTTTGTACTTTACTTGAGTTTAAAAAAAAAAGATTACTTTTACTTTTACTTCACTACATTTCCAAATTTAATTGCATACTTTTACTCCGATACATTTTCAATGTGCCGTTTAGTTACTCGTTACAAAAAAACCCTCTACTGACTGCAAGGAAGTCAGGACGTGCCTGGGCTTGTTTGCTACTTGCGCATGACAATCAGCCTACACCTGTTGGTTTCATGCAGCTAGTTTAATCAATCAACATCCCTGATGGAAGAGGAGACAGCATCCACGTCGGCTACAAATGAAGGGGGACCTGACCATGAGCATCCCTGGCCGTACTTAAACACAATGTTCTCTTACGCTGATATGAAGGATTTGTATAACGTATTTTGTGCCTGCATTTACTTGGTCACCAAACCCAATATCTTTGACAGTGCTCCATATGACACAAAACCATGGGTGAGCCGAACATGGTGTTTTACAGTAGAATTAAGGGCCCAATTGCAAAAAGCCCTCTTCCTCCAAAAACACTCCTTTAATGGTGTTATGTATGCCTTATTTTCAGCACTGTTATTTAAAAAAAACAAAGGTTTGGGGGGGTGAACATTAAAAAATATTAAATTCAGACTGCCTTTGCTTGATGCTTTTACTTGTACTTTTAATTACATTACTTGAGTACATTTATTTTTACATTACTTGTCATACTTAAGTACAAGAAGTTCCAGATACTTTAAGACTTTTACCAGTTGGACCAGTTGACTAAAATATTGTTTTCACCATAAGAATTCCCTTTGAAATCACCACTTTGTGATATTTATTCATAACCGCTGCACTAAATAAGGATAGATACACATTCCAGGACCACTCTTACTTACCTATTCCTCACATCCTCTTACATTAAATTCATTACATTCTTACATTCCTCTTTCACGCATCGCTGCGTGAAAATCACCTGAATGCCTGTAGGAAAAAGTGGGCTTTGGGGTAGGGAAACACCTACACCTTCAAAGATGTCAAAAACAATGGTGAAGCTCCCCAGGGACCTATGACACTCAGAAAAATGCAACGTATTACTATAACAAATACTTTTGCTCAGGTCAAAATCACCCGGCAATAGTGCTCTAGGGTTACAAATTAATTAATTCATTAATAAAAAAAAATAAAAATAAAACAAGAAGTTAAAGTACATAAGAAGACAAAATTAATATCTTTGGTGAAACAAAACACAACTCCAGCTATGTTTTTGAGGAGGTGATAACATTCTAACATGGCTTAAAGCTCACAAGAGTCAATTAAATGTAGTATTGGACCTTTAAGCATACTTGAATGAAATACTCCAGCTGTTCTGCCCTCAATAATTCAAGCAGGACAGCTAGACTCCACACAGAGACAGTAGTCAGCTGACCCCACAACCTTCCTGCTGTTTGCTGAATGTTCTGCCGTCGTTATGGAGACTCCAAACTCTGCATAATACGCCTTAACACGTACATCTCCAAAGAATCCTTACCACGCATGCAATGGTCAAATTATCCCGTTATGTCATTTCTTAAAACGATTAAATCTGATGATGTAAACAGGCAGAGGAATGCGAGCCGTGGGAGTGCCTCTACCTGCCCCGCACGGCGAACTCACGCAGGGGTAGCGAGAGTGTTAATGATGGGTTAACATTAGCCTCTTTTAGCTCGCACGTGCAGGTCCAAACACAGCCCTCGTATTTGCCCACAGACCAGTTTCCCATCAGGAGACTGCTGGAAACACATGGCTGCACACAGTAAACACACACTGGATTTTTCCTAAACAGTAGCAAAGTTAGACAGAGAAAATTGGATTCTAAATTCAGTAATTCGGTAATTTGTCATATTTTGGCAAATTCTTCTTAGCAACTTTTATTTTTGTTCCAGTAAGTCAAAAAAAGTAGCAAATAGTGTATCGAGTTAGCCATATTACCTCATATTCTGATCTGTTATAATGTTGTTTCCTCATCACAAACAGACCTGGAGTTGTGTTTTGTTTCATTTACACATCCTGCGTATTTAGGATGAACTCTTCTCTCAAATAGAAAATATTGCATTCCACCTTGTGATGTCATGTGGCGACACAGGAAGTGCTCCACTATGTTTTTAAACTCAAACTTTACTAGAAACATTTGGATGATTTCAGCCCTGGAATTGTCAGTGTCTACTGAAGTAAAGCTAAAAGGAGGATGTTAACCTAAACTACCACTTCATGACATCACAAGGTGGAACAGAGCATTTTGAGCTTTGGAGATGTAGACAGACTAATAATAGAGTTATGCGAACATGTGTGAATGAAACACCAGGTATATTTTTGATGACGTAACATTATAACATGGCTTAAAGCTCACAAGAATGTATTTTGTCTAATATAGGACTTTAAAATTGAATTATGAAATGGCTGCGCATGATTTTTGTTCATGTAGTAGAACAAAATGAGTTTGTTTTGCCCAGTACAGACTGCCTGCCAAATCTAGAATCATATCTCTTTGGTAAACAGATTATTATCAGTCTGGTTCCCACAACCTCCATTATGTCTCGAGTCTGACCAAACATCATCGTCCAGTCAGATTTGTGTTTTTCAGTGAAGAAAGATGATTGGTCACCATCATTTACAAACAAAATCACATTTCTCTCACCTCATATGAGAACAGAGTGTTTTTCTGCTCTTACCTGCTTGTTCGTTGCACACTTTGAAGATTGTGTGTATAAGGATGAGTGCTTCAGAGACGCGATGTTTCTGCTCCGTTTCGACCTCTATTTCCTCTGGATTTTGACTTTTTCACCGTTGCTATGTGCGTTGCTATGTGCGCTGCGCTGCGCAGTTGTGTGCGCCGGAGGAGCTGCTACGAAGGACGCGCAGAGGCGGACGTTACTTTTTTGTGCTGTGCAACACTGGAATTTCCCCACTGAGGGACTAATAAAGGCATATCTTATCTTATCTTATCTTATCTTAAGCAGCCGTATTTGTTTATAAGGACTGAGGACCATTCGTGACCCTGATTGGCTGATCCACCTGTCAATCACACCCATTTGAATAAGGAGAGATTCACCAGTGACAGCACTCACATCTTTGTAAAGTATCGGAGAAGTGTATATTCTGCATCCCAGGCAACAGATACACATACAGGGCTGGACTGGGACAAAAAAAACATCCCAGGCATTTTTGGCTTAGACCGGCCCCTCATAATTAGCTGAGCACAATGACTAATTTAGGCGACTAATTTATGTTTGTGTTCCCCGAAGTAAAGTATTTTACTATTGATACAGCTTGGCCGAGGGGAAACCAGGGCACAACATTTAAAGGAAAAATCCCAGCTCCCAAAAAACACCAGCAAACTCACAGTAACTACACATTCAGTGGTTTATTTAAAATGCATCTTACACATACACACTCGTACACACAAACACACGCACACTCGTACACACACATACACACAGTCGTACACACACACACACACACACACTCGTACACACTCACACACAAGCACACTCGTACACAGACACACACAAGCACACTTGTACACAGACACACACACACACTTGTACACACACACACAAGCACACTCGTACACACACGCACGCTTGTACACACACACACTCGTACACGCTCGTATACACACACGCACACTTATACACACTCGTACACACACACGCACGCTCATACACACACACACACACACTCGTACAGGCTCGTACACACACACGCACACTCGTACACACACGCACACTCGTACACACACGCACACTCGTACATACACGCATGCACACTCGTACATACACACACAAGCACACTCGTACACACACACACAAGCACACTCGTACACACACGCACACTCGTACACATACGCACACTCGTACATACACGCATGCACACTCGTACATACACACACACACACACACACTTGTACACACTCGTACACACACGCACACTCGTACATGCATGCACACTCGTACACACACACGCACACTCGTACACACACACGCACACTCGTACACACACACGCACACTCGTACACACACACACGCACACTCGTACACACTCGTACACACACGCACTCGTACACACACACGCACACTCGTACACACACACACACACACACACTTGTTCGCACACGCGCACACACACACACACACACACACAAATTCTCATCGAATCTACATGATTCACGTAGGTCACCTGTTTTGGCTTGTTTTTGTGTGAATTTCGCCAAAAAGGTGAGCAATTTTCATGCCTGTCCATCACCTAAAAGTCCTGGTATTATCCTAACATTACTACCTGCTGACCTGCTGTGCCTGTGCTACACTTCCCTGGTCACTCTGTCCCTCAGGTTCCCTCGGGTTCCCTGTCCACAGTCTCTGGCTGCTCCTCTCCCTGTCCACCTTCAGCCTGGGCTGCAGCGGACGTGGAGGCTCCAGCCCCTCCAGAGAATATGTCTGTTATTTTAGAACGTTTTGCAGTGTCCACAGTGAGATTTTTTAATCTTTTAGCTCCGCAACTTCTCCACACTCCCTTTCTGCCGCTTCTCCATGTTTCCACGCTCAACACTGAAACTGGCGGGGATCAGTGCAGAGAAAGGGGTGGGACTGCTCTCGTAAGCTTCAGAGCTGACGAAGCCTCTCGGATGAGCGGCGAAACGTTTTCAACCAAACATACTTTGTCCAGTTGACAAACTGAACTTCTCCTTTTATCAACCAGTAAGTGTGCAATTACCATGCTATTTTTTGGTGGAGGTCCTGCTTATCTCGTGAAGTTATGTTATTTCTTTGTCTGGAATGTTCCATATGAGATTAAAGTGATTTGTCTTGCATTTATTTCAGCACAGATATTTATATTGCTAAAACAAACAAGACATGCATTCACCCCATTTCACCCTGCTTTTCTTAAATGCCATACTGTGGAACATTCCAGGCAAAGCAATAACATCTCTATGGGACAAGTTGAAGGCGGACACTCCCAGAAAAGTTAGAGTACACCTTTAAGAGCAAAAGAACTAACGCATGGTAACCAAGCACCATAGGGATTGTTTTGAACTTGAAATTTGGTTGGTCGAGAGGCTAAAGTAGCATGCTGTGATTGGCTGACAGACACGACAGTTAAGCTACGTATAGACTGCAGCCTGAAGTGACCCAAATACGATTTTTTTTGCTCCTATGTGACCTGTATCTGATCTTTTAATGACAGTCTGAACGACACAGATCAGATTTTTTTCAAATGCGACCCAGGCCACTTGGATATGTGGTCCTAAAACCGATACATATCCGATCTTTTGACATGCGACTTCAGTCTGAACGGCCAGGTCGCATTCATCCGACCTACACGTCATAAACAAGCGAGAGTGGTACAAGTAGGCGCTCACAAAGTGTATGAAGTCCATGTCAGTGAAGCGGCAAAGCACATAGCAATCCCACCAACACGTTCCTTTCTACGGACGTTGTTGCCACTGCCCCACAAAACGCAATGGCCAAAAACCTCCTCTCTCCTCTCTTCCTAAAGGTCCCATGGCATGAAATTTTCACTTTCTGAGGTTTTTGAACGTTAATGTGAGCTCCCCTACCCTGTTTAGGCCCCCCCCAATGGCTAAAAGTTGCGAAATGTGTAAACTGAGCATTTGCGGTCCTTTTCTGCGTTTGAAAAAAACACAGCTCAAACGGGCGATTCTGAACAAGGCACCTTTGTTACGTAACATTGAAAAAAGAAATGCAAATGCAGTTCCACCACCGTCTGAATGTCCACCCCCTGTGTCTGGAAATCACGCCCAGAGAGTTTGGACCGCGAAGGAGCTACGCAATGCGAAATGCGTTTTTTTTATTTGCCTGGAGGCACGTGCGAGTGTTTCTAGGCTCAGAAGTCCTTTACCCGACCCTCTGGACCTCTGAAACAGCAGTGGTTTAATTTTATTTTCTGTGAAAATGTGTTTTTTTTAATTGAAATTCCTCTCCTTTCTTCCCCCGTGCTTAAAACGCGGAAGTGGGAGACAGCGCACACCGCAGCGGAACCAGTGGGCGCATTTGCCCCCCCCACCCCACCCGCTCCTACACCTATCTGTGTCCTTCTCATTTGCATTCAAGCAACAAGGCCCAGAATGAGGTGTTCAGAGAGAGACTTTCTGACTCTGACTGTGTACATGGGTCTTTCTCATGCACTGAGGCTTGATTTTGGAGCAGGATTCATTTACAGTATTAGGGAACCATTAAGGCACCATATAAAAGCATCAAGAAGTACCATGTCATGGGACCTTTAAAGTTCACATTGGAGATCACGTACAAGTCGCATTTAATTGGAAATGTGAACGATGTCTCAAAAAAAATCGGATTTCACAAAAAAATTTGAACTGAGCTTTAAGCTCTGCAGTCTGAACGTAGCCTCTTTTCAACCGTTTTTTTTTCCCCTCCTGACTCAGAACAGGGAGAGTTTGTAGTGATACTGTTGAATGAAGCACAGCAGTGGAAGAAGTAGTCAATAGTGCTACTTAAGTAAAAGTACAGATACTAAAGCAAAAAAAAAAAAAAAAAAAAAAAAACTATCACAAAAAGTATCACATGAAAAAAAAAATCTACTTAAAGGTGCATTGTGTATTTTTTCTGGTGGAGGGTCCATCAACATCTCCATGGAGATGTTATTGCTTTGCCTGGAATGTTTCACTGTGTGGCATTAAACCTTTCTATCTTCATGGAGATAAACCAGACCAAGTTATAGGTCAGATCTGTGGAGAGGCGACCCTGCTCACAGCCAGAATGTCTGTTTTTCTTGGTATTTTTAAGCTATAAAACCACCTGTAATTGAATAAATATAAGGTAGAGCTGTTTAATGTCACACTGTGGAACATTCCAGGCAGAGAAATGACGTATCCATAGAAGCAAGCAGGCGACGGACCCCCATCCAAAAATTTCCATAGTGCACCATTAAGTAAAAGTATTGAAGTTTAAAAAATAAAAGTATTTTGCGCAGATTTTGAGACACAAATTATTAAATCAGTCTTTTTTTTGTTTTTATTTGTATATTTTATTTCCTCAAACTACAAATGGGTTAAAAATAAACCCTCAGCCTTTTCAGCAGGTCTCAATCTATCATAAAAATGTTACCAGTCCTGTTCAAAAACGTAAAAGCTAGAAAGTATATTTATGTACAGGAAGCAAAAGTCCATCTGAATATTTTCCAGTTTTTACACAGATAAACACAAAGTACATTAACTAAAAAGATTATTTGAAGATATCTGGTGCAAAATATCCAAATATGGCCCTTTGGCACATGTTTATTAGCTCTCCTGTATTTGTTTACTGTTGGAATGTGTACAGCCACTGTTGGAAATGACCAAAAATGACATGTTTGGTGAGAAAACTGCAGAGAGCAAAAAGGTCACTGGAAGGACAGAGAAGATAAGTGCACTTTTGCCACTCACTGAGTCTTTTCTATATTTCGCACGTGTTTTTAAACCAGATCCCCGCTCCAATTTGTACAGTATTTCATTCAAAGATATAAAGCATCCTCAGATAATAGAGACGGGACGACACAAAATTTACACAAGATGAGATAAGATACCACCTGTACTGTATATATTTCATGGTTCAGTTTCCAATTTTGTCCTCACAATTTTGCTATTTATTTCATTTCATGGTTTTGTTTCCATTCTAGTGCTGCTTTTTGGAACTATAAGAGATGTAACTCACGCACATGTAATCCTTTTTTGTCCAATCTAAAACCAAAACGATCTAAAACCTAAATGATCTTTCAAACTACAAGTAAACTCAAATAAGCCACAATGTTACTAGATTATACAGCTCTGGAAAAACCACTGCATTTTTTTCTGAAATCAGCATCTCTACATGTATTACAGCCATTCCATTCCAACGTCTGTTGAATTTCAACACAAACACAAAGCTGAGCTACTTCAGTTCTTGCACCAGGAGTGGAATAAAGTCACCCAAGAACAATGTGAAAGACTTGTGGAGAGACGCATGAAAGCCAAGACGCATGAAAGCTGTGATTAAAAATAAGGGTTATTGCACCAAATATTGATTTGTGAACTCTTCTTAAGTGTAAACATTAGTATTATGTTGTTTTAAAATGAATTTGATCTTGTTTCTTTGCATTGTTTGAGGTCTGAAAACATGTATCTTTTTTGTTATTTTGACCATTTGTCATTTTCTGCAAATAAATGCTCTAAACAATAATATTTTTATTTGGAATTTGGGGGAAATGTTGTCAGTAGTTTATAGACTCAAACAAAAATGTTCCTTTTGCCCCAACACATACATATAAGTAGTGAAATCAGAAAAACTAATAATTTTGCAGTGGTCTCTTTATTTTTTCCAGAGCTGTATGTATTTGTTTCACGGTTCAGTTTCAATTTTGTCCTCACAATTTTTTTAATTTAATTTCATAGTTTTGTTTCCATTCTAGTGCTGCTTTTTGGAACTATAAGAGATGTAACTCACCCACATGTAATCCTTTTTTGTCCAATCTAAATGTAAACACGTGTCTTGTTTGTACGATCTTGGGGTAATTTTGTCTCACGAGATCTTGTACCATTCCTACCAGAAAAGCAATATGATCTTTCAAACTACAAGTAAACTCAAATAATCGATTAATACATTTAGAGTTAAAAGGTCCAGTATTATGCAAAATTGACTCTTGTGAGCTTTAAGCCATGTTAGAAAAAACATACCTGGAGTATGGAAAGAGGTCAGGAAAGATATTTGAATGACAGTTTTGTAACTTTGGTTGTATTTTGCCCTCTCACCTCACAGCAAAAATGTGTTTTTTCTTTTGACTGTTTTTACTGTTTTCTCCGGTCGTAAAAATAAGCTAACCTGGCCAAAATCATAATTCCAGAAAATGGACAGAAATAAATCTTTTTCGCAGTTTATTTGTAGGGGCTGTACTTGATTTTTACAGTCTTCAAAATGTGAAAAACAGAACAGAACATTTTTAAACTTCTGTTCAAAGTTGTTCCTCACTTACCTTATGCATTCAAAACATTGTAATTACTCACCACAATGTGCACTTTTTCAGAGTCAGAGCAGAGTTTGGCCTTCAACAACAACAACTGGCATTCTAACGCACACTTCCTGATTATCAAACAAGGAAACTGTTAGATAGAGACGGTACTAGGTCTAAAACATTCCATAGAATGGCGTTAAACTTAACAATCTCCATGGAGACAACAGGTGACTCCTCCAGACCAAGTTACAGGTCCAATCTGTGAAGTGTAATGGCTTAAACACAATCATTGTACAATGATCAATGCTAGTCATTTTCATCTCCATAGCAACCATGTGTCATCTCCATAGTGGGGCTGTCAAACGATTAATTTTCTTGATCGCAACTAATCTCAGGAATTTCATAGTTAATCGCGATTAATCGTGATTTATTTTGCATGTTTAAAATTGATATCTTGCAGTAAGACCGTTCGAATCTAAAGTTAAACTCACAATGCAAAGTATTTCTCACCATTTTTTTTATTTCAAAAAAGTGCAGAGAAAGGAAAAAGTAACAATGAACCAGTAATAGTGCTTATTTTGAGAAATTGTAAATAAATGATTGAAGCCCGCTCGAGCTGCCTACGGATGCGTAGAAGGAACAAAATACTAGCAAACTCAAAATAGCGCGTTTAACCGACAATGAGTTTAATTAATACAACCAAATGAGCTGCATATGGATGGTAGAATTGCGGAAAATGCTGTCAAACTCTGATCGCGATTAAAAAAATTGTTCGCGATTAAAACTCTATCGCGATTAATCACGATTAACGTGTTAATATTCCCAGCCCTACTCCATAGTAATAATTACAATGTGCAATATTATTTAAAGTCAATTTACCTGCTACTTATTTATATAACCACCACTGTCAATCACTGCACTGTACAAAATCATCTGAGTCACTTTATTGTAGTGATATTATATATTACTGAACTGGAGTCACTTTACCTGCTGTTTGTTCACTGCTGCCTGTGCCTTTTAACCTTACAGTGTTGTGTTTTTTAGTTGATTGTACATACTTATTATTTATCTTAATTTTGATGCATGCTCATATTTTCCTACTGTTTCTGAAACTTGCATTGTGACACCGCAATTTCCCCATTGTGGGACAAATAAAGGATTATCTTATCTTATCTTACTGTGGAACATTCATGCAAAACAGTAACTTCTCAATGGAAACCAGTGGAGGAACATAACAAGCACTGTACATAAATATAAATCTTAGGTATCTGTACTTTACCTAAGTGCATTTTCAAGTACATACTTTTTTACTTTTACTTTACTGCATTTCAGAACAGGTATGTACTTTCTACTTCACTACACTTTTGAACAGAACTGAAAAATAAAATATAAATGAAATGTTTGTGGCCATACCTGCTTGTCAAAGCCTGATCTCGCCAGATCTCAGAAGCTAAGCAAGGCAGGGCCTGGTTAGTACTTGGATGGGAGACCAGTGAGACCAGTGTCACAGGGGGGCGCCATTTGCAAAAAAACTGTTGTTGTGTCCTTAGGCAAGACACTTGGCAGCCTCGCTTCCATCAGTCTGCCCCAGGGCACCTGTGGCTACAGAAAGTAGCTTAGCACCACCAAGTGTGGAGTGAATGAACAATGAACTGTAAAGTGCTTTGGGTGTCATGAAAAGCACTATATAAATGCTGTGAATAATTATTAATTATAATAATTATTATTAAAAGATTTTTTTTTTTATTATTGTGTGAGACCTGCTCAAAAGGTGAGATTATCTTTAACATGTTCATAGTTTGAGCAAACAAAAAATATACAAATGGGAAAAAATATGAATTAATTTGTTTCTGTTGAACAAAAGTCTTTCTCCAAACCATTACATTTGAAGTAAATCACAAAAACGGCGCTAAATATTTTTACTTTTGACTCATTAAGTACATTTTAACCAGGTACTTTAATACTTTTATATAAGTAGATTTTTTTTCATGTTATACTTTTTTTTCCCCAGTATCTGTACTTTTACTTACTAAGTTGCATTAAGTTGGCGGCACGGTGGCTGAGTGGCTAGCGCTCATGCTTCACAGCAAGAAGGTTGATCCCGTGGTCGCCCGAGCCTTTCTGTGTGGAGTTTGCATGTTCTCCCCGTGTCTGGATGGGTTTCCTCCGGGCACTCCGTTTTCCCCCATCAACCCAAAGCATGCATGATAGGTAAAAATCCTCCAGCTTAGGTCCTGACCAAGCCGAAGCAAGAAGAACATGGAGATGGTCCCTGGGCGCAGTAATGTGCTGCCCACTGCTCCGAATAACAGGATGGGTTAAATGCAGAGAAGAATTTCTCCTGTGTGAGATCAATAAAGTTGCTTCTTCTTCTGCATTGTGTAGCGTTTCTGATCAAGGATTCGTCAAATGCTTTTCTCCATGGAGATGTTATTGTTTTGTCTGGAATGTTTCAAAGTATGGCATTAAAGGGATATGCCACCCCCAGGTCAAACTTGGGCATCTCCCCACAGTCCAGAGACTAAAATAAGTGGTGGAAAGTAGTGTAGTGCGCATTCATATCGAGTGCAAATAAATGTACAAATCAACACGGAGAGCTTGCCTTGGTCATTTTGGGTGGGAACTATTTTTCAGTGCGGAAAAACATAGCCGAAGCACGCACCACGCTGCGCAACAGGGGAACTCCCTTCCTGGTGCGTAACAGGGATTCCCCTGGCAGCGTGCTGCGTGCTTCGGCTATGTTTTTCCGCACTGAAAAATAGTTCCCACCCAAAATGACCAAGGCAAGCTCTCCGTGTTGATTTGCACATTTATTTGCACTCTATGAATGCGCACTACACAGAAAGTAATTGGGAAACGCATCGAGCAAATTAATTCCTTTTGGCCGAAATCTTTCTCTGGCGCCGTTAGACTCCAGTCTAACGCGGAGTAGCTGCAGATACCGCGGCGGTCAGTGATGACAGACTCGGACAATGGCTGGGTGACCAGGAAAACGCTTTCCACCACTTATTTTAGTCTCTGGACTGTGGGGAGATGCCCAAGTTTGACCTGGGGGTGGCATATCCCTTTAAACCGTTCTATTGCTATGGGGACAAAGCCAGATCAAGTTACACGTCAGATCTGTGCAGAGGCGACCCGGTTCACAGTCAGAATGCCTGTTTTTCTAGGTATTTTTGAGCTATAAAAGCACCTGTAACTGAATAAATGTAAAGTAGAGCTGTTTAAAGTCACACTGTGGAACATTCCAGACAGAGTAATGACATACAGTATCCACAGAAACAAGCATGGACCACCAACCAAAAAGTTACACAGTGCACCTTTAAGTAACAAAGTAAGAAAATGGAGTACTTCTTCCACATTTAAATACTTCACTTTTTACGTGTTCGCGTTTAGACTGAATTTGACTGTTTCCTTTCTAGCCCTCTTCTTAATCCAACAGAGGATTTTTGTAATAATTAGGAAATAACAACAGATTAGAGCAGGCTGGCTGATTAAAGGCGTCATTTAGAGGCCGGCCTCACAGCTGGAACATCAAGCAGATCTGGCCAAAATATTCCTGCACAGGCCCATTACAATTAAACCCAATGGACTGCAGTTACGCACTCGACAGAGATTAAATCAAAACAAGAGAACACCCAAACCTTTTCTTTTTTCTTTTTTTTTCAAAGGAATGATAATGGCGTTGTCCAAAAGAGGCTTGAAAAGTGAGCTGGCGTTCCGTGATATCCTGATTGTTCTGGATCAGAGAGCATTCCTCCACAGTATTAGAAGAAACAGAGGAGAGATCGAGGAGCACACGGGTTTATCTGTACTAGTGGAAGCACGATCGGTTGGAAGTGATAGAAAACACTAGTTATGTCAAGGGTAGTGTAGTGAAAAAAGAAAGAGCATTGCTATATATTAAAGAATACACACTTCTTCAATACTTTATAAAAATGTGGTCCATGGACTGTGTAAATAAGTGGACAAAACGAGTGACAAATTCCATATTAGGAATAGGATTTTTTTTTTAACAAATGTGACCAGCCGTGGCAAAACCAGACACAAGTCGTCCCGTCCCGGAGGCGTTTGAGTTATTCACAGATTCTGAAAGTGTAGTTTCTAAGCTTTCTAACGCTGCCTTACACATGGAAATCTGAGAACATTTGAAGAATTTTTGGCCATTTGAAAGCAGCACATCTGAAATTGACGAGCTGAGAAATTCCCCGTTAAAGATCTGCTTGTGGAACAGAAAGGAGCTTATTTGCATGACGTTAAGCTAAGCCCTCCCCCATCACTGACATCACTGTGGTGTGATGTTTACATTCAGGACAGGTCAGAATTAGAAGGTACTTAAAATGGAAATGCTTTTATAACAAAAGTCCATATAATCAATAATACACAGGATAACATTTTTAGTCAAAATCACCTGTATCAATTTAATACAATACAAAAAATAGTATAGGACACTACACACGCACACACACACTCTACACACACACACCACACTTTACTCCTGGTTTAGTCCTGGTTTAGTCCTGGTTTAGTCCTAGTTTAGTCCTGATTTAGCCCTGGTTTAGTCCTGGTTTAGTCCTGGTTTTAGCCCTGGTTTAATTCTGGTTTTAGCCCTGGCTTAGTCCTGGTTTAGTCCTGGTTTTAGTCCTGGTTTAGTCCTGGTTTTAGCCCTGGTTTAGTCCTGGTTTAGCCCTGGTTTAGTCCTGGTTTAGTCGTGTACACACACGTACACACACCTACAAACACCTACACACATGCTAATGTTGACACAAGGCCCCTGCAAATTTTGAAAAAAAAATTACTTAAAATTCAATTATTTGGGTTTCACTAATGCCGACGTGCGGATTTCTGCGCAGTCACAAATTATAAACACCAGGGTCATGTAGAGTGGGTTAATATGAACATTTTAAGACCAAAATGATGAGGCTCGCAGCAGCAGTTACAAGGAGAGGGGCCACAATTTTCCATTGTAAGTGAATTGGAGCCAAGGTCAGCAGGAGCCAGAAATGCCTCCATGTTCACTTCCTGTTTGGAACACAGCAGCTAGCACATTAGTTATGTCCTTTTATATTTTACAGTCTATGGTCTGGTCACTGCTGAATCTCCCTGAGTTCAGATGGGTGTGATTGACAGGTGGAATAGCCAGTCAGGAGACACACATGGTCTGTCTGTATCAAAACAAATGCTGCTCATGAGAATAATAATAAAACCAGTGTCCTACTGGCTCCATGACTCTGGCCTGCATCTCAACACTAAAAAAACAGTCTGTCATTGCGTGCACATGGACGAGTGTAATCCGATTGCAAACGGATTGGGATCGTATCGAATTCATGTGCACAGGGTAAGGATTATATAGGGATTGGTTTCCCGAATCCGATTGGAACCCCTGGCTTAGCCCGATAGTAATCCGCTTGGTGCCGCCTTGTGCACAATATCGAATCGGACTGGCGTACTGCGCATGCGTGGGAATTTTCACCAGGGATTTCACCCGACGGTGCCGACGCCGTCATAAGTAGCGATTGTTCCCAGAAAAGTCAGACGAAATCATGGCTGCAAAGAAAGAATGCACAACACATACACCAATGCTGCTCCGTCAAACTCCTTGAGCGCCATCTTTGTATACCGCCACATAGTTTGTTGTATTTTTATTGAGTAGCCATCACCCGGAAGTAGTTGGACTACAGCGCCACATAGTGTAGCGGAGCCGGCCATTACCCGATTACACGAGCTTCATGTGCACTGGGATCTAAGGACAGACCATCCGCCGAGTAGAAATCCAATCCAATCCTACCATGTGCACGCAGTGTCTATGTTTTTCTCCCGACAATCAACAGGGGGCGAGCAACCATCTTTGTTGGTCAATGGGGAGAGACTAGAAAAAACAGAAACTATTTAAATACCCTGGTGTAGTTTGACTCTAATCCAAATTTTAAACAGCATATAAAAAAAATCACATAATTAAATGAAATCTGTCAAACTTCAAACATATAAGACCTTATCTGATGGCAGAATCAGCAAAGGCGTATATGCATGCCTTGATTTTCATCCACAGATCTTACTGCTGTTCTGTTCTGACCTGCTTTAGGACAACGGATGTAAAGTAGCTGTTGTGCTATTTCTGTAATATTTACATTGATGCTGTTTGTTGTCATGTTTCGTTTCTTAGTTTATTAAGGACAGTGTGCAGTTTCATTAAAAAGATGTCTGCACCAGATTTGGCTCAAAGCTAATTTCCATCTGCAGTCCTCACATCATAAAATACAATACAAAAATACGATAAAGTGCAATTATAAATACAATAAAAATCATCGCAGTCTCCCCTCGAAACAGACCTTAACACTCGGCTGGTGAGCCGAGCGCGTGGCTGGACATAGGTCTGTAGAGGGGGTGGGGCAGCGTCATGCAAGATTTTATGAACCAGACGAATATTGGAGAAGCTGATCAGATTTTCAAAGCTAAGCAATTTGTATTTTTTAAGTATATGACAATGATGGTGCCTTAGAGGCTTTTTATCCAGAATTTTTAGGGCCCGATTATGCAAGGATCTGAGAGGTTTGAGAACTGCCTGTTTGGCCTGAGACCATGAGGATATACAGTATGAAATATGAGATATGATCATTGCGTTAAAATATGTTTTTGCAGCCTCCAAGGATAAAGAACTCCTGATTTGTTGAAAATTAAACATATTAAATTTTAAAGATCCCATGACATGGTACTTCTTGATGCTTTTATATGGCTCCTTAATGGTTCCCTAATACTGTAAATGAATCCTTCTTCAAAATCAACACTTAGTGCATGGGAAAGACACATGTACAGAGTCAGAGTCAAAAAATAACGCTCTGAACACCTCATTCTGCGCCTTGTTGCTTGAATGCAAATGAGAAGAACACAGATTGGTAAGAGGAAGGGGGGGGGGGGCAAATGCGCCGCTGGTTCCTTGTGTTAGCGCTGCGCTGTGTGCTGGCCCCACTTCCACGTGTGTAAGCGCGAAGGAGGAGAGGAGAGCCTTTTCAATGACAGAAAATAAAATTAAACCACTGCTGTTTCAGAGGTCCAGAGGGTTGGGTAAAGGACTTCCGAGCCTAGAAACACTCGCACGTGCCTCCAGGCAAATAAAAAAAACGCATTTTGCATTGCGTAGCTCCTCCGCGGTCCAAACTCTCTGGGTGTGATTTCCAGAGACAGGGGGTGGAGATCCAGACGATGGTGGAACTGCATTTGCATTTCATTTTTCGATCTGACGTCAATAAGGTGACTTGTCCAGAATCGCCCATTTGAGCTGTGTTTTTTTCAAACGCAGAAAAGGATCGCAAATGCTCAGTTTAGACATTACGCAACTTTTAGCCATTGGGGGGCCTAAACAGGGTAGGGAAGCTCACATTAACGTTCAAAAACCTCAGAAAGTGAAAATTTCATGCCATGGGACCTTTAAAACATGACAGACTTTTTAAAAATGTTGTTTAAAATCAAGTGTAGAATCCAGGATTACCCCGAGGTACTTTACCTCCTCCACATTCCGGATCATATGGCCCGCCACAAAAATATTAGGGTATATATTTTGAGTCTTTTTATTTGAAAAGTACATTGTTACCGTTTTATCCGTGTTTAGTATTAGATTTGACCTACCCAGCCATTCAGAGGCTTTTGTCATTGCTGCTGTCAGTTTAGCTGCGACTGAGGATGCTTCCTTACCATGCGCAAACACCACCGTGTCATCAGCATACATCACGACCCCCACGTCATCTTTAAAGATGGAAGGCAGATCATTGATGTATAAACTGAATAGCAACGGCCCCAGAATCGAACCTTGTGGCACTCCTTTAGTGCATGCTGTCATGTTGATTAATAAGCATTGTCCTAATTGAAATATATAAATAAAACGGATATAGACAAAATATCATAAGAGGACTCAAGGACAATCAATCATGTGGTGTGAGAGAACTTTGTTTATTTTTGTTTGTAAATGTAGGTGACAAATGAGCTGCTTTGTGGCAGCATTAGCTCAGTTGGTAGAGCGTTTGTCGACTGATCCAAAAGTTGGCAGTTTGAATCCCGCTCTTGACATAAAAAAAAACATCATTTGTTGAGCGGTCAGATCCACGGACCCACAGGTTGGTGGTATGATTTCAGCTCCCACAGCTCCCTCGCTGCTGTTGTGTCCTTGAGAAAGACACTTAACCCACCTCGCCCCCAGTGTGTGCGTACACTGGTGTGTGAATGGGTGAGTGGTTCCTTGTTGTAAAGTGCTTTGGGTGCCTTGAAGGTGGAAAAGCGCTGTATAAACATTGTGACCACAAAAAATAAACAAATCTGACAACAAACAAAGCAACAGTTACATTGTTTTATGATAGAAGTCGCTTATGTTTCATTTTTCTCACTAGAAAACAGAATAATTTAAAAAACACTATTGCAAAAAGTATGCTAGAGTATTTTTTGCAGCATCAACATTTAATGTACCAATTAAAATGTAAAAATGTGTTTGATATAAAAAAAAAAATAGATCAATCTGATGCCTTGCTGTGGAATATTCTAAAGAAAAAATAACATCTCCATGGAGCACAACTTACCAGAAAAGTTAAATATACTAGTGCACATTCAAACACATTAATTGGTGGTTCTATCCCCTTTACTGCCATTGTTTCTTTGGGCAAAACAGTTCAGTCACCCTGCACTGATAAATGCTGAAAGGTGTATTGTTTTAAATGGTGGCAGGTCACTGGGCTGTGAACAAAACACTGAATCAGAATGGTAAAGCGAAAGATTGATGGGTTTGTAGCGGGCGCTGAGAGCCGTATCATTGGACCATTGAAACCGTTCTTTGTGATATTAACATGCGTAACTCTCCAGGGGCCCCTCGGGTGTATGGGTGCTGCTGTCTGACGGGTGCACCCTACACACGGGACAAATAAACTACAGACCAACCAAACATCTCACTCCACCGCTCTGAACAGGCCAGGTTATACCCACACCACTGAACTATAAACTACCTCAAATTTGTACTCGTTTTGTTACTTGTATGAGTTAGTATTTAAAATTAGTCACAAAGACTACTCATTTCACCTAAACGTAGTTAACGTTTTTTGCAGGAACATCGCACTATGTCGAACGTTCAGCAGTTTTCACGGTGACACGACGCACACATTAGCAACACTGCCAAAGAAGTTTTTAAATAGTCTGACTGTGTAAAAACTAGAGCTGTCAGTTTAATGCGTTAATTAGATTAATTAATTACACTGCAAATTAACGTGTTATAAAAATTAACACAATTATGAGTGGCAATTCAATGCGTGCACATTTTAAATTTTGCATGCGACGAGCAAATCGCCGCCAGGGTCTTTGAACGGCAAGTTTATTTATAAAAAAGAATGAAGACGGGATGATCAACAAGAACTTGGTGGTTTGTAGCTTTTGTCAAAAAGTGATCAGAAAATTCTTCCGATCACTGAAGCTGCTCCAGCCTGACGGATCATTTGAACAATAAACACGTTCCATTGTTACCGGTAATAGAGCGAGCGTGAGCGAACTTCATCAAACTACCAAACCACGCTCACACAATTTGAGAAACGAATGTGCAAAGCGACCACAGAAAATCTAAAAAACTAAATCGCAAAGTAGGTTGCCTCTCTCTTTCTCTCATGAGATTAAAATGTGATTAATTAGATTCATTAATTACAAATTCTGTAATTAATTAGATTTTTTTTTTAATCGCCTGACAGCACTAGTAAAAACTGTACTTTATGAATGAAAATTAGAGTAGCATATATCTTAACTTAAACTTTTTTAGCATTTTATCATGTCATATTGTTGTTTCATTCACACTTGTTTCAATAATAAATTCATCAAAAGCTGAGCAAATAAAAATCCTCGGTTTGCATTTTGCCTGTTTAGCTGCGTCATAGATGAAATTCAAAACAGATTCTCAGTTTCTAAGTCCATAAAACATCCCCAGACTCATTCTATAGTAAAAATACTGTACTTGAAATTTAATTCTATAATTATATAGAATCATGTTAGACCAAAGTGGGGATAAAGCCACAGTGAATTTGCCATTAAAAGTCAACTTATTGCTTCATGATTGCTAACATGCTATACAGCTCTGGAAAAAAATAAGAGACCACTGCATTTTTTTCTGAAATCAGCATATCTACATGTATTACAGCCATTCCATTCCAGCGTGTTGTGTTGAATTCCAACACAAACACAAAGCTGAGCTAGAACAATGTGAAAGACTTGTGGAGAGCATGCCAAGACACATGAAAGCTGTGATTAAAAATAAGGGTTATTGCACCAAATATTGATTTCTGAACTCTTCTTAAGTGTAAACATTAGTATTATGTTGTTTTAAAATGAATTTGATCTTGTTTCTTTGCATTGTTTGAGTCTGAAAACATGTATCTTTTTTGTTATTTTGACCATTTGTCATTTTCTGCAAATAAATGCTCTAAACAATAATATTTTTATTTGGAATTTGGGGGAAATGTTGTCAGTAGTTTATAGATTCAAACAAAAATGTTCCTTTTGCCCAAACACATACCTATAAGTAGTAAAATCAGAAAAACTAATAATTTTGCAGTGGTCTCTTTATTATTTTTACAGAGCTGTAATTGATAATAAATAAAGAGCTGTGTCTTCACTGGGAGCCGATCCACAAGAACTGATTCTTTTAACAGAGCCAGACAGCCCATTGCTAGAATCACTTCTTCAGAACGAAAGGAAACTTAACGTACTTTTCCAAATGTTACCAAAAGCATCCACTGTTGGCACGGTCAAAACAAAATCATCTGTGGAGCCATTTGGCGCAGGAGGAATGGCAGGTATGTGAGAGCGTGTGATGTGGTCCGTTTCAGCCGATTGTAGATCTAAAATCTGAATATTGTGTAGGTGCGTGTTCGTGCAGGCTTTGTAACTTGTGAGGACCACTTTTACTGGCTGACTCACAGAAATGGTTGCCATAGTAACACAGGTGCAGGTTATTTATGGGTGTGTTCATTGTGTTTTGGTGAAGGAGGAAGAATGGAAAGTACAAATGCAGAGGAAATGAGTTTAACATATGACTTCCACTGGCTATTCTTGTAAACGGTGAACTCTGTGAACTTGCCCTGGTAAGCACAAAGGTCACATAGTGGCACAGTGGTTAGTGTTTTACCACCAGGCGAGGAGGTTAAGAGTTAAATCCATGTTGAATGCATGTATGTTTTTTTGTTTGTTTTTCAGTGTATTCTGGCTTCTTAGAATGTAAAATTATGTGATCTGAATTAATAGATTAATAATAATAATCTCTAGGTAGTTGTAGAATTACATAACACTCTAACTCTAAAGTAAAGGTTAAAAGGTACTGCAACTAATAAATTCAAAACAGTCCATTTTTTAACGATCGATTCATTGTTTACTGGTTTTCCATAGGCTTTAAAGCATTTCATGAGCTGAGAGAAGAGGTTTTATGGCTCCTACAGAACAATAATTACACACAAATGACAGGGCAAGTGTGTACATTCAGTGTCTTTGATGAAAACATGGTTTTGTGTTTGTGGGTGTGTTTGTGTACTGATCTGAAAGTTGACAGTTCAAATTCCGCTCTCGACATAAACATAATTGAGAGAGTGGTTAGATCCACTGATTCACAGGCTGGTGGTGTAAATCCAGCTCCCAAAGATGAACACTTTAAAAAAAGTAATGTGCCTTGAAGGTGGAAAAAGTGATATATAAAATGTGACCATTTACCATTTAAAGGATGTCCACAAACAGCTTCTTTTCAGCTTTATTTGGGTACAGTTTTAGGAAAAATCTCCACATTATTATTTATTTCCTAAAAAACAAATCAATTAATCAAAATAATAATTGCTAGATTAAACAATGAGCTAAATCACAACCTAGGCTGCCAACAGATATATAAAGAACACATACAGTTTAGCAGACATTGGGAACGGGCCAGGTTAAGTGTCTTGGCCAAAGACACAATGACAGTATTGACCTGACAGAGATCTGACCACTCTACCAATTCTAATAAAGCCAGGAACGTGATTTAAACTTACTGTGCTGGTGTAGTTTTTCCCTCCACCACCAGGAGGCACTGTGTTTGTTAAGGTTAATGTTCACTATTAATTGCTGTAGAGTTAGAAAGTGCAGCACACTAAAATGGTGGACTCAGCAGCCGTGTCTCAATTCTCAAAGTGCACAGTTCGGAGCATGGTTTTAAGGGCATGTGTGTCACGTCCGGCGCGACGACTGCTGTCCCATTTCTTTTTTGTCCCATGCACAGTTAACACACGGTCCAAAGACCGCAGTCGTTTCCATGGAAATTGGGGCGTGGACCAACTGCGTGAAAAAGCACGCTTCGTACATTCATATATCAATCAATCAAATATTTATAAGGCGCTTTTCATACAAAATTGTAGCACAAAGCGCCTTACAGTGGTCAAGGATTAGAAAATTTACCTTTATTGATCTCGCACAGGAGAAGTTGTTTCTATATTTGACCCGGGGACCATCCCCATGATTTTGTTTTGTTATTTATGCTTTGGTCAGGCCCTAAGCTGGAGGATTTTACCTATGGCGCATGTTTAGGTTGGTGGGGGAAACCGGAGTACCCGGAAGAAACCCACCCAAACACGGGGAGAACATGCAGTCTCCATACAGAAAGGCCCGGGCAACCCGAACCTTCTTGCTGTGAAGCATGAGTGCTAGCCACTCAGCCACCGTGCCGCCAGGGAAAAAACAAAAAACAAAAAAAAAAGGAACAGGAACAGCAGCAACAGCAGCAACAGCAGCAACAACAACAGCATCAACAACAACAGCAGCAACAGCAGCAGCAGCAACAACAACGGCAACAACGACAGAACAACAGCAACAACAACAACAGAAAGAACAACAGCAGCAACAACAACAACAACAACAGTAACAACAGCAACAGCAACAGCAGCAGCAGCAACAGCAGCAGCAACAACGACAGAAACAACAGCAGCAACAGCAGCAACAACAACAGCAACAGCAACAACAGCAACAACAGCGACAACAGGAACATCAGCAACAACAACAGCAGCAGCAACAACAGCAGCAGCAACAACGACAGAAACAACAGCAACAACAACAGCAACAACAACATCAACAACAGCAGCAGCAACAACAACAACAGCAACAACAACAGCAACAGCAACAACAGCAACAGGAACAACAGCAGTAACAACAGCAGCAACAACGACAGAAACAACAGCAACAACAGCAACAGGAACAGCAGCAGCAACAGCAACAGGAACAGCAGCAACAACAGCAATAGCAACAACAGCAACAGGAACAACAGCAGTAACAACAGCAGCAACAACAACAGCAGCAACAACGACAGAAACAACAGCAACAACAGCAGCAGCAGCAACAACAGCAGCAGCAACAACAACAGCAGCAACAACAGCAACACCAACATGAACAGCAACAACATCAACAGCAACAACAGCAACAACAACAGCAACAACAGCAACAACGGCAACAACGGCAACAACAGCAACAACGACAGCAACAACGACAGCAACAGCAATGACAGCAACAACAACAGCAACAACGACAGCAACAACGACAGCAACAGCAACAACAACAGGAACAGCAACAACAACAACAGAACCACAGCGACAACAAAACAACAACAGCAATAACAGGAACAACAAGAACAACAACAACAGCAACAAGAAAAGCAACGAAAGCAACAGCAACAACAAAAGCAGCAACAACAGCAACAACAACAGCAACAACAAAACAACAACAGGAACAACAGGTGCATCCCAGGATGCGGTGCATCCCAGGATGCACCGCACGCTACTTCTTCTTTGACGCCCATGCGGCCCGCAGTCTGGACTCAGGGCTGAGCAAGTATGCACAGTCTTGACTGCAGTCTGAGTCCCCTTAAAACCACACTCCGAACTGTGCACTCTGAGAATTGAGACACGGCTATACAGTTTAGCAGAGACTGGAAACGGGGCGGGTGTCTTGGCCAAAGACACAATGACAGTATTGACCTGACAGAGAGCTGGTGTAGTTTTTACCTCCACCAGCAGGAGGCACTGTGTTTGTTAAGGTTAATGTTCACTATTAATTGCTGTAGAGTTAGAAAGTGCAGCACACTAAAATGACGGACTCGGCAAGTTGCCTGATGTTGTTATACAGAAAGCATTGCTTGTAAGTATTTTATGTTAAATGAGAGTGTTAGGCCATATTTTGCAATTATTTGTACATATGTGTACTTAAAATGAATACCCTTTGTTGGACTGAGTTTTGGCATATGTTAGCTGATTTAAGATATGTGTGTGTATTTGGATTACTGCACCATCTAAATAGGGTGTTTTTACGTGACGTCATAATCCGGACATTGGCCATGTTGAAGGGTTTCGAAGCACTGCGAACAGTGTATTTATGCCGCAAACTTTTAAAAAAAGCTAAATGGTCAACTATTGTCGGGTCCTGGGCTGTCACAATAGATCGGACAGAGAAAAACAGCTGCAGTTCTATCGTTTACCTAAAGTAGTGACCAGCCAGGGTGAACAGACAGAGCGATTATCAAAGGAAAGGAGGCGATTGTGGCTCGCCAGTCTTAAACAGAACTTGGATGGGAAAAATTATGACAACATTCGTATATGCTCAGCTCATTTCACAGGCGGTAGATATTTGATACTGTGCATTGTGATTGCTAATTTTGAACCAATTTGTAGCGACCATGTTATATGCAAATACCGACTAACACCGACATTAGCCCCTACAGCAAATTGTATTACAATGTTAATATTTTAATCTTTGCAAAACGTGAATAATAAAAAGCAATATACTCGTACTTAAAGGGACAGTGTGTAAGATTTTTACCCGTTAATTACTGAAATTGAAGATACCCATTCAAAAATACATTGTTTTCCAAGCCTTTTCACTTCCATCATGAAATCAAAGTATTCTTTTGGACTTAGATATAGTCACATAAAAGGGGGATCTTCCCCATGCAGAGGCAGCCATTTTGAATACGAGAGCCGCAGAAGGACATTTGGGCTCCTTCGGCAAGGCTCGTGGTAGCACCGGAGGCAAAGCAGGCGGAGCGCACGGCGCGCGCTGCGCAAGAGAGAGGGAGGTGCCGGTCGGGGGGGGGGCTCGTGGTTTTGGGTAAACAACAAGCATGCTGCTGTATCACACGTCGTAATGGATCTAACACGTGTTTTGGACTAAATTGTTTTACTGGATTTTATTCGCTGGATCCTTACGGACAGATTGATACCAAGCTTATGGTGAAATACAGAGTTTGACCTGTGCAGTGCCTTCAAAGGTAAGCAAAGTAACAAACCTTGTTTTGTGCTTTTCCGTATAAAAGCCCCATGTGCTCAGGGAGTGATTGTTGTGCCGGGAAATGAATTGCATAGTCAAAAAGAGGAGACTGTAAGGTTTCATTTGATATGTAGATTGTCATGGTACACGATCGGGAATGTGTGTTTTCGTGCGAAAAGAAAAAAAAAAACAGTGAACGGGAGACCGCGTTTTATTAATACTGTTGTTGTTGGCCGGGTGCGCGTCCGGGTGACCCTCGAGGTCTGCCGTAGCTAAAACAGGAAGTGCCATAGCCACTATCCACCTATGCGCCACGAATCCTACACACTGGACCTTTAAACACATTACACATGTAATACAAGTATGCCGACATTTGCCATCACAATATGTTTGTCTCCAATTTTCCGCACTTTGCGCTCTCGTACCAGCCACAAACAAACTGGTTGTTGCCTCCAGACCTTTAGAGCTCTGAAGGTCTTGTGCTGTATCAGGGCTTGGGGAGAAGGTAGTTCACAATATCGGGATCGCTTACAGCAGCAGAATCGACAAATCGCCACTGTCACTGAACAAACTTGAATCCATCTCATATGGATCTTCTTGCTCTTAATAGTTTTCTTGGCTTTCTTTCTGTTGCTAGCAGATTTGCCGTTCCATAGACCTGACTTGCAACTTACGACTTGGCTTGATGGGGTCACCTGCTTGTCTCCATGGAGTTAGACAAGCTAAATACCATACTGTGGTAAAACAATTGTATCTCCATGGAAACAGGTGGCCGACCAGCCAATAGAAAAGTTACAAAGTGCACCTCTGATCCATCGCTTTCATTTGCAGTAAACCATTAACTACTTTGTACACAACTCATAAAAATACCACATTCACTTTACTTTGATGGCTGTTTTATTTGCTCCTTTGTATTTGTTGATAATAAAAGTATTTATTGTCACATATGGCCTTCCTTGTTCTTATTTTGAACTCTTTACGTCTGTGTTTTGATTCACCGCTCAATCAGAAGCAAACCCTGCAGACTTCATAGATTCTAGCTCAGATGTTTAAACTACAGTGAGTGAAGAAAGATTAAACTATTCCGAGGATTAAGACAATCCCAGGCTGTTTTATGCAACACTTCAGTCAAATGATTGTTAATCCGACCAAAGGCAGGCGCCATTCTTGAGTCCAGATGTAGAATTAAATGAGATGTATTTGCAAACTCAACTTCTAAGACCTGCTAACCATTATAATTGCTTCCCTTTTTATTTACCCACTTGAAGTTATATTTAGAGTTAGTCACGTATGTTTGAGTAATCCAGAAAATTCCCATTCCTCCCCTCATACACGCCCACAGCACTGTACTTACTTTGATAAGCTTTTTTTTATTTTTTGACAATATATGGCACTTTGTTGTCATATTTAGCGCCACAATTGTTTTAAATAGGTCTCAGTGGGTTCGTTTCTTCTTTCTATTCAGATTTTTTACTTCTGATACTGAAGCTATAGCTTTGAAGGTCCTGTTTTATGCACTCTTGTGAGCTTAAAGCCATGTTAGCCTGTTGTTACCTCATCAAAAACACACCTGGAGCTGTGTTTTGTTTCATTCACACATGTTTGAGTAAGGTGGAACAGAGTGGTTTCTGTTTGAGAGAAGAACTCAGCCTAAATATGCAGGATTTGTGTGTTAAACGTGTGCGAATGAAACAGAACGAAACACAACTCAAGGTGTGGTTTTGATGAGGAAATAACATTATAAAGTAGATCAGAAAAATAGCAAAATATAGAACCTTTGAGTGTCTGCCGATACCCGATATCAACGAATATCACTGCAGAGACTGAGAACAACATTTAGACTTAGACAAACTTTATTGATCCACAAGGGAAATTGTTTGGGTACAGTAGCTCACTCATCAAATATAATATATAACAGAGGGTAACAAAAAATAGATGGAATAGCAACCAAAGAGAAATAGACCAGTGTCAAATGAGACATAATTATAAATATATATATATATATATATATATATATATATATATATATATTATAAATGTATATGTACAAATCAGAATAAAATAGAAAAATAAATAAAAATAAATGAAATGTAAAATACAATATCAAATAAGATGTCCAATCACAGCTATAATTTATTAAACTGATCCAAGTGTGTTTTGTAGCTCTTATAGAAAACTTCAAACAGACCAACTATGACCAAGAAATTGTTTTATTACATTAGTGTATATGTCCAACCAGAATATCGTCTGAACTGATATTTAGAAGTCAATATCAGTGTCAGATAGGTGCGTCTTTTAATGACACAAACAGTAGCATATGTGCCCGGCCACGGAAAAAACAGTCACAAGTCATCTCTCCAAAACTACAGATCCTCAGACTTGGGGAGTACGGACTACATGGAACGGCGTTACGTAAAAGGATGTATTTTTTTAAAAAAGGTAACTGTATTCCGCTACAGTTACAAGGAACGAAGAAGACGTACTCAGATTACAGGTACATTTAGTGAAAATGGGGATTATTTAGCAGGATTATACCACTGTGCAATGCAAATTGTACCTTCCAGTTGTGAAACACCTGTCATCGTCCAAGGACTCTACCAATCTGAAGAAACATTTACAGGTGGCCACTGTATTTGTTTGTTTGTTAAAATAATATTATTGGTGCTCTAGAGCCATACTGTTAACTAAACAGAGCCTATTCCGTGTGCTATGTAAAAGGAACAGATTTTTTTCTTAATAAACTGTACAATGTGGTCAGGATTTGTGCACTTTCACTGTAGGACTATAAGCTACTGCCCAAATTAGCTTTCCTCAATTTCTTTCATAGTGCACAAAAGTAAGTAATTTTATTGTTTTCTTGTTGTTATGGGATATTTGGTGTTAAAGTCATCCAAGTAATTGAAAGTAATCAAGTTACCTTACTTTAATATTGGCAAAAGGAAGAAATTCAATTTGTCATCTGGACAAAAGTTTATTTGGTTGAATACGTTTCGCAGCTCATCCAAGCTGCTTCTTCAGTTCTGGCTCGAGTGCTGGTGGACACTGCTTAAAACTGCCTACAGGGAGGAGCTAACAATAGTGAAATTATTATGAAACTATCACATCTATTTTTTTTTTTCAGTTTCTGTTATGCGTGAAGAGTCCCTCAGTCGTCCAGGTAGAATCCATGATAAAAGGAGAAATTCAATTTGTCAACTGGACAAAGTTTATTTGGTCGAAAACGTTTCGCCGCTCATCCGAGAGGCTTTGTCAGTTCTGGTTAAAGTGCTGGTTAGACACTGCTTATATTTAGCTGCAGGCTCACTACACTGAAATTGTTCTGAAACTATCTCAACTAATTTGTTTTTGAGATTGTCTCTTTTGAAAAGACAGAATCTGACTGAACTGATGAAGCCTCTCGGATGAGCGGCGAAACGTTTTCGACCAAACAAACTTTGTCCAGTTGACAAATTGAATTTCTCCTTTTATCACAGTTTCTGTTAGTTAAGTAAGCCTATTCAATATGCAGTTACTTTAATATTATAGTACTGGGATTGTTACTGCCCCTGTGCCGTCCTGGACTGACGTTGCCCTTCTGAGTCGAAAAAAAATATATAATAATAATAATAATAATAATAAATTGTTCAAAAATTGCCACTCAAAACATTTTTCCTAAAATAAAAGCAGCCTCATTCACTTCCATTCAGACACTGAGAGTGAAAATAAAAGGGGGAGTGGGATGTTTGCAAGCCGGACCGGTTCGTGAGCGGCGGTCACCGGAGCTCCGTGAGCCACGTCCAGGGACCCCGCATCCCCGCTCCATCCGACTGCGACCTCAGATCAGACGAAACTACCCGCTGAATTTAAGCATATTACTAAGCGGAGGAAAAGAAACTAACCAGGATTCCCTCACTAGCGTTGTAAAATGAAACCAGGGGGGATGGTGAAATTTTTCACCATCCAATGGATGGTGAAAAAGGATCCAATGGGGGGGTGTTAAAATGGAAATGCTTTTATAACAAAAAGTCCATATAATCATTCAGTAATTCAATAATACACAGGATATATGTTATCACACATGTACACACACACCTTAGTCCTGATTTAGTCTTGGTTTAGTCCTGGTTTAGTCCTGGTTTAGTCCCGGTTTAGTCCCGGCTTAGTCCTGGTTTAGACCTGGTTTAGACCTGGTTTAGTCCTGGCTTAGTCCTGGTTTAGCCCTGGTTTAGACCTGGTTTAAACCTGGTTTAGTCCTGGTTTAGACCTGGTTTAGACCTGGTTTAGTCCCGGTTTAGTCCTGGCTTAGTCCTAGTTTAGACCTGGTTTAGACCTGGTTTAGTCCTGGCTTAGTCTTGGTTTAGACCTGGTTTAGACCTGGTTTAAACCTGGTTTAGTCCTGGTTTAGACCTGGTTTAGACCTGGTTTAGTCCTGGCTTAGTCTTGGTTTGGACCTGGTTTAGTTTTGGTTTAGTCCCGGTTTAGTCTTGGTTTAGTCCTGGTTTAGACCCGGTTTAGATCTGGTTTAGTCTTGGCTTAGTCTTGGCTTAGTCCTGGTTTGGACCTGGTTTAGACCTGGTTTAGACCTGGTTTAGTCCTGGCTTAGTCTTGGTTTGGACCTGGTTTAGTTTTGGTTTAGTCCCGGTTTAGTCTTGGTTTAGTCCTGGTTTAGACCCGGTTTAGATCTGGTTTAGTCTTGGCTTAGTCTTGGTTTGGACCTGGTTTAGTTTTGGTTTAGTCCCGGTTTAGTCTTGGTTTAGTCCTGGTTTAGACCTGGTTTAGTCTTGGTTTAGTCCTGGTTTAGTGCCGAAATAGATGCAGAAATAATCTGATAATATGACTCACCCATAAGAATGCGGTCAGATCCATTCTAACAGTTTGCCGTTGTGAGGAAAATAATCTTTGTTATGTAAGTACGTCAAAGGTCGCTGATGTTCTGTTCTTGTGTTATCAATCAATAGTTACCAATATATTGAGGTTTACGACAACTATGGCTGATTTATGCTGATTCAGTTAAAAACCTAGAGACGTGGTCTTTTAAACTGGACTTTGCCTGTGTTTTACTACCATGTTATGTACCACCATTGACACGTTTGCATAAGTTCATTACCTAAGGGTCCTAGTTAATGGTTAACTACTCTGTAGGTTAAATTTAGCTCAGTTCTGTACCAAGACTTAGGAGACGACAGGGAGACGACAGGGAGACGACAAGGAGATGGAGAATCATGTCTGTATCCTCTGCTGTTCAACATTAAAGTGCCTGCATTTTTCCTACGAGGTCTTGAGAATTTCTTCCACAATTTGGTGACACCGCGACGTGAAAGAACTATGCAGAAAGGACCAGGCCGTCGTCTCCCCAAAGGCCCCTTTGAGAAACAACGCATCCAGAAGCGCTTCACAAAACGGTATGGCAGTGCCTTTTTCAAAGAATATCTGTCACATTGGCCAAAACCAAAATTATATGTGATGTTTTGTGAGGGACCTTTGTAATAAATTAAGTGGTAATTTTAAAACAATATAAAATCAGTAATTAAAAAGTCCGTGTTTGTACGCCAACACGTGAGAAAAGAAGGAGCGTAGAATCAAAATAATAATGAACGTTTAAGCTTTAAATTTGATAAAGCGTGATTAAAAAACAAAGTTATTAATTAAGTTTCGTGTTTATTGCTTTGCACGAGAGAGAAAAAAAGCGGATTTTGTAAGAAAAAACACTTTTGTGGTTAAACTTTACACAAAAAGAAAAAACAAAAACTCCTAATTTGAGTTTACAAAAAAAGGAATTCCAAAAGTAACATTATTGGTGTTTTTGATTGCCTTAAACTCTCAAGACACCCAAGATGCAGAAGTAAGAGTTCGAAGAACATGACGTCACTTGCTTCTGTAAAATTGGCCGAAGGTCAATTGTCCAACTAAACGCAACTAAAACAAATGGACAGACACTCGTAGCATACTCAATCTTATAGGGGATGCGCAATTTTGTTTGTGACGAAATTAATAATACTTTGGTACAGGAAACTGATGTGACCAAAGTTAAATTGAGTTGTACCTGGAAAAACCGACCTAAATCACAAGCAGGTTGGCTTTGCATGACTTTCCCGTCTGGTAGTACTGTTACGAGAGCGTCATCAAAAGTTTGTGAAAAAGAAATACACTTGAAACTAAAAGCTGAGCTTGTAAAGGAGATTACAGAAAAAACTGAAAATATAACGAAAAGTCTGTGTTCGGCTAATTCCACCAAAATTACGCAGATACTGAAAAAATTAAAAGAAGAGTATGACACATTTAGAATTACCTGGGAGATTTGTTTCTTGGTGTCGATTTAAAGAGGAAGACAGTATAAATGAATTGTTCAAATTGATGGCACTTTGTAAATGGTTTAAATTATTAAGAAGCACTTATTTGAGCAAGCATGAGATGAGGTGTTCAGAGTTGTTTATGATGGATAAAATCCAGTTTTGATCTGAGTTAAATATTGGCTATGGTGGTTTATGTAAACTTTTGTTGAAAGCTTGGATTATAAATAAAATGTGATAGAAGAATGTTGAAAGATAAGAATTATGGCATTTATTGGAGAGATGTTTGTGGAAATTCTGGTTGTGTGAGTGTCATGATCTTACAAATGATACTTGGATCAAATAATTCTGCATTTATTGAGTAATTTAAAATTGCATGTTCTTAAAAATAAATTGCATGTTCTTAAAATTCGGAATAAATCTCTGAAATTATTGCATGTCCTGGAATATTTGGAGAATAATCTGAAACGGGAGATTTTTCTATTTACTGAAAATTGTCTTGTTTTGGCGAATCTCAATTAAAAGTCTTGTATTGTGTAATTTACTTAAACCAATAAATTCTAAATTTAATACAATTGTAAATATTTTAAATTCAGCTCTCAAAGATTTGCTAGCTTAATCAATTTCATGGGAATAATAAATCTTGTTATGAGTGTTTGTGTATTTCTGCCTCCGGTCTTTCTGAGTGTGTGTGTGTGTGTGTGAGTGTATGAGCGGCAGTGAGCAGAGAGGTCAAGAGGTCACAGGGAAAGATATGTCAGCCGTAATTTAGCTCTATTAATGTTGTTGTTCTTGTTAATACTGTAAGAGTTGAGAAAAAGGAATTAGAAAAATTAGGGACAAGGATAGAATAGTGTCAATCTGTATTTTGAGTGTTATGTGGGAATTAAAGAAAGCGCTTTGTTGCTTCAGGCTCGGAGCGCCTCTGGTCTGTATGTTTGCTCAGTACGAGTTGGACTAGTTTGAGTTTAAAGGAGCAGTGTGAGAATTACTCTTTGCACGGTGCCATCAATGAACGAAATAATAAATAAATAAGAAACAGTTTAAGCTATTGAGACAGCATTGCAATTATTAAAGTAAATATTTTATCGGCAATCAGGCCCTAAAACAATTGAGGAGGTAGATACATTTTAAAATTTAACACAAATAATTGGAGTATAGAGGTTTAAATTGCTCAAGGTTATTTTTAATTTATTACAGTTCATTTTTTCGGGTACAATTCGAAAATATAAAAGGTTGCATCACCTGTCATATTAAAGGAGGTACTGGATAAACTAATTGCTTTTATAAATAACTTAAGATTGGGAGTTTTTTTGTTTTATCTAAATTAAATATTAATAAAATAATTATTTTCAAAATTCTACGTTTACTCCTACGCTACTTTTCTCTCTCTTTGTTGCAGAAGCTTAAAACTTAATAGCTGCAATTCGGACCGTCCCGCAGACAACAAAACGTGATAGACACATATTCTAATTAAGGAAAAAATGTGCGTAAATCAGGTGATTAAAATTTTAAATTAAATATTTTAAACTAATTATAACCCGAAGTCACAATTATCTAAATCAAACTTCTCCCTTCTAGAGAACTGTCTATAGAACGGAGAAGCCCCCAAGAATTAAATTTTTTAGAGCCAAAGGTAGAATCAAAAGTATACAGTACTCAAAATAGCGATACATTCACTAAAAAGCCATAAACCGGACGTTGTGCCCAAAATTTGTATAATAAATAAATAATTCAACTTCAAAAAACAAATTACCACAAAATGTCCTCACACTTTATCATGGTTGGCCAGTTGACAGAATATTGGTTGAATAAAGCACTCCAGGATGAAGCTACAAAAATGGGCAGGAGAGCTGAAAGTCTTACAAGATACCAAAGAACTGTCTTCTATCTTGGTCCTAAAGAAAACCGGAAAAGAAGTGAAAATAAAGGAAGATTCAGTGCTAACTCATAGACAATTCAGAGACTCTCGTTGTGACACCGAAGATGAAAAAGGGTCTGCTGAGAGAAGAGGAAGGTCACACAGAAGAAGTAGAAGGGCATGGGATGAGGACACTGACAGAGAGATTTCTCTACTTGATAACATGTACAAGTCACCAAGACCATACCATCCCTCACCCTACACCAGCGGCAAGCTGAGAACCCCCGATACTAAAGCTGCTACATTCTCGAAGCCCTCCCAATTTGGAGAAGACTCATCCTCCAGGGCAACGCACAAAGTACTGACAGGAGTTTATACTCCCAGCCAGCGGAAGGAACGAGGGCCAAAAGCAAGTGTGTATCCAGTGAGAACAGATGGTCAAACTGTGGTCTATCAGCCATTTTCAATCAAAGACTGGAGTGCTTTGATGTTGACACTTCCAAGACTTACCAAAGGTGGCTTACCATGGCTAAGAGCTCTTTTCAAACAAACCGCAGGAGACCAACATTGCTGGGGTGATATTCAGGCTGCTCTGACCAAAGCTGCTGATGAAACTGTTGCCAGAAACATCAAAAAAGCTATCGAAAGGAGCTTGAGATATGCACTGTGTAATCAAGAAGGCGTATACAACTATTGTGATGTGCTGGAGAGAGAACTCAGTCAACGCTATCCTTCTGTCGTGACTGAAGAATTGTTGTCAATGCAAATGAAAGACAACGAAGACTACTACAGTTACAAACAACGTGCCACCAATCTATACCATGATGCCACAGGAGAGCGGATCGATGCCAGAACAGGAATGTCAATCATCTATCGCTCAGCTCTGGTGAAAGGTATGCCAAAAGCAGTGAAAGACGCTTTGGACAACGTGATGGGCATATACACTAAATCTGATGATGAGTTCGATGCACACTGCAGCCATCAAATAAACAAGTACCAGAGGGGTAAAAAAGAGGCCGAGGAGAAGAAGCAAGAGCTGGAACTGGCCACTATGAAACTTCAACTGCAGAAATACCAAAATGAACTCAAAGAAGAACAAGCAGCAGGAATTTAAGAAACCATCAATGGACTACTGGAACCAGGATGAAGCTGCCTATGCAGAACCGGATGCTGAAACCGATGAACAGCTGATGACCCCTCCCGACCCTCCGCCGTTGGGGATCCAGAAGGGGAGGAAAAAGGGAGGAGATCGAGGAGATAGAGAAGAAAAAAGGACAGTATAGGCCATATTATGATAATTTGTTAAATTTACAATGTGTAATCTTGACTACGCTGATTATATTATTCTCTGTTATAGTTTGGGGATACATTCTACTGACTGAGACTGATCTCGGACGGCTGGCAAACAACACGACAACCACAACGACCACTCACGGCACGACCAACTCAGCCAACCATATGGGTAAGACACAAGGAGCACTAAAAAGGGCAAAATGAGAACTTCCTAAAATTTCCAGAATTGAAAAATATTGCTATGAAGGCCAAATATGTAATGTTTTATTCGACGTATGTGAAATATTGGACTGTATGTTAAACATACCCGCTATAGATTATGTTTTTAATACCCAAATTGTTTGTAAAGACACTTGTCTGACCAGAGTTAATAATTATGAGGACCACAGGGTCACAAACAATACCAGGGCAATTTCTAGTACGGACGATCATCATAATACAGACCAAGGTGATTTTAGAACTGATCAACAGCAGAGAATTACCCTGACAAAGATCAGGAAATCTTATCAAGCAGATCTAAAGCATTGCAGAGGGAGTAAATCCCCTACTCAGCGATGCAACTATCAATTCAAAATCCAGAAGTTAGTGACTTAGGAATATATGCTATAGGTTTCCAGTGCTCAAAAATCACCACTGTTTTATGTAATCAGAGAATCAATTTAAATTTTGAAGGCTATATCCACATAACCATATTAGTAACTAATAAGATTGCTCCAGTGAATGAAAGAAGAAGATTGTATTGTATGTTCGACTGCCAGACCACAACTAACTACTGCATCCATACCATATTCCAATAACAAGGACTTGACGAGTATACTTAAGCTCTTCATTAGAAAATCATTTGAACAGACTGATGAGTGTTATCAACTCCATGACAAGTTACTGGTTGTAACTTCAAAGGACATACCCACTATTTGGAAAATGGGAACTGTAATGTATACATGTTTTCTCAGAGATACAGACATAAGGACTGACAACAGAGTTGACATTGAGGGTTTCACTAATAATTTTTGTAATCAGACTTTTACTTCTGACAATTATGACAATTTTTGCACTTTTGACTAATCAATCCATTTCATGAGCAGATATTTGGTGGTTATGTGCAGACTTCCGTCTATATGCAATGCTATCTCCAACATGGTCAGGTGTGTGCCAATTATGCTAATTATCCCATTCACTATAGGTCCTACAGATTCATTGAATTTAAAACCGACCCAAGTTCTATATAAAACGGGACCGGACCATGTCCATAAGAGGTCTTTGTCCTCACAGCTTAAAGAAACTCTGGTGTACTTGAATATGCCTGGACAAGTTGGTTTCATAAAATGTTTGGCCCATGGGCTGCGACAATTGTCTCCATTATCACTACCATAGTGACTGCAATTGCTATTTTAATTGTAATTGGCTGTTGCGTTGTCCCTTGCCTCAGAGGTTTAATAGAGCAATTTTGACTTACTGATACATTAATCTAGTCTGATCAAAATTGAACAAATTAAGTTTTGGCTGAATAAATAAATGATCTAAATTCTAAGCCCTAAGGTGTTGCTCCTTGTGACTTATTCTGCCGTCCGAGTTTTGTACAATGATTTACATGATATATTGACATAAAGACATTGAGATGTGTTATGCTCTATGAATGCTAAGGTTAAATTGTTATATTGGGATGATTAATTTTATTTGTAGAGGGAAGCGTTTTGCCACTCTACTATGTAAGTGTGATCACATGTGTTTATGTGATCAAAGGAGGGAACTGTGAGGAAAATAATCTTTGTTATGTAAGTACGTCAAAGGTCGCTGATGTTCTGTTCTTGTGTTATCAATCAATAGTTACCAATATATTGAGGTTTACGACAACTATGGCTGATTTATGCTGATTCAGTTAAAAACCTAGAGACGTGGTCTTTTAAACTGGACTTTGCCTGTGTTTTACTACCATGTTATGTACCACCATTGACACGTTTGCATAAGTTCATTACCTAAGGGTCCTAGTTAATGGTTAACTACTCTGTAGGTTAAATTTAGCTCAGTTCTGTACCAAGACTTAGGAGACGACAGGGAGACGACAGGGAGACGACAAGGAGATGGAGAATCATGTCTGTATCCTCTGCTGTTCAACATTAAAGTGCCTGCATTTTTCCTACGAGGTCTTGAGAATTTCTTCCACACCGTGTTGTCTTTAATAATCCGGAGCTCCGGAGAAAAGGACATAATCCCGAACGTATCCCGTGTCCCGAGGCGAGAGTTCCTTCTTACGTAGCATTAACGTAGCAAGTTAAGGATTCTTCTTCTCTTGGAAATGCCGCGTAAATATCAGGCGGCTCGCTCACAGCTGATCGGCGAACAGGCGCAAACACAACAGCGGCAATCGTCATGATTGGCGGGAGCGCGTATCGGTGGGTAATTATGCTGCAACATGATTGGAAGCTGAAGCGCAGTTCGGCCTATGATTGGCTCTTGGCACTGGCCATTTTGACTTAAAAACGGCAAAATTCGCCAAACGTTTAGGGATTTTCATGCCTGATTGATAAAATGCCATAAGGGGTGGAAGAAGGGATGCCCGTTTTAGAAGAGGGATGATTTTGACTATTTTTTTCCACAGGGGTGATGCCATCCCCCCCCCATCCCCCCTCAACTCGAGTACTGGAGGGCGCGTACAGAAGTCCGCTTGCTCGGTGTCGATCGGGGGCCTGAGTCCTTCTTATAGAGGCTCAGCCCGTGGACGGTGTGAGGACATGTGGAAAGATTGCCACGGCTGTCGTAAAAGGTGAGATTGAGATGTATAACAAATGATCACCATGAAGGTTTATGAACTGAATAAAAATGTTCAGAAATACATGTTCATTTTACCACGTTTAGCCTAAATAATCAGACAACAACCTGCAGACAAGTAACCCATTATTTAAACAGGCTGCTAATTTTGTGGTAGGCAAACTAAGCGGGAAAGGGGAGCACACTGCAGGGTTGGCTAAGAAAAATCCAACCAGCAGGCGAGACAGAGATGTTGCATTGTGATAAAGATGAGATGATACTTTGTCCATTAATTAATCAGACTTATATTTTAGCCTACTAAAATATTGTTGCTTCGTATAGACGCTTCGTATAGCCTGTGATTGGTTATAGGGGGGGTTGGTTTGCCCTTTCTTCAGGTCAGAGCAACTGCCCCTCAAAATTCCTGTGCACGTCCCTGTTACTGAATACATATTTTACGGGATAACTAGTAACTGTACCAGAATATATTTCTAAAGTAACCCTCCCAACCCTGCAGATCGTCTTATTTGCACTTGCCACAGTTTTGCCCCTGCTGTTCCTGTGGATCACGCGGGCCCCTAGCGGCTGAGGAAGGTAGTGCAGGTGACAGCTCTGCATCAGCATCCACTATAGAAAAAAAAATCGAGATATTCCACTCCTGAAAATGCCACCAAAAACCTATCCAGTTCATTTTACTTCTGTACTTCAAGTTGGACATATTTTATTTAAAAGTGAACTATGTAACCTTCTGCTGGAAGGTTTGCCACCTGCTCTTCCCCCTGGAGATAATAATTATTCCTCGTTCATGAGTGCCCCACAGTATCTCATTGAATTTATCGATGTGAAAACCAAGCAGTGAGGTCAAAATCAGCGATACTCCTCAAGTTAAAACACAAACAAAAATAATAAATGCAAGATATAGAAATGTAACTCTATACTGTACTACGAAACCAGGAATTCCAGGCAACGCAGAGACCTCTCCATGGAGACAATCAGGTGACAAGAAAAGTTGCATAGTGCAGCTTTAGTGTGAGCAGCAAAATGAGAATAATGTGGATTAAATTTGGATTATTTTGCGACGCATTCCCTGTGAACACCTGCGCGCAAAGCGGAATAATACGACGTTAAATAGGCAAATCGTGCGTAATGGTGAGGTAGGCCTACATCTTGGGTGGGTAGGAGGGAAGGGGGGGCTGAGACTGATGGATGGCTGAGACTGATGGATGATGGCCCGCCAGACGAACAACAACACTACCCCATTAACAAGTCGACACGCACGGGCACGGGGGAGACGATCTGCGCGTACCGTTCCAAACTCTCCTCCACCTCTCCTCTCTCTCTCTCTCCTTTCTTTTCTCTCTCTGCCTCTCCTCTAGCCCGTCCCTCTCCCTCCTGCGCGCGGATTGGACGAAACAACTTCTTAGGAATGGCATCAAACTATTTAAATAGCACTTTGTCCCCCCGACGACTTTAAAAGAGCAGGTTTTTAGCGCGCAACGCAGCAGGACGCACGGGTTTGCGACACAGACCCTATCGTTTTGGGGACTAATCACTTCACGTGTCGATGTAAAGGATTATTATTGGATTTCTATCACGTTTGGGGGATTTTATTTGTTTTTTTTTATTTCACTTTTTTTGGTCTGCTGTTTCGCGTTGCAGGTGCGTGTGCGTAATGTCAATCTATTTTCTCTTCTATTTGCGCAAATTTTCTGCTTACAAATAAGTTGAATCTATAATTTGTAACACTGATGTGAAATGCTTTCTTAGACTAAAAGCTTTGGTTTTAATGAAGTTTATTCAGACTTGTGTTTTTTGCAAATGTTTTGGCTAATTATGGTGTGAATTTACCACTTACAGACAGCAGATCAAAATGAAGTTGTTGCTGGTGTTTTTGCTCTTGATGCTATGGACCTGTGACTGTGCCAGGGTCGCAGGTGAGTCTGTTCTTATGTCAATCATTTATTTTTGTGAGGAATGTTTTAATCTTGCATCGCATTTGCTATTTATAATTTAGAAAACTGAGTAGAACTGAGCATCACTTGGAGATATGGAGCCAGGAGACGCTCTTTTGCAGGGGGGTAGTAAAACTCTGAGGGCAAGAGGGACTTCTGCTACTGCTGCTTATTTTAAATGTTTTCATGTAACTTTTCTGGTAAAGGATCCACCACTTGCTAGTCTCTAAGGAGATGTTATTGCTTTTCCTGCAATGTCCCACAGTATGACATTAAACGTAGCTATTTATTCATTTACAGATCTTTTTTTATTGCTCAATGGTGCTTGGAAAACAATGTATTCTTAACTTGGTCTGGTGCCGTCCCCATGGGGATAGATAAGCTTAATGCCATACTGGAACATTGCGTGAAAAGAATTAACATCCTCACAGAGACACGCAGGTGGTGAACACCCCACAAAAAGTTACATATGACACATTTAAGTAGTATTCTTTAACCTAACTTTTACTTAATAAAATAATCTTACATATTCACATCACTTTTAGTTTCCCAGTACTTTCTCTGTACATTTTTCACTTTTAATTTAAGTGTGGACGGTTGCTTTTGATTGCATTTGGTCTAAATATGTGTGTGTTTTCAGTTAAGCATCCGTCCATCTCTGTTTACCACTAAAGAAATACAACCGAAATGTCACAGAATCATGTGCAGTTGCAATTGTGCAGCGATACTAAAAGCTTTTCTACTAAAATCCCTCTCAGAACTAGTCTCAGGACTAAACCAGGACTCAACCTGGACTTAGTTTGGACTGAACCAGGACTGAGACTAATGCCCTTGGACTAAATTTAATCTACACAATGTCTAAAGTAACTAAAAGTCCAAAATCAAGACCAAAGTGCATCAGTGTTCCCCTTTAAAGGTGCACTACCTTTTCCTGCGGGGGGCCTGCCACCTGCTTGAAACCACTAGATCTAGTGGTTTAATATAATAAACCAATAAAATATAATATTCCAGACAAAACAAAAAAACATCTATGTTTTTTGTTTTGTCTGGAATATTCCATTATGGCATTAAACTTATCTTATCTTGCATTTATTCAATAACAAATGCTTTTATTGCTACAAAATACAATGAAAACTGTTCATTCTTACTGTGAGCAGGGTCCCCTTTCCACAAATGTGACTTGTAACTTGGCTTGCTGGCTTCATCTGCTTTTTTTTACGGAAATAGATAGACAGTTTAAGTAATGTTGAATAAGACTGTAGGTGCAAGACATGCTAATAATAACAAGACATACTGATTCAAAGATGTAAGCTAGAGATAGAACGGTTTAACATTCCAGGCAAAGCAACACCACCTCCGCAGAGATGAACAGTGGCAGACCCTCCACCCTAAAAGTTCCATAGTGCACCTTTAACTTCACTCTTCAATCCCCAGAAACCCGAGACGACAACGACAGCGTGTACGACCTTTTCGACCTGGTCCAAGTGCCGAAGAAGAACCACGGTGTGACACTGGTGAAGGGAGATGATCCTTACAGCCCTGCCTACAAAATCCTCAACCCAGACCTCATTCCCCCTGTCCCCGAACCTGCTTTTAGGGACCTCATAGACACCATCCACGCCGACCGGGGCTTCCTGCTCCTGCTCAACTTCAAGCAATTCAAACGCACCAGAGGAAGCCTGCTCACCGTGGAGAAAAAGGACGGATCCGGACCCGTTTTTGAGATCATCTCCAATGGGAAAGCCAATACCCTCGACATAGTTCTCTCCACAGAGAACAAGCAGCAAGTGGTGTCCATAGAGGATGTGGATTTGGCCACGGGGAACTGGAAGAACATTACACTGTTTGTGCAGGAGGATAGGGCTCAGTTGTACGTAGGATGTGTGGATGTGAACACGGCGGAACTGGACGCGCCCATTCAGAGCATCCTGACCCAAGACACGCCCAACCACGCCCAGCTGAGGATCGGGAAAGGAGCGGTGAAGGACAGGTTTATGGTAAGTGCAACTGGAGGGCGTTACACTTCTACGGGGTATTAATCGCCATGTTACCTTTTGTTGGTTTGAAAATGCTCTATTTGCCGAAAACAATGTTTTAAAATGTTTCCTCAGTTTCAGTTTTGTTTTTTGCTCACTCTCTCTCTCTCTGTGGGGAGCAGGTCTGGGTGAGGCGGGTCTGGGGAAGGTGTGGTTCTGAGTGAGAGTGGGTCTGAGTGAAGCGGGTCTGGCTGAGGTGTGGGTCTTGGTGAGGGCGGGTCTGGGTTAGGCGGGTCAGGGTGAGGTGTGGGTCTAGGTGAGGCATGGGTCTGGGTGAGGAGCAGATCTGGGTGGGGGCCAGGTCTGGGTGAGGTGTGGTTGTGGGTGAGGCGGGTCTGAGTGAGGGCGGGTCTGAGTGAGGACGGGTCTGGGTTAGGCGGGTCTGGGTGAGGCAGGTCTGCGTGAGGTCCAGGCCTGAGTGAGGGCGGGTCTGGGTGAGGCATGGGTCTGGGTGAGGCGGGTCTGGGTGAGGTCCAGACCTGAGTGAGGGCGGGTCTGAGTGAGGGTGGGTCTGGGTGAGGTGTGGGTCTTGGTGAGGGCGGGTCTGGGTTAGGCGGGTCAGGGTGAGGTGTGGGTCTAGGTGAGGCATGGGTCTGGGTGAGGAGCAGATCTGGATGGGGTCCAGGTCTGGGTGAGGTGTGGTTGTGGGTGAGGCGGGTCTGAGTGAGGGCGGGTCTGAGTGAGGACGGGTCTGGGTCACAGACCTGTCTGGGTGAGGCAGGTCTGCGTGAGGTCCAGGCCTGAGTGAGGGCGGGTCTGGGTGAGGCGGGTCTGGGTGAGGTCCAGACCTGAGTGAGGGCGGGTCTGAGTGAGGGTGGGTCTGGGTGAGGGCGGGTCTGGGTTAGGCGGGTCTGAGTGAGGGCGGGTCTGGGTGAGGCGGGTCTGGGTGAGGTCCAGACCTGAGTGAGGGCGGGTCTGAGTGAGGGTGGGTCTGGGTGAGGGCGGGTCTGGGTTAGGCGGGTCTGAGTGAGGGTGGGTCTGGGTGAGGCGGGTCTGGGTGACGTGTGGTTCTGGGTGAGGGCGGGTCTAAGTGAGGGCAGGTGTAGGTGAGCCGGGTCTTGGTGAGGTCCAGGTCTGAGTGAGGACGGGTCTGGGTGAGGCGGGCCTGGATGAGGGCGGGTCTAAGTGCAGGCAGGTCTGTGTGAGGCACAGGTCTACAGAAAGAATCCACAAGTCTATTTTACTCTGTAACCACAGTGGTCTGGAGCGGTTTTCAGGTCATTAGACGTGTTATTGCGTGAACCCAAGTGAAACCATTTTGCTTTTACTATATACGTACCGCAGTTGATATAGTTGTTGAAACAGTCAGTCTGCAAGTAACCCCCTTAGATTATGTCCCAAAACCCCACCTGCAATTAGTGTAAACCTGCTGTTAGAAAAGACGTGTGGTCCGTATGCCTAACCGAGTCTTTAAGTGGTTTTCTGCACAATCCACTGCTCAAAAATACATGGAAAAACATCTATTCTTACTGTGAGCGGCCCGCCTTTCCACAGATCCAGCTTGTAACTTGGCCTGGTGGTGCTCTTTTTGCCTCTCCATGGAGACAGATAAGATGGATAACTGTTTTTCAAGATAAAAAAAAAACAACACTTCAGGCATTTTTTTTAACCAGGGAACAATGCGATATACAGTAGAAAACTCAAAACAGGCTGCAGTAATTTAGATAATATATTGGCCTCTACATAAAACAAAATATCCTGTACCAAAATGATACCTTGTCACTTCTTTTTTGGGGGTAGTTTTAGCATGCTAGACAGGTCCAGGTGTATTGCCGCCTCTCATAGGTTGCTTTCGGCACTGCTTTTGGAGATTGGTGTTATAAATAAATCCAAAAACTGCCGCTGTGACTTCATTTTTATGCATGACTGGACCAAGGAGAGTCTTTAATGAGATTTTGTTATTCCAAGTCCAGTCAACCTTTTGAAGAAGCGCCCTCTTTCTTCTTTATAGATGCCACATTCCATTAAGACATGCTTTACTGTCTCCTCTCTCCCACACAAACAAAGTCCACTTGTGCTTTTTCAGGTCAGGAGCTCGCCCAGAGTGGAGAGTACCTTGTCACCACTGAAATATGTACATTTTGGTATTTATACGCTCATCACAAGTACTAAAAATACTGATACTACTGATATTGTAGGGGAGGCATTGACATAATTTTTTACATCAGTTACTGTAAGTGTCTGTTTGCGAAAAAAAGTTTAAAGGTCCTATATTATAGAAAATTGACTCTTGTGAGTTTTTTGTACAAGGAAATCTGGCGAAACTTTTTTTTTTTTTTTTACCAATTCTATCTTCAAAAGTTTCATCATTGCTTGATTGGGCTGTTATCAGTGGTCTTAAAGGTGCAATGTGTAACCTTCCTGGCGTATAGTCTACTGCTTGTTGCCATGGAGATGTTACTGCTTTATCTGGAAGGTATAGCATAAAACTTATCTATGTCCTTGGAGATATGCTTTTGGATTATAATTAAAAAAATAAATAATAAAGATGTACAAGTGTAATGCTACAGAATACTGTGGAACATTCTAGGCAAAACAATAATATCTCCATGGAGACTGGGGACTTAAGCTTTAGACAAAATTACTTTTACTTTTATTCATATTTGCTACAAGCTCCAGTCACACAAGTTAAAGATGCACTATGTAACTTTTCTGAAGGAAGATCTTATCATTATGGACGTGTTTCTAGATTACCTGGAATGTTCCACAATATGGCATTACACTTGTCTATCTGGCAATTATTCAATTACAGATGCTTTTACTGCTCAAAAAAGTTGAAAAACATGTATTCTCTGTGAGTGGGGCCACCTCTCCACAGATCTGACCTGTAACTTGGCCTGGCTTTGAGATAGATAACTTTTCTTCGAGACAAGCTGTTGATGGACCCTTCAGCAGAAATGTTACACAGTGTATCTTTAATGTAAAAATATCAACGTGACCACTATAGTGCATTCTGCAGCGCAAATAGACAAAATGTATGTTGGTATTGCTATCACTTTAAATTACAATAAACCACATAAATCTGTTTTTTTGTTTTTTTTAAGGGGGTCCTCCAAAACGTACGCTTTGTCTTTGGCACGACTCTGGATGCCATTCTCCGCAACAAAGGCTGCCAGAACGGTGAGTAATCTCAACCTCAATACATCTTTTTTATATCAGCAAGTCTGATCCAAGTGCTTATCAAAAACACACTGAATTTTCCCATTACACTTCATCAGGCGCTGTGTAATACTTATGACACAGGAATGCTCCATACTGTCTCCCAGGGCTGTGGTTTCAGATGGAATGTGCTCTGCTAACTAAACTGTTCATGCCTTTATTAGATATTTGGTATCCTAGGATTGACTATTAATGATTATGCTACTAGAAATAAGGTTACAAGCCAGTTAAACTATTTAACAGTCTATATACAGTTTATATAAAAGGTGAGGGGTGAGGCCAGACCGGGCATCCGGTATAAATACAGATAAGAAGAATCCTAAGATGCTAGTATTAAAGTATAGTAAATAAACTATTACAGACGTTACCACGATTTTATAAGTTAAGCAGGTCCCACATCAGTTACTATGTGCCAGTCCCAAGCCTAGATAAAAGGAAAAAGATGTGTGCAGGTTGGGCATCTGGTATAAAGATAGATAAGAACTCCTGGTCTCCATAGAGATGTTATTGCTTTGGTTGCAATGTTCCACAGTTAGACATTAATCTTAAATATCTCCATGGATAAAAGCAGGTGAAGATCCTAAAAGCAAGTATGGCATTAAACGTTAAAAAATACCTTGACATACATATATTTCTTCTTAGCTCTAACGAGTGACACTTTGCTTTTGGAAAACATCAACGGATCTTCTGCCATTAGGACAGAGTTCACCGGTCACAAGACCAAAGGTAAATATGAAATGATCTAATATGTGTAATTGTGTAATATGTACGTGCCTTTTTCTTCAGAAGTGTGCTTGTCTGTGCTGTAGACCTGCAGATGGTGTGTGGCTTCTCCTGTGAGGACCTCATCAGTATGTTCAAGGAGCTGAAGGGTCTGGGAGTGGTGGTGAAGGAGCTCTCCAATGAACTGCGCAGACTGGTATGAAGGGAATGGACTGGAGGGGCGTAAAACTGTGTATTTGCAGTAGCTGTTTGGAAGTGAATATGAATATGAGGACGCACTAGGCCTGTCATGATATCAAATGTACAGGCACTTAGCTTACGTTAGTTTGGTCTTTCTTCCTCCAGACCGATGAGAACAGGCTGATCAACAACCGAATTGGGATCCACAGCGGCGTCTGCATCCACAACGGCATCGTGCGCAAGAACAAGGACGAGTGGACCGTGGACGACTGTACTGAGTGTACTTGTCAGGTCAGCTCCTTAAACCACCGCAATTTCCCATACAGCCACCACAACTAACGCCACTGAACCCTCACAACAATAACCACAACAACCACCACAACAACCACCATGACCACCATTGTAACCATATGCACTACAACAGCAACTACCATAACCAGAGCAAACACCGTAACATACCTACAACCGTTACTACAATCACCACAACTACAACTATAACTACAACCACCACCATAACAACCACCATGACCACCATCGCAACCACAAGCACTACTACAACAACTACTATAACCACAGCAAACACCGTAACATAACTACAACCGTAACTACAATCACCACAACTACAACCACCACCATAACAACCACCGTGACCCCCATTGTAACCATAAGCACCGCAACAACTACCATAACCACAGCAAACACCGTAACTACAACCATAACTACAATTACCACAACTACAACCACCACCACGACCACCATAATCATAATGATAACAACCACCATTGTAACCAAAAGCACCGCAACAGCAACTACCATAACTACATCAAACACCATAACCATAACTACAACCATAACTACAACCACCACAACTATAACTACAAGCACCACGACTACCACCATAATCATAAAGATAACATTGTAACCATAAGCACCGCAACAGCAACTACCATAACCACATCAAACACCATAATCATAACTACAACCATAACTACAATCATCACAACTATAACGACAACCACCACCATAACAACCACTATAACCACCATCGTAACCATAAGCAACAGCAACTACCATAACCACATCAAACACCGTAACCATAACTACAATCACCACAACTACAACTATAACTACAACCACCATGACTACCACCATAACCATAATGACAACATCCACCATCATAACCATAACCACTACAACAACTCCCATAACCACAGCAAACACCGTTACTATAAACACCACCATAACTACAAGCACCACACACTACAACTATAACTACACCCACCACCATAACAACCACTATAACCACAATGATACCAGACCCCATCGTAACCGTAAGCACCACATCAACAACTACCATAACTACAGCAAACACTGTAACCATAAACACCACCATAACTACAACCATAACTACAATCACCACAGCTATAAATACAACCACCACGAGTACCACCATCGTAATCATAAGCACCACAACAACTGCCATAAACATGGCTACCACCATAACTATAAACACACGCATAACTACAAACATAACTACAACCATAAACACAATCACCACAACAACCACTGCCATAACTACAACCACCATCGTAACTTTAACCACCGCCGTATCTACAACCACCTTACCTGGACAACCAAAACCACACACTTTATCCAAGGACTGTAACCACAACCACCACCTAACTACAACCATGTATGCAATCATAACCACAACAACCACCACCGTCAGCACAACCACCACCAGAAACACCATTACAACTATCTCAATAACAACTATAACCATTACAACAACCAGCACAACCCCCACCATAACAAACATAACCATCGCAACCACCACAACAACCACCACCACCATCACCACCACCAGAGTAATACCTGAAACCATAAGGTTCCCCAACCACCACCCATAACTACAACCATATTTGCAATCATAACCACAAAAAACACCACCATAGGCACAACCGCTACCAGAAACACCATTACAACTATCAAAACAACCACCACAAGAACCATAACCATCACAACAACTAGCACCACAACAACCACCACCACCATAAACACCATCACCACTACCACAGTAATACCTACAACCATAACCTCACCCGCCACTCATACCTACAACCACATTTAGAATCATAACCACAACAACAACCACCACCGTCGGCACAACCACCACCAGAAACCATTACAACTATCCCAATAACCACCACAACAACCATAACCATCACAACAACTATCACAATCACAACAACCATAACCATCACAACCAGTGGTGTAGTGGGGATTTTTTTAAAAATGTAAAAAAAAATGTTAAATTTCTGAAATTTTGATTTCTATATGCTATATGTTAGCAATAAAGTAAAACTGTACATAAAAGTACAAAAAAAAAACACATTTTATTAACAGGTAGGCCTACTAGTAGTGTATATTGGATTTGTTTCTGCTTTGCACTTGGTCTAATCAGAGCGCATTGAGGAGGAGCTTATGCGCGCTGAAAGGCGCAGGTGAAAAAGCGAGGAGCGACGCGTTAAGTGAGGCACGGGCAGGTAGGATGAGGTATAGGATGTTTTATAACGTTTAACCTGTGTACACGCAATGGTACAGGCTGTTGTGGTCGGTCTGCGGCTCCAGACACGGGCTCGCGCGGCCCGCAGTTTAATACCAAGTTTAATACGAGATACACGTACTTTTGTTCTGAATACGGGACGGTTATGTTTTTCAAGGGACGGTTGGCGACCCTAAACACAACTATACATATACTATATACACCCAAAATCTTTCTCAACCAATTTGCACAGATGTAAAAATAATAATAATAATAATAATAATAGGCTACCCCGGGGCTGAAAAAAAAAAACGGAGATCCGCTAAAAAACGGAACTCTTTCATCCCTGAATTTATATTTGTTATTTTTTTTATATCTCACGTTGGGAGAAGTGGGTGGACGGCGTACCCCAGCGTACCACACCCACTACACCCCTGATCACAACAACTAGCACCATCACAACAACCATCACAAACACCACAACAACCACCACCATAACCAACATCGCCACCACCACAGTAATACTTACAACCATAACCCCAACCACCACCCATAACTACAACCATATTTGCAATCATAACCATGATAACAACCACCACCGTCAGCAAAACTACCACCAGAAACGCCATTACAACTATCATTACAACCACCACCACAACAACCACCACCACCACCACAGTAATATCTACAACCATAACCCCAACCACCACCCGTAACTACAACCATATTTACAATCAAAACCACAACCTTGCCTGGTTTACACCTGACCATATCACAAGTGAGATATGGTCTGGAAGCCACCTTCGAAATATCTCGTACCGGAGGTGTGGTTTACGATTGCCAACGGCCGTTTATTGGGCGTTACAAATGTCTATCATTTGGTGTATACGTAGCCCATAGCCAATCATGTCAGTTGTCAGTTCAAACTACAAGCTTCCGTTTGTCACATAGTACGCGTCACCGTCTTTCCACCCCTCCCCGCTCTCTGATTGGCTCCCAGAATCGGGAGAGCTTGCTTGCCATAGTCGCCAGACTGTCTTTCAGATCGGAACGAACAAAAGCAGCCTGGGATTTCCCAGGTTAATAACAACCACCACCGTAGGCACAACCGCTACGAGAAACACCATTACAACTATCTCAGCAACCACCACAACAACCATAACCATCACAACAACTAGCACCATCACAACATCAACCATCACAACCACCACAACAACCACCACCCCCACACAGACTAGTGGACAGTAACCAGACAGTATATCTTTAACTACAGACACACTCCGGCACACCTTTTCAGTGCATCTTTAACACCATTATTTGCACTGTAATGAGCACGTAGGGTGCAGACACGAGACAGATGGGCTCATTAGTCTCCTCCTTTGTGTACAAAGTGGAAGGGCGGATAACTCAGACACAGATATTTGGCTAAGGATCTCCCTGCGCTTTCCTGAGGGCTTACTATCCAGATGTACTCTTCATTCAAGACACACAAACTACTCCTGTTTCCATGTTTTCCGTTGGCGATCAGATCCGGGAGGTTTTGCATACTTAGAGGCACTTGTTATCCGCAGCAGAGAACCACACAGGTTGAGGAGGCAACATGAGCCAGCGCAGTTCCACACTAAAGCCCTTTATGCCGGCCTCATTCCTGGCTAAGTGGACTCAAAGCAGGTGGTTGTTTGGAAGAGAGCTCTACCGACCGCTTTTCTGGCTCTGTTCGATTCCTGGCATGTGGGGAGAGGAGGTGTGATGAGATGGTTGCACGTACATGGAAAAACGTGGAGATGAAGGGACGTAGATGTTGGAGATTAGCAAGGGGGGAAAATAACTAATCACAAACACTCATGTTAATGTAACTGCGTAGATTTTTGGTGTAACTTAACTTTAAAAAATTCAAATTAAAAGTAAAATTCTAGCATGAAAAGTCCCTCAGTCGTCCAGGTAGAATCCATGATAAAAGGAGAAGTTCAGTTTGTCAACTGGACAAAGTTTGTTTGGTTGAAAATGTTTCGCCGCTCATCCGAGAGGCTTCGTCAGCTCTTGGTTCTAGTGCAGGTTAGACACTGCTTATATCTAGCTGCCGGGAGGCGCTCCCTACACTGAAAAAGCTCTGAAAACGATCCCCACTAATCTGTCTCTTTGTTTTTCAAATTACTCTGGCAACTAGTTTCGCCTCCCTATTCAACGTCTAATGACCCTCTCCGTCGTCTGTCCTAATGTTTCTTTGTCTGTTTTGACTTGGTTTAAGAATCAAATTATAAATGGGAGACAAGTTATGTCTAACTCCCCCATTTCTGTTTAACGACGGATTCTCTTTTTTGACAAAAATAGCCTCTTTAACTCCCCTCTCAAACCAGTTCTTTTCCCTGGCTAAGATCTGAACCTCACTGTCCTCAAAAGAATGGCCCATGGCTTCTAGGTGAAGATGTACGGCAGATGACGATCCACTTCTGGCACGCCCGCCTGTGTTGGTACATCCTCTTGTGAAGTGGCTGTTTGGTTTCCCCAATGTAGCGCTCACTGCAGTCGTCACTACACTGAATGGAGTAGACCACATTGCTTTGTTTGTGGCTCGGTGTTTTGTCCTTTGGGTGGACGAGTTTTTGTCTTAAAGTGTTTGTGGGTTTGAAATAAACTGGGATTTCATATTGTCTGAAAATCCTCTGTAGTTTTTCCGAAACGCCGGCCAGGTACGGAATCGCTACCCCTTTCCTCCTGGGTTCGGATTCTCTGTTGTCTTGTTTCTTGCCCTTGTCTCTCTTGGTTTTGTTGACAGCCCATTTAGGATATCCACAAACCGAGAGGGCTTCCTGCACATGGTTGTTCTTCTTTCTCCTTACCCTCTGTGCTTGTGGGAACCACTTGGGCCCTGTGTTGCAATGTCCGAATAACACCCAGTTTGTGCTGCAGTGGGTGGTGTGAATCAAAAAGCAGGTATTGGTCTGTGTGTGTGGGCTTCCTGAAGACTTCTACTTGGAGTCCCCGGTCTCCTCCTATCGTTACTGCACAATCTAAGAATGCCAATGTGTTATCATTGGCATCTTCACGGGTGAATTTGATGTTCGGATCTACAGAATTGATATGTGCAGTGAAAGGTTCCAAATCTTGAATTTTGATTTTTGTAAAATTATCATCAACAAAATTCTAGCAATGGAGTTGTGTCTGATCCTTTAGACTTAAACTTATTGATCCAAAAGGAAAATTATTTGGACACAGTAGCTCACACATCAACAAAGAGCAAAAATAAAAATGATAATAATACATTGAAAATAAATAGCAAAAATAACAAGATACTGCTGTCAAATAAGGCATAATTATATAAATGTAAAAATAAAAAATATAAAAAAAATATAGTAATACAAATATAAAAATGTAGCAATACAAATACTGGAAAAAAGTAGTAAAATTCCCAGGTATCCGTCCTTTACTCAAGTTTATTTTACATAAGGAAGTGGCTTAGAGGAGTGTGACGTGCCTCACAATCATAGAGTAGCTGGTTTAAACCTCATCCAAGCAAAACGAAACATTGTGCTTATGTGAGACATGTACCTGGCAGGGCCTCCAATGAAAAAAAAACAAAAAACAGTGCCAATCTAGAAATAATACAGTTAGAACTAAACCAGGTCTATACAAGGTCTAACCAAACTTTAATAAAACCTTAACCAAACTATGACAAACCAGGCAGAAAATATTGCAGTAATTCCACAGACTATTGAGTTTCCCTAATGCCCTGTTTGTGCTAATCCTGCTTTATCTGTTGCAGAATTCGGCTACTGTGTGTCGTAAGATCTCCTGCCCCCTGATCCCGTGTGCAAACGCAACAGTTCCTGATGGAGAGTGCTGCCCCCGCTGTGGCACACGTAAGTCCTTTCTGCAACTAAAAATACACTTTATTGTACAGAATTATAATTAACCACTGTGGAATTATTTAATATATTAAGTATTACAAAAATAACTAAAATAAATAAGTCCAAAAATAAACCAGGCCTGACTGAAGACTGACCAAGGACCAAACCAGGTCTAAACCAGGTCTAACATAGAACCAAGAAGCCAAAGACTTAACCAGGTCTAAACCAGGTCAAACTGAGAACCAATTAACCAAAGACTAAACTAGGTCTAAACCAGGGCTAACTTAGCACCAATTAACCAAAGTCCAAACCAGGACTAATTTAGAACCAATTAGCCAAAGACTAAACCAGGTTTAAACCAGGTCTAACTAAGAACCAATTAACCAAAGACTAAACCAGGTCTAATTTAGAACCAATTAACCAAAGACTAAACCAGGTCTAAACCAGGACTAACTTAGCACCAATTAACCAAAGTCTAAATCAGGTCTAATTTAGAACCAATTAGCCAAAGACTCACACTGGAGCGTGAGATTGACAGGTGGATCGGTGCAGCGTCAGCAGTGATGCGGTCGTTGTACCGGACTGTTGTGGTGAAGAGGGAGCTGAGCCAAAATGGCGAAGCTCTCAATTTACCGGTCAATCTACGTTCCTACCCTCACCTATGGTCATGAGCTCTGGGTAATGACCGAAAGGACAAGATCGCGGATACAAGCGGCCAAAATGAGTTTCCTCCACAGAGTGGCTGGGCGCACCCTTAGAGATAGGGTGAGGAACTCTGTCACACGGGAGGAGCTCGGAGTAGAGCCGCTGCTTCTCCACGTTGAGAGGAGCCAGCTGAGGTGGCTCAGGCATCTGTTCCGGATGCCTCCTGGTTGCCTCCCTTGGGAGGTGTTCCGGGCATGTCCCACCGGAAGGAGGCCCCGGGGAAGACCCAGGACACGCTGGAGGGACTATGTCTCCCGGCTGGCCTGGGAACGCCTTGGGGTCCCCCCGGAGGAGCTGGAGGAAGTGTCCGGGGTGAAGGAAGTCTGGGAGTCCCTGCTTAGACTGTTGCCCCCGCGACCTGGCCCCGGATAAGCGGAAGAAAATGGATGGATGGATGGATGGATAGCCAAAGACCAACCAGGTCTAACTAAAAAACAATTAACCAAAGACTAAACCAGGTCTAATCCAGGTCTAACATAGAACCAAGAAGCCAAAGAATTAACCAGGACCAGGTCTAACTAAGAACCAATTAACCAAAGACTAAACTAGGTCTAAACCAGGTTTAACTAAGAACCAATTAACCAAAGACTAAACCAGGTCTAATTAAGAACAACTTAACTAGAGACTAAGCCAGGTCTAAACCAGGTCTAACTAAGAACCAATTAACCAAAGACTAAACTAGGTCTAAACCAGGTCTAACTTAGCACCAATTAACCAAAGTCTAAACCAGGTCTAATTTAGAACCAATTAACCAAAGACTAAACCAGGTCTAAACCAGGTCTAACTAAAAAACACTTAACCAAAGACTAAACCAGGTCTATACCAGGTCTAACTAAAAAACACTTAACCAAAGACTAAACCAGATCTAAACCAGGTCTAACCAAGAATTGCGTGTTCTTTTTTTATTTATTTTTTTTCAATTTTACAGCCTTAAACTGAACACTAGGCTTCTGTTATGTTACTATTACTTCAGTACACCCAAACTTGATTTATTCTTAAAAGATGGAAAACATATAATCATAATATATAAAAACATATAATAACATATAATACGTGTTTTAAGTAAGTGACATAAAACTAAACGCAAAGCAAATATTATTTTTTATGTACTATAAGTTTAAAGTACCTGTACATCTGAAACACTGCACCTTTGTTAGCCAAGCATCTTAAAACTAAATTGAACCTAATTAACCAAAAGTGGAAAATGGAAAATTGCCTCACTGTTTCACGTGTGAGACATAATGACACAATGACATATTTTTCATACCTTTAAAGTCTTGGACAGATTTTCCCCACTTAAAACCAACCATCAGTGAGAAATAGGATTGAAACTGGGTCCTTGTACAGCCAGGGTCATGTTTTCACAAGCTGTTTCCTGCTAAAGAAAACTTCATTCATTCATTGTGCTGTCCGTCGGTTCAGAGGGACAGTGGCTCTACTATTCCTCACTTCACTATAGTGCAGCGTCTGTCTAAGGCTGCACACCTAAATCCACTCCATTCTACAGTTTTAAGAGCTGGTCATTCGAACCTATTGGTGGTTTTCAGATACTAGAAACTACGTGATGATGTCATACTTTCATACTCATAATTTATGGGGGGCAAAAGCCTGATTTTACTATTGATAACGTTGTACTTTGCAATTAAACATGATAAAGATGAGATGTCTAAGTCCAAGAACTTACTGTATTAACATTAAACACAACCCTAAATATTATGTCTACACTAGGGCTGTCAGTTTAACGCATTAATTAGATTCATTAATTACACTGCAAATTAACGTGTTATCAAAATTAATGCAATTAACTATGAGCGGCAATTCAATGTGCGCGCATTTTAAATTTGGCGTGCGGCGAGCAAATCGTTGCCAGGGCCTTTGAACTGCAAGTTTGTTTATAAAAAGAACAAAGACGCGTTGAACAAAGATCAACAAGAACGCGCTGATTTGGAGCTTTTGTCAAAAAGAATTTTCCGATCACCGAAGCTGCTCCAGCCTGATGGATCATTTGAACGATAAACACGTCCAGACAAGTTCCATCGTTACCGGTGATAGAGCGAGCGTGAGCGCACTTCACCAAACCAACAAACCAACAAACCACGCTCGCAGAATTTGGGAAACGAATGAGCAAAGTGACCACAGAAAAACTGACAAACTCAATCGCAAAATGGATTGCGTCTCTCTCTCTCTCTCTCTCTCTCTCACGAGATTAAAATGTGATTAATTAGATTAATTAATTATAAATCCTGTAATTAATTAGATTATTTTTTTAAATCGCCTGACAGCACTAGTCTAGAGGTAATTAAAGTATTGGCTGACTGTGGGAAGGGATAATAGGGGCACACAGGGTTAAAAAAAAAAAAAAAAAAACCTGAAATAGGCACCGAGACTTTTTTTTTTTTTTTTTTTTTTTTTTTATAAACTTTGAATTGAATGTTGGAAATAGAGGTTGAAATCTGTTTGTTTGTTTTTTTTTACACTAAAATGGAATAATGAAATTATACTGTTTATCCATTTTATTGTTTTTTGTTGTTAATTGAAATCCAAAAGAACGAATGGCACACGGACCGATGTAATCGCATTTAATTTATTTCTGTAAATCAGACACATAATGCACCTTTAATCTCTCTGTATTGTCTCTTGAAATAAAGACTAAAAAAAGAGAAAAAAAACATCAAAAATAAAACGACATTTTGAACTTTCCTCCGTTTGTATTAAATAAAGTTGTCCAATAGAATGTTGAACTCAGCAGTGAGAGGAAAATACAAGACTAAATCCAGAATTAACCATGCCTTGATTTTATGATTCTTTTATCGTATGAGGATGTTGCAGTTCAAAATCTAAACCTAAAACCAGACTGAACTTTTGTTGGCAGAAAAAGGACAAACTAGGACTGAAAAAGTCTGGTGGAAGAGGTTTTAGGAGTATGTAAAATGATACAAGAAATGGAAACTTTTTGGGGGGTTTTATGAATCATTGTACAGGTACAGGCCCACTGCTGAATCAGAGGCTTCTTCTGGCACTCAGGGTCAAGAAACCTGTTTTTGTCTCTTTTATTTCTTGTTTCTAACACCTCTTGGTCCTTGTTTAGTTCTCTATGTATCAATTTTAGTCATACTATTTTAGAGCACCTTTGCTAGAATAGATATTTTCCAATTTAATCCCAGTTTTGATTTTCTTGTCCTAGTAGGCATCGTACTTGTGAAAACTTTTCTGCAAGAGCCGTGTCACAGCTAAGTCCACACCATTGGCCTTATGTGTTAATGAACTTTCCTTTCTCTCTCTTTCTGTTTCTGTCTCTCCCTCCTCGTCTCTCTTCCACAGCGAGTGACTATGCAGAGGACGGCTGGTCTCCGTGGTCTGAATGGACACATTGTTCGGTGTCCTGTGGGCGGGGCATCCAGCAGAGGGGGCGGTCCTGCGATCGTATCAATAACAACTGTGAGGGCACCTCCGTCCAGACCCGAGACTGCTACCTGCAGGAGTGTGACAAGAGATGTAGGTTTACACTGCAGGCTTAATCAATCAAATGTGAAAGTTTGTGAATAGATCCATAATCACAAGACATACAGCTATGGTTTCCCATAGCTGTATGTCTTGTGACCACTGCAAAATTATCAGTTTTTCTACTGTTTACTACTTATAGGTATGTGTTTGGGCAAAAGGAACATTTTTGTTTGAGTCTATAAACTACTGACAACATTTCCACCAAATTCCACATAAAATATTATCGTTTAGAGCATTTATTTGCAGAAAATTACAAAATAATAAAAAAGCATGTCCAAGATGCATGTTTTCAGACCTTAAACAATGCAAAGAAACAAGATCAAATTCATTTTAAAACATAATACTCATTTTTACACCTAAGAAGAGTTCAGAAATCAATATTTGGTGCAATAACCCTTATTTTTAATCACAGCTTTCATGCGTCTTGGCATGCTCTCCACAAGTCTTTCACATTGTTCTTGGGTGACTTTATTCCACTCCTGGTGCAAGAACTGAAGTAGCTCAGCTTTGTGTTTGTGTTGGAATTCAACAGACGCTGGAATGGAATGGCTGTAATACATGTAGAGATGCTGATTTCAGAAAAAAAAAAGCTGTATTTTAAAACAATGTATATAAATAATACAAGTCAATAGAACTTTACTCCCAGTTCAACCAGAAAAGATAAGTTTTATCTACCCACTACTTTTGAAGAAGAGATGGATAGGCTGCGGAGGCTGATAGATTTACAGCTGCGGGGGAGTTGGGGTATAGGAAGATTGAGGTACATGAAGTTTGAGGGAGATAGTGCATTTATGTCAGTAGCTTGAGAAGTGGTTCATATTGGATGTTAATATCACTGACAAACTTTCATACATAACATTATTGTGTGTTACAGTCAAACAGGACGGCAGCTGGAGCCACTGGTCGCCCTGGTCCTCCTGCTCGGTCACATGTGGGGCAGGCGTCATCACTCGTATTCGCCTCTGCAATTCCCCCACTCCACAGCTAGGGGGCAAAGAGTGCGTGGGAGAGGGCCGCCAGACTGAGAAGTGCCAGAAGTCCCCATGCCCCAGTGAGTACAAGTTTATACAGTCATACACTTTTTGAAGAATGGGTCAAATGCAGAGACTTAAAAAACACGTATGTTTTTTTTCAAGAATTTGTCATTTAGTTAGTTTTTTATTAACCCTATATGTATGAGCCAGAGTTTGAACTTTTTGAATAATCACAAATAAATACAGAGCAGTGGGCAGAGACAGAGGGTAGGGGGAAACATACATTTTCTCAAAACGCACTCAGGACTTAGGGCCTGTTTACCCGAGAACGCTTACGGGTAAAAACGACTAAATATTTGATCGGAAGTGCCTTTCGTTTAGACGGTGACGGCGTTTTGGGGCTTAAAAACTCAAAAAACTGAAAAAAGTGGAAAACTTGAATACGCTCCGCCGTAGCGTTTTCGTCTACACTGCCCAAGACGCAAAACTCTGGTCAAATCTGCTGACGTCGCGTACGAGTTTACGTCACATCGGTCCATATATCAGTGTACTTTGTTTGGCAGGACTCCCAGTCCACACCTTGTTGTGCCTTCGTTGCTTTGTAGTCTAACGTGGTCTGAAGCAATAATTGAACTTTTTCGTCTGACCACACAAGGTTTTTTTTTTTGCTACCGGTAGCCATGTTTTGTTTTGCTTTTCGCGGCGCAGATGAGTAGAAGATTCTACGCATGTGTGCGGACATAGTGATAATGTATCAAGATTGTTTATTTGTCATATGCAGGATCAACACAAAGTCAACAATGCAATGAAATGCTTAGGATCAGAAGAACCGTTGACTCGCTAAGATAGTTGAGAAGTACTAATAGCAGCAACATGCTAAAAAAGTGTTGCAAAAAATGCAGGGGAAGAAGTAAACAATGTAATAAAAATATGTAATAAAATGTAATAACATACAAAGGTACAGGTGGGATTAAATAAGGTGTAAGTAGGGTATTTCACAGATTGCACATAATATAGTGTAGTATCAGTATTGCATGTGGGTTATTGCACAGGTTATTGCACAGGTTATTGCACAGGTAACAGTAGCATTTACAGTGAGGTAGTGATACATTCATATAGAGCAGCAGCAGTAAACATATTATGCATCACAGCACCACCTAGCCGCCTGGCATGCATACCCAATCGAATTCCACACACTTTTGCGTCACCGTATACACGCAGATTTCCTCCTGAAAACGCTCGTCTAAACGCGGAATAAAAAGAAAAGACGCGGCGCCACTTTTGCGCCTTCTGTTCAGACCGTCATCATATAAACGTAGAATCTGAAACCTGCACAAACCAATGTATATCAACAACTTTGAGTAAGCTAATGAGGGGAAACTATTATAAAAGTTGATTAGAATGTGTCCCTGTTAACTTTATCTTGTGTTATCAGTCAATGGAGGTTGGGGGCCCTGGTCACCGTGGGATACCTGCTCACTCACCTGTGGGGGCGGAGTCCAGACCCGGAAACGCCTTTGCAACAACCCACCACCCAAACATGGAGGCAAAGAGTGTGTGGGAGAGGCCAAGGACACTCAGATGTGCAACAAGAAAGCCTGCCCGATCGGTGAGACTTTTTCAGATTTTTACGAACAAGATCATCAGTCTTTAGTCTACATTGGGTAAATTATTAACCTTAATCCATATTTCAGATGGTTGTCTGTCCAACCCTTGTTTCGCTGGAGCTAAGTGCACCAGCTTCCCCGATGGAACCTGGAAGTGCGGAAAGTGCCCCACTGGTTACACTGGGAATGGCATCAAATGTAAAGATATTAATGAGGTAATGTAGCTGTTACTATTATATTTTCAACTATTGTTACTATTGCTTGAATTTTAATCTGTGGATTAATCTTTATCATAATCATATTTTGATCATTGTTATCTGGAGATCCTAAAACACATGCCACAAATGTTTTTCGTGAGCATCTTTGCTTACATGGATACCAGCAGCTCCCTGTCTCTGCTCTTTTTGAATAATATAATTGTAATTTATTCTTTGCACTGCTTTTAGATTTTGTCTTAGATAGTTTTTGTTTTGGATTTATATTGTATTTTGTACACTAGGGTTATAACTTTTTGAACCTTTTTTTCCAAAATCAAAGTTCTGCATCATGATTGGATGAACTTTTTGGTATAATTGAGGAAACCAAACTCCATTTTCAACACTCTTTTAAAAAAGTCCCCCCGAAACAAAAAAGTATTAAATACACATTACAGCCAATGATATGAAATGTGAAACCGTGCTAAGTTATCACAAGGGCCATTACAAGTCAATTTGACTGAAAATGGATCAATGATAAGTTGTACTGCCATCATAATATACTGGAGTTTCAGTTGCTTTTCTTACTTTCTTTATACAGTCATACCTCACCTTATGAAATTAATTCGTTCCAGAAGTGGTTTCGTAACATGATTTTTTCGTAAGTAGAGTCGCAATGGGGGATTCGGGCTGCTGCGAAGCCGAGCGCGCATCCGAGTGCGTATTATTTGAATTTTTGAGATTTCGCTTTTCGTAACTTGAATTTTTTTTTGTATTCAGAGACGAAAATTTTACGTAAACTCGTTTCGTAACGTGGATTATTCGTTAGTTGGGTCTTTCGTAAGGTGAGGTATGACTGTAATTCTGGTTGTTGGTAGGCTTTACGAAAACTTCATTTTGAGTCCGGGGGGAAATATAACCAAATGAAGGTCAATTCCTTTCATTACTAGCAAAACTTCATCAAAATATGATACAGGGTATAGAGGTTGTAAAAAAGTTATAACCCTATTGTACACTGACTTTTTTGCACTGCTTGGCCAGAGAGAAACGGAATTTCAATTCACTGTATGTCGAACACATATGGCAGAATTGACAATAAAGTTGATTTTGACTTTGACTAACTATTGTCTATTTAGAAGTCTTCAGTCCCCATAATCAGTCTTTATTAGGCTAAAACAATAGACAAATTGTCCACAACTAAAATAATATGTAGCTGCAGCCCCACTTAAGAAGGGATTATTTAAAGGAAAAGTAACGTTTTTTACAATTTGAGCCTTATTTCGGTAATAAAACAAGTTGTTTTACTCACCCATATCACTCTGGTGTCATATGGAGCATTTCCGGAGATGTTTTAGATTAGCGTTAGGCTAACGCCGTTAGCCTAGCGCGACTTATAGCCATAGCTTGGGGCATTCCCCGAGCATGTAATATGCCCCGTGCGGGCTCCAAATAACACAAACTTTAGCACTTTTCAAATCATAGAAGCTCGATGTCTTTAGTCTACGATTTCGTTTGGTCAAAAGTGGCCTGTAATCCGAGAGTTATCCATAGTTTACAGCTTTGCGTTCCATGTTTGGGTCCCGGGAGCTGAGAGCACACTCTGCGCATGCGCACTGGCGTCCTCATCTACTCGAAACTATGGCTAAATCTCGGATTAACGCTAACGCTAATCTAAAACATCACCGGAAATGCTCCATATGACACCAAAGTGATATGGGTGAGTAAAACAACTTGTTTTATTACAGAAATAAGGCTCAAATTGTAAAAAATGTTACTTTTCCTTTAAGAGACAGAAGTAGCTGTGAAGTGGCTGTGATTGAAGTTAGTTTAGTAATACAGTCCCTCTCGCGATGTGCTTTCCAGCTTCATTCATTAAAACCATTTTGTGTATTATTTTTGGTCTCATTCTGTATTTTAGTTAAACCCTTCTTTAAGCTCAAAAATCTTCCATACTCTCCCTACCCTTCCAGTTTCTTAACATGTATTATTTCGCTCTCTTAACCAGTGTAATGAGGTTCCAGACGCCTGCTTCGAGTTCAACGGCGTGCACCGCTGTGAGAACACCGAGCCCGGGTACAACTGCCTGCCCTGCCCTCCCCGCTACTCCGGACCTCAGCCGTTTGGCAAAGGCGTGGAGTATGCAGCTGCTAACAAACAGGTGACTATAGCCCTGCGTATTTAAAGCTAACACTTAGACCACTACAAAGGCTCCAGGATTTGTCTAAGCAGCGTAAACAGTGATCGGGAAGATAATGGTTGCCTGTGGATACGGATGAACTGCAATAGAGCTATAGTTATTTGTTACGTTTGTTTAGTTTTGCTTTGGGCTTTACGTGAGTGATGAAATAGGAGATGCAGTAGCGCTTCAGTTCAAAGACATTTTTATCCCTATTTGTAATTTTGACCGATATCCCAGGAACACGACATAATAGCTGCAAATTTGGATCAGTATTTAATCTATTGTCTAGCCGTCACAAATCGTTATAATCATTTTAATCGTGTATAATTATGGTATTGCTCTTTGAACGCAATTAAAAGTGATTTTCAATTTCTCAGTTCATTTGAAAATAACATGAAACTACTATAATGTTAAAGGTTGTACTTATTTATTTATTTATTGGTTTATTTGACAGGGACAGTGTACATTAATTAACATATCTGTAAATGTACCAGAATTAGCCAAGAGTACTTCTCATCGTAGTTTATGGACACCAAATTTTTAGTCCTTCTTCAATAATATTTTGTTTGAATTAACAGTAGGGCTACACCTACTTCAGTAAAAGTTTTGGTTACTCTGACTTTATATTGACAATTTTGAATGGGATTTTTGCACCATTCCTTCACTTTTATGAAAACTTTTGTGGTCTATCCTTTGAAAATACTATAGTTTAAACCAGGGGTGCATTATGGTTCAGAGGCTGTATCCAACCTACTTTGATCAGAAAACTCATGGCAAATACAACCCCAAAATATCAATAAGTCCAAATATTTGTGCAGAAAAACACAAATCTATTAAAGTCTTTTTTTATTTGATGAACTCTTTCTTTTACAAAATATTATAATATTGAACAACCTGAAACTTTAAGAAAAATGCTATTTCAACACAAGCATACAGGTTTCCCATTCACCTCCGTCAACAAATAGGAATTAGTCCATATTTCTTGGAAAATTCTGCACTCGGCGTCCATTTTTTCATTTTTGACATTTTGCTGATGAGGGTGTCACAGTCAACAGTCAAAACGATGGTCCTTTAAAGGGATATGCCACCCCCAGGTCAAACTTGGGCATCTTCCCACAGTCCAGAGACTAAAATAAGTGGTGGAAAGCGTTTTCCTGGTCACCCAGCCATTGTCCGAGTCTGTCAGCACTGACCGCCGCTGTATCTGCTGCTCCTCCGCATTAGACTGGAGTCTAACGGCGCCAGAGAAAGATTTCGGCCAAAAGGAATTCATTTGCTCGATGCATTTCCCAATTACTTTCTGTGTAGTGCGCATTCATATCGAGTGCAAATAAATGTACAAATCAACACGGAGAGCTTGCCTTTGTCATTTTGGGTGGGAACTATTTTTCAGTGCGGAAAAATAAAGCCGAATCACGCACCACGCTGTGCAACAGGGGAACTCCCTTCCTGGTGCGTAACTGGGATTCCCCTGGCAGCGTGCTGCGTGATTCGGCTTTATTTTTCCGCACTGAAAAATAGTTCCCACCCAAAATGACCAAGGCAAGCTCTCCGTGTTGATTTGCACATTTATTTGCACTCGATATGAATGCGCACTACACAGAAAGTAATTGGGAAACGCATCGAGCAAATTAATTCCTTTTGGCCGAAATCTTTCTCTGGCGCCGTTAGACTCCAGTCTAACACGGAGGAGCAGCAGATACCGCGGCGGTCAGTGGTGACAGACTCGGACAATGGCTGGGTGACCAGGAAAACACTTTCCACCACGTATTTTAGTCTCTGGACTGTGGGGAGATGCCCAAATTTGACCTGGAGGTGGCATATCCCTTTAAGAGCGTTTGGAAAGAGGGTGCCCTGGTGGGAGGGGCCACGCACAGAGGCGCTGGAGACGCTGCTATGCTAAAATGCGCAGAAAATTACCAATATTTTAATACAAAATTTAAATATTATTATTATTCAATTCTTTTTATTGATTTTTAAGAAATATTTAAACATACATAGACAATTACACAGAAAACAACAGGACAGCAGGCCAAATAAATAAAAAGTAAACAAATAAATAAAAATAAAAATTCTTAAAAATTTTAAGAATTTAATTAAATTTCGAAAGGGACATTTAAGGGGGCTTTAGCGTGTGGAGTAAGTGAGATAGTTACTGACTGGTTCGGATTCGAAATAGAATATGAATGGGTGCCAGGTTTTGGAATAGTTTTGAACTGATCCATTTACAGTATGTATTAAGAAAATTTAAATATAATGAAAATATTTTAATAGAAAATCAGCCGAGGGCCAGATTAAAGGTCTTGGAGGGCCGGATCTGGCCCCCGGGCGGCATGTTTGACACATACTTGAATAATATTACTTTGAGGTAACGTTACTCTTCCTTGAGTAAAGTCTTTGGCTACTCTACCCACCTCTGACCATTATGCTGTTATAACACTGTACTCGACCAATAGTATTAACAGTTCTATCCCTCCGACATCCATAGGTCTGCACTCCTCGTAACCCCTGCCTGGATGGGAGCCACGATTGTAACAAGAACGCTCGCTGTAACTACCTGGGGCACTTCGCCGAACCCATGTACCGCTGTGAGTGTAAGCCCGGGTACGCTGGTAATGGGCACATCTGTGGAGAGGACACCGATCTGGACGGGTGGCCCAACGCTGACCTGGTGTGTGTGGAGAACGCCACCTACCACTGCAAGAAGGTATGGGCAGAGTCTGTGCACGGGATTCAGAGTGGGCGAAAAGTAGGATAGTTGTAAATGTACAAATGTGCAAGCTGTACCAGTTGTTCTCATGGTTTTTAAGTAAAGTTTAACACAGATCTGGGCATTTTGCTGCATTAATCTGGCTTCCTCCAGGTTTTTTAGGCTACGTTCAGACTGCAGCCTGAAGTGACCCAAATCCGATTTTTTTTGCCTCTAAGCGACCTGTATCTGATCTTTTAATGACAGCCTGAACGACACAGATCAGATTTTTTCAAATACGACCCAGGCCACTTGGATATGTAGTCCTAAAACTGATACATATCCGATCTTTTGACATGTGCCTTCAGTCTGAACAGCCAGGTCGCATTCATCTGACCATCAACAAGTGAGAGTGGTACAAGTAGGCGCTCACAAATGTAAACAAACATTCCTTTTCCAGCACCAACACGTTGCTGCCACTGCCCCACAAAACGCCAAGGCCAAAAACCTTGTCCTTCTCCTTCCCCCTTTAAACAAATAAGTTGTACATGTTCTGGCTCTGGTACGACAGCAACTTTAAAATCACCAGGCGTTCAATGCTAGTGTCCATGTTTAGGCGACTTCCGTAAACACTGAGCACGCTCGCTGCATGTGACCTCGTCGTGTCCTCCAAGGCGCATGTGAGTCACTTTTGGGGAGTTTAAACTTCACACTGGAGATCATATACAAGTCGCATTTAATTGGAAATGTGAACGACCTCGCAAAGAAATTGGCTTTCACAAAAAAAAAATCCAAATTGAGCTTTAAGTCCTGCAGTCTGAACGTAGCCATATATTATTATAGCATAGAGACAGTTAAAATTTTACAGAGATTTGCTTCACCAATGATTGTGTTGGTCCAGGACTCTACTGGGAATAATAATAGCTCACCCCTAGTTTAACAGCTGTTATGTAATGTTGTTATGTTATGTTATGTTTAGGTAAGCACGATATATCGGCATTAACATCGGTATCGGCTGATATTGCCAAATCTTTAACATATCGGTATCGGCCCGATGTGTAAAAGTGTTAACGACCGATATTTGTCAGTACAGTAATCCCTCGAATTAACGTTTTCTCACATTTCTCTCTCGTTTAAACACTCAGGAGAAGTGTGCGCGCGGACACGTGCGCTCATCGTGCTCAAATCCGTGATAGAGCAGCATGACCGTGCGTCCCGCCTGGGGCTGCGAGCACGAGACCCGTGCCCAAACCGTGCCTCGGGACTGTGGACGCAGTCCTGAGGAGGAGGCACGCAGTCCGAGCACATCAAACCTCGACATGAACAAACGCAAGAGCCCCACGAAACCAGGCAAAGAGCCGCATGCGGTGGTATAATCCTGGTTTAGACCTAGTCTAGTCCTGGTTTAGTCCAGGTCTAGACCTGGTCCAGTCCTGGTTTAGTCTGCGTTTAGTCCTGGACTAGTCCCAGTCTAGTCCCGGTCTGGTCCTTGTCTAGTTCCAGTCTGGTCCCCCCCACCCCCCGCGTCCTCCATCTATAACATCAATCGGCAAAGGCAGAACACAATGTTACTCTATAAAAAAAAAAAAAAAAGTTACACTATAAAAAATCTGGAGTCAAAACACGTTTTGAAAATAAAAGAAGACGTTCAAAAATTCATTTTGCATGATTTTCAGTCTGTATAAAATGTTATTTCAGAATTAAAAAGAAATAAATATCGGTTTACGCTAATATCGGTATCGGCCGATAACAGCAACATTAATCTCGGATATCGGTATCTGCTAAAATTTTCACATCGGTGCATCCCTAGTTATGTTATGTTACGTTATAATAGCCATAATGTCTTGGGAATATTTAGAGTATCTATGCGTACAGTGTATGTGCATTTGTTGTGGATTTTAGTGACGTAGCCAGACGATGTTATCTATTACAGAAGTGTACACACACATTATTTATGGCGTATGACGGTTTGTTTTAGGATAACTGCCCCAACCTTCCCAACTCTGGACAAGAGGACTACGATAAAGACGGAATTGGAGATGCTTGTGACGACGATGATGACAACGATGGTATTCCCGATGATAGGGTGAGTGAGAGAAGTCTGTCTGCCAACTCCTGAAACACAGTGAAAGGAGTTCTTTTTGAAAGGGCTTGAACCTCATAAAAATGTGTGCGACAGGACAACTGCCCGTTCATCTATAACCCTCGCCAGTACGACTACGACAGAGACGACGTGGGAGACCGCTGCGATAACTGCCCCTACAACAGTAACCCCGACCAGACGGACACCGACAACAACGGAGAGGGAGACGCCTGTGCGGTGGACATCGATGGAGATGGTGAGGAGGAACACAAATCATACAAGAAAACACAAAACATAAGACATTTCAAACCTGTCTACCTGAGAATTTTAAGTTTATATCTGCATTCTGAGTACGTCTGAGATACTGTGGTTTGAAGTTCTCACCACTCATGTAGGTTTTTGCTTATATAAACCTGAAACATTTACCAAATCCTATGAAATCTTAATAAAAGTGTACAGAAGGGAATCCAGGAAAAAGGATATGTGACCGACTGCGGCAAAACCAGTCACAAGTCGTCCCAGAGGCATTTTGAGTTAGTCACAGATTCTGAAAGTGTAGTTTCTAAGCTTTCCAATGATGCCTTACACATGAAAATCTGAGAACATCTGAAGATTTTGTGGCCATTTTAAAGCATGCACATTGGAAAACAACGAGCTGAGGAAAAGCCTTTTCCAAGCTAAAGAGCTAATTTTCAATAAAAACACATCAGATAGAACTTTAAAATTATGAGGGGACATCATTTTTGTAATTTGATTTGTTATTATTATTATTATATTTTAGACTTTGAAAATGAAGTAGCTCAAAAACTGCACAGAAAAAAAGTTATATAATTCCTTTAAAATAATTAGTTACTCATTTTTAGTCATTTTTTGGGTTTTCAGGCTGATTTTACTCTTCAGTCCCTGCTACATTTGTATAATTGGCTCTCGACCAATCAACATTTTAATAGCAATTATCTTCAAACCAACATAGGCAGTTTATTTTTGTATTTTCATGAAAATCTTGGACTATCTCTTTGGGAAATCCACTTGGACTTGGACTACTTGGACTATGCTATTAATGAGGCCAACAAAATGTAAAAAAATAAGTGTCAAAATCATCCCTTGAGAACATATTTGAGCCATTTCTTTACTGCAAAGTTTCTGTTACTCTGTTATAACCAGGTCAATCCCCTTTTGTCCACAGGAATCTTGAATGAGAAAGACAACTGCCCTTATGTGTACAACGTGGACCAGCGCGACACAGACTTGGACGGCGTAGGGGACATGTGCGACAACTGCCCTCTGGAGCATAATCCCGATCAGGTGTGTGGACCCAGGCGAGCCCCCGGCCGTAATCCCCCATTCAGCGCGCTCTACGGCTCTGCGTACACCTCGCTGTTTGCTTCCTAAGAGCCGCGGGGCAGATGGGCTCAATAGGGCGTGGTGGGGGGCGAGGGGCCTTTTCAATGAGCCCTTTGAGGTTAGCTGTGGGTATATTAGCGCAGCACACAAGGTTGGCTCAGTCCACCTGTGCCATGCTACACTGGGGCAGAGGAATGTGAGGAACAAGAGCGAGAGGTGGGCTGGGGTGAGGGAATGCCGACTCGTGGCCTTTAAAACACAGGATTGAATTTAAGAGCTAAAGACTGGAGATAAGGAGGTAATGTTGATCTGAGAATAAGTATACAGCTCTGGAAAAAAATAAGAGACCACTGCAAAATGATCAGTTTTTCTGATTTTACTACTTATAGGTATGTGTTTGGACAAAAGGAACATTTTTGTTTGAGTCTATAAACTACTGACAACATTTCCCCCAAATTCCAAATAAAAATATTATCGTTCAGAGCATTTATATGCAGAAAATGACAAATGGTCAAAATAACAAAAAAGATACATGTTTTCAGACCTCAAACAATGCAAAGAAACAAGATCAAATTCATTTTAAAACAACATAATACTAATGTTTACACTTAAGAAGAGTTCAGAAATCAATATTTGGTGCAATAATCCTTATTTTTAATCACAGCTTTCATGCGTCTTGGCATGATCTCCACAAGTCTTTCACATTGTTCTTGGGTGACTTTATTCCACTCCTGGTGCAAGAACTGAAGTAGCTCAGCTTTGTGTTTGTGTTGGAATTCAACAGACGCTGGAATGGAATGGCTGTAATACATGTAGAGATGCTGATTTCAGAAAAAAAAAAAGCTGTGGTCTCTTATTTTTTTCCAGAGCTGTAGATCACGTTTGACGCATTTTTATGTTATACTGTGGAATATTATAGCCAAATGAACAACCATGGAAACAAGCAGTTAGAGGAGTCTGGTTTGTGGAGATGTAAGCCTGCTCAGAGTATGGACACGTTTTTGTTTTTATGTTTTTGTTGTTTTTGTTGTTTTTTGCTGTCTGCATTGGACACAATCAAAATTATTATTATTATTTTTTACTATTATTTGTCTGTTTTCTGATTGGTATAATGTTTCTTCATCAAAAACAGACCTGGAATTGTGTTTTGGTTCATTCACCCATGTTTAACACACAAATCCTGCATATTTAGGCTGAGTTCTTCTCTCAAACGGCACACTCTGTTCCAGCTTGTTATGTCATGTGGTAATACATGACAACTCCATACACCTACACTAGAAGCATCTGGATAATTTCAGTCCTGGAATTGCCGACCTCTACTGAACAAAAGGTAAAAGGAGCTGTTAACTTCAAAACTACCACTACATGACATTACAAGGTGGAAGCAGGTGGAGCAGTTTGAGCTTTGGAGATGTAAACACACTAATAATAAAGGATTACTGAAATGTGTGATTGAAACAAAACACAACTCCAGGTATGTTTTTGAGGAGGTAACAACATTCTAATGTGGCTTAATGCTCACAAGAGTCAATTTTGTGTAATCTACGACCTTTAAGTTATAGTCAATTGAAACAATCTGCAATTTAAATGGACAATGCAGTTGCAGAAACAGTAAATAAATCAATCAATATACATTTATATATCTCAGAGGGGCCATTTAAGCACAGCGCGCAGTTATTACTTGGACCTCCTTTATAACTAGCATGCTTTATTTTATTTTTACTTATGTCCTCTCGCAGGTGGACTCTGACGATGACCGCGTTGGGGACAAATGTGACAGTAACCAGGACATTGACGAGGACGGCCACCAGAACAACCTGGACAACTGCCCGTACATCCCCAACGCCAACCAGGCCGACCACGACAAGGACGGCAAGGGAGACGCCTGTGACCACGACGACGACAACGACGGTATCCCGGACGACAAGGACAACTGCCGCCTGGCCTTCAACCCCGACCAGCTCGACTCGGACGGTAAGAAAAAATACACATTGTTCTTTTGAAATGCTTAGACAACTAAACCGTGTATACCATCCATGTTTGAGTGGAGGGAGACATTCAGCTAATTTCTTCTTCCAGGTGACGGCCGTGGAGATGCCTGCAAAGACGATTTTGACCAGGACAACGTGCCGGACATCTATGACGTGTGTCCAGAGAACTTTGACATCAGTGAAACGGACTTCAGAAAGTTCCAGATGGTTCCTCTGGACCCCAAAGGCACCTCTCAGATCGACCCCAACTGGGTGGTCCGGCACCAGGGCAAGGAGCTGGTCCAGACCGTCAACTGTGATCCTGGCATTGCTGTCGGTAGGTTTACTTTTCTTATTAACTTTTATGGACTGTACAGTAACAAAGCCCTGTTTTTTTTAAAGTGGGTTTATAATCAATATATCCTCCTGGGACCCGAAGGAAAAAAATGATTTTTGTTTTTTTGTTTGTTTGTTTGTTTGTTTGTTTGTGATTTTCTATTTGGAGGTAAATGAACACCTTAGCATTTACAATTTGTTAATTTAATTTTTATTTTATTTATGTTGCAACATGTCCTCTGTAATGGACTGTAATAGTGTTAAATCCACGTGAAATTAACAACCTAACAATTTTTATTTTTATTTTTGATGACCAACATTTCTGACAAGCTTCTACAGTCGCCTCAAAAAAAATTTAGACTCCCTTTTAATTTCTAATTTGTATTTATTTATTTATTATTTTATTAACTTTTTTTATTTTTTACTTCATTTTATTATTATTTATTTATTTATTTATTTATTTATTTACTTAATTTTTTTTAGGTTACTTTTTTACTTTTTATTTGATTTACTTTTTATTTACTTATTTTTTATTATATTTATTTATACACTTAAAAGACAGACTGGTTAACTCAATGTCCACTATAAAGGACACAAATGAATGGGCCGGGTCTCAGGAGGATATAATTTTGAAAAGCACTTATAAACTCATGGTGAAGAATTCAGATGCTAGTTGTAAGTAAGTAAGTAAGTAAGTAAGGGATTTTCAACCACTTTTAACATTTAATAATGGTAAAACGGTAATGCTGTTGTAAACAAAGACGGTCTTAAAACCAAATAATCTCTGAATTGAATTTCTGAGTCATAGACACGTAATAAACACAGTTCTCCTGGCTCTCTCCAGGTTATCATGAGTTCAACTCTGTGGACTTCAGTGGGACCTTCTTCATTAACACAGAGAGAGATGATGATTACGCTGGCTTCGTCTTTGGGTACCAGTCCAGCTCCAGGTTCTATGTGGTCATGTGGAAGCAGATCACTCAGACGTACTGGTCCAACAAGCCCACCAAGGCCCAGGGCTACTCCGGTCTGTCCATCAAAGTGGTCAACTCCACCACAGGCCCCGGAGAGCACCTGAGGAACGCCCTGTGGCACACCGGCAACACCCCTGGACAGGTGAGAGCAAAGGGGATGGTCGTAAAGACTGAGATGTTTTAGTCTATGACAGGCTAATACTTTAATTGAGAACATGTCAGTTCTCATTTTAATTTATCTCAAAGTACATGTTCTTAATATATTTAAACACTTAAATGTACTGATGGCATTGCTTATTTTATTTTTTATAAAAATGTAGGTCCGTACTTTGTGGCATGACCCAAAGAACGTTGGCTGGAAGGACTTCACTGCCTACAGGTGGCACCTGATCCACAGGCCCAGAACAGGGCTTATCAGGTGGGCAATGTTTGACTGATTTACAGCAGATATCCCAATAATTGTCCATAAAAATATCACGGTGATGTCAGTGTAACTTTATTTTCCTTGTCCAGAGTTGTAATGTATGAAGGAAAGAAGATCATGGCCGATTCGGGCAGTATCTACGACAAGACGTACGCCGGAGGTCGACTAGGACTCTTCGTGTTTTCACAAGAGATGGTTTACTTCTCAGACCTCAAGTATGAGTGCAGAGGTAAGGCTCAAACCTCCATACACTCTATATCAGGGGTGGTCCGGGGGCCGTATCCAACCTACTTTGATCCCAAAGGGGGCGGATCTGAAAACTCATGGCAAGTATACCCCAAAAATAGCAACAAGTCCAAATAATTGTCCAGAGAAACGCAACTCTATTACAGAAGTCTTTTTTATTTGATGAACTTTTTCTTTTACAAAATATTATAATATTATGAACAACCTGAAACTTTAAGAAAAATGCAATTTCAACACAAGCATACAGGTTTCCCATTAGGAATTAGGAATTAGGAACAAATAGGAACAATAGGAATTAGTCCATTTTTCTTGGAAAATCCTGCACTCGGCGTCCACTTTTCTCATTTTTTACATTTTGCTGATGAAGGTGTCAAGGTCAACAGTCAAAACGATGGTCCTTTAAAGGGATATGCCACCCCCAGGTCAAACTTGCGCATCTCCCCACAGTCCAGAGACTAAAATAAGTGGTGGAAAGCGTTTTTCTGGTGACCCAGCCATTGTCCAGGTCTGTCAGCACTGACCGCTGCGGTATCTGCAGCTACTCCGCGTTAGACTGGAGTCTAATTCATATCGAGTGCAAATAAATGTGCAAATCAACACGGAGAGCTTGACTTGGTCAAGCACACACCACGCTGCGTAACAGGGGAACTCCCTTCCTGGTGCGTAACTGGGATTCCCCTGTCAGCGTGGTGTGTGCTTCGGCTGTCTTTTTCCGCATTGAAAAATAGTTCCCACCCAAAATGACCAAGACAAGCTCTCCGTGTTGATTTGCACATTTATTTGCACTCGATATGAATGCGCACTACACACAAAGTAATTGGGAAACGCATCAAGGAAATTAATTCCTTTTGGCCGAAATCTTTCTCTGGCGACGTTAGACTCCAGTCTAACGCGGAGTAGCTGCAGATACAGCGGCGGTCAGTGCTGACAGACCTGGACAATGGCTGCGTCACCAGAAAAACGCTTTCCACCACTTATTTTAGTCTCTGGACTGTGGGGAGATGCCCAAGTTTGACCTGGGGGTGGCATATCCCTTTAAAGTGGCGAGTCTTCATTTGTGCTGCTCTCGTGGGAGGGGCCACGTACACAGGCCCTGAAGACGCTGCTATGCTAAGATGCGCAAAATATGACCAATATTTTAATAGAACATTTAAATATAATTAAAATATTTTAATAGAAAATCAGCCGAGGGCCAGATTAAAGGTCTTGGAGGGCCTCATGTTTGACACCCCTGCTCTATATGGTTCTATATGGCTCTAATCTATGGTCAAGCTGCCCTTTTCTCAAATTACCACTTCAACTATAGGAGGCATATGGTATTGCAATATCTAAAGTTCCCCAATTCCTTTTTTCAAAATTGAAGCTACGCCGACAAAATATCTAGTTTCATGATGAGAAAGCAAAAGGATCTACATTGGCCATGATCCTTGGCTCATGTAGCCTGGTGACATTGATCACCAACAAAACCTCCAAAACGATTCTGTTCGTTGATAGAGAAATTGCACTGGGCAGTTAAGTGTCGTTGGCACAACATCACAGAGCAGCTTCTCATTCTGACAGTATTGTAGTACTTTTCATTCAAGTCTGGCTTTGCTTCTGTTGATGATGACACAGGCCAAAATAACTGGACTGGATTTTCTCTATGTAATAATTTTGGTTTTGAATGTTTCTGAAACCACACCTATCTAATTCTTTCCATCCTTTTTTTTCTCTTCACCAGATGCATAAACACCGGGCGCAGGTCAGCTCTGAGGAATGCACCTTCTTTTGTACAAATTTGGAACTTTTGTTGAACTGATGCAAAGTCCAGGGACCTATTTCATCTCTGCCACAATTTTGTATTATTTTGATTTGTTTCCTGCGCATGCACACTCGAACAGGAGCGGGTGATAATGGAGCTGGTTCGGACCAAACTGCTCGCCCCTCTTTACCCTCTATGGTAAAGAAATCTACAACTCGGACACCATTTTAACCCATTCCTCTCCGGGTTGGAAGGTCCCTCATCAACTATGCACTTCAACTTCAAATCTGTTTTTCTATGTGACTTCTGTACTGTTCAGACTGGATTTCCCAAAGAGAAAATGATTCCTGCGTTTTAATTGTAGATTTCGAGAACTTTTAAGGATGAAGATGCAAAAAAAAAATATTTTACCAAGATTTTTTTTTTTTTTTTTAACCTTGTGAAAGTTGTGGTTTTGGATCATGAAAGTGGTTGAAAGCATTTACCCAGAAGATGAAATATTGAGTGATTTTGTATATACAGTTCTGTGCAAAAGTTTTAGTAGGAGGGACGTGCAATTTTAGAATGAATTTTGAAATTCTGAAAAAAAAAAAAAAAGTTTACTCATTTAAGGGATTTTAAAACCATTATCATCCATATATGGACATATATGGACTCAATAATAAGAATACGCATTAAGTAAGAATAATAAAAATAGCTTTTTATTGTATTCAAAACTTAAATTTAAACTCAAATACTTAAAGTCAAACACCTTTTTTTAGACTTTAAATCGAAGAAAGAAAAAAAAATTACTGGAAGACCATAGCATTTTAACAATATATATTATTGTTAGAGAAATGTCTGTGCTATACTGACCTGCTAGTGAAGAGAAATTCCATTTCTGTGCTGTACTGAGGGCACTCATTGCCAGGGGTTGGCGGTTCGAATCCCGCTCTTGACGGGTGGACCGCGTGTGATCCTAGCTCCCACAGATGAGCGCTGCCGTTGTGTCCTTGGGCAAGACACTTAACCCCACCTTGCCCCCAGTGTCTGCGGACACTGGTAACCCCCATGGCAAGAAGATACATCAAGGCCCGTTGTGACGTGAGCCACCTGTGGGAGGATTCTCCAGCTGGGTCCTGACCAGGCCGAGGCAAGAAGATCATGGAGATGGTCCCCGGGCGCAGTAATGTGCAGCCCACTGCTCCTGATGACAGGATGGGTTAAATGCAGAGGACAAATTTCTCCCAAGGGAGACAATAAAGGCTAATCTTAATCTTAATCTTAATCTCAGTATAGCACAGAAATGGAATTTCTCTAACATGCATTTATATTTACTATATTTACCTATGATTACAATAACAATTTCTGTAGTTTTATATTTTTTGTATTTTTGTTACATTTTGCATTGTTTGTTTTTTGTTTATTTTACAAACCTAAGACTTTTGCACAGTCCATACTTATGTGTTGCTTGGTTAGCCTGGACATTCTCAGGTAACATCATTCTCTATTAAAGAACATAATATCTAAACAACTTTAGGATTAGCTGACTCAAAGCCAGTGCTCCTCCTTCAAACATTTGTCAACATCCTCACTTCAAGAGGATTTAAAATTTGTGTAAATACATGTAATTTATTGACTCTTGTCTACAATGTAGGCAGTTACAGAAATATGTTGTCTCCAGTACAGGTCAGAGTATCCAGGTACAGCAGCAGGACACGTACTAGGGCTGCACGATCGAACAAAAACTGTATTTGACAACCTTCAATCTGTAATTATATTTCAGAGAGATTTTTTATTTTTTAAATCAAAGCAGGATTACCACACAATACCGATTTCAAATTCTGGAACAAATTTACAATAATTATGATTTTAGTCATACGGCTTTATATTTTCTTACATATTTCATTCAGTCCTCATTACAAGCACGTTTATACAATGGAAAGGTGATTGTCTTGCCAAAGGACACAACAACAGTTGATCTGGGCAATATTCAAACCACTGGCTTTCTGATTAGTGGGCGAATACTTAACATCTTGCACCACTGCTGTCTTATTATCTACTCCAGTGCATTTTCATTACATTTTTTAAAAGTGTTTTATTATTTTTACTTTGTTCATATTTCAGTGATAATTTCTCAGTTTATTTGCAGCCCTGATGTCTACTGCTGTCCTGTGCTTTAAATAATAGGCTATTAGATTGAAGTGTAAAACTTGTGCCTTTTTCAGATAGAAACACAAAAATGATGTACAAATATTACCTCAATGCCGTTGTACAATTTGATCCAACAAAAACAACTAAGTACTTTAACATTGTAGTGTTACTAAGCTGTAAATAGTTTTTTTTTAGACCCGAGAAAAGCGTGCTTGTATCCTCCTCCCCATATCAAAATGCTTTATGCTGTCTTAGCTGGTAAGTTATTGGTCTTTCGTGTTAGCTGTGCGTGTGAGCGAGAGTGAATGTAGATTTTGCTATTTAAATAATTTATCGGAATTTGGAGTTGCGTGAGGCTTGTGTCTGTATGTATAATGGTTTGCACACTGACGTGAGGAGTTTCAGTTTGTTTTAAAATTTTTCTTACTTTGTGTGCGCGTGTTGCCATTGTTTTTGTACAATTAGTTTTCTCGTCTTTGAGCTGTACAAAGCAAAATGCTGTTTTTTTTCATAGTGATTATTTTGTTACCTACTTCAACAAGACAATAAATAGTTGTTAACATTTTCAAAAGATGACTCAGTTTGTTCATTTTAAATTTGTCATATCTTCACTTAAAGGGGCTCTCCCTGTGTTTTTCATGAAATCAACTAATCTTTGTTTCCCCCAGTACAGGTATATTGTGAATGGTCAAAATGAGACCTCTGTGTGCTCGCTGTATCTAATTATAAACCATTTTGTACAATCCGCTAACCAGGAAGTAGCAATGATGCACTGTTAGCATGCCAACAACAGCTACTTATTAGGTATCAGAGTGTAGATCGTCGAGGATGAAAATCAGCTCCTCCAAATCTGAAGCCATGGTCCTTGTCCAGATAAAGGTGGCTTGCCCTCTCCAGGTGGGTGGAGAGTCCCTCAAGTGGAGGAGTTCAAGTATCTCTGGGTCTTGTTCACGAGTGAGTGAAGGATGGAGCGTGAGATTGACAGGTGGTGTAGTGTCTGCAGTGGTGCAGTTGCTGTTTTGGACTTGCCTGGTTTACACCAGACCATATCACAAGTGAGATATGGTCTGGGGGCCACCTACTGAATATCTCAGCGGAGGTGTGGTTTACGATCGCCAACGGCCGTTTATTGGGCGTTATGAATGTCTATCATTTGGCGTATACGTAGCCCATACCCAATCATGTCAGTTGTACTCGATGACGTAGTTAGAGCGACGACCGGGGAGAAGTGAAGGAAACGCCGCCAATTCCCCCAATCTCCGCGAAAACAGAAGGCAAAAGAAAAATACGATTAAACAATGGCACCGAAGTTTGGTTCCTGTCTCCCGCCGCCATGATCAATGTGGTCCGCAAACAGTCCCAAACAAACTACAAGCTTCCATTTGTCGCGTAGTACGCATCACCGTCTTTCCACCCCTCCCTGCTCTCTAATTGGCTCCCCCGCTCAGGATCCCTCGCTTAGCCTCGTTGCCAGGCTATCTTTCAGATCGGAACGATTGTGCAAAGCAGCCTGGGATTTCCCTGGGATTTCACCACTGTTGTGGTGAATGACCAAAAAGACAAGATGGTGAATACAAACGTCCAAATGAGTTTCCTTCACAGAGTGGCTGGGTGCTCTCTTAGAGACAGAGTGAGAGGAGCAGCTGAGGTGAGTCAGGCATCTGTTCCAGATGCCTCCTGGACACCTCCCTGGTTAAGGTTCAGGTAGGTTAAGTACACTTCATTGTTTCTGTGGGGAAATTTGTCCTTTACATTTGACCAAGGCCTGGAGAGGTGTTCCGGGCATGTCTCACCGGAAGGAGGCCCTAGGGAAGACCCAAAACAGCTGGCGCAAGTGTCTGGGGTGAGGGAAGTCTGGGAATCTCTGCTTAGACTGATGCCCCCTGGGACTCAGCCCCAGATAAAGCAGAAGAAAATGGATGGACCTTCTGGCTTCTGGGTAAGGTAAAAAAGAACTCACTGACTTGGTGGTGGTGTAGTGGTTAAGTATTCCTCAAGAAGACAATTCAAGTTTGATTTTGTGGGGAAATAATAAATATAATGTGCATTTTTCATCTAAAGGAACTGCACATTTTTGTTAGATGGAGAACCTTGGTGTTATATAGCCTATTTAGTGATGTTTTGATACTTTTGTAATACACTATGCAGCCCTATAAAGTACCATTATGTCAAATGCATCTTTGGAAATAACTCGTAGTGAAAACACGCCCAAAGCATAACAGCAAGAGTAACAGCCCCGTAATGACCCCATTTAAAACCCACTATTTCCAACTAGACCACCTCTCCTTTGACATAACCAGACTTCTCCAGGCCCTAAACAGAGTAAGTATGTGTGGAGAAGAAACATGAGGAATGTAGCAGAGCTTCATCTCCGTGACCCCTGTGACCTCTGCACCCAAGGTCAAACTGCGCACACAGTCAATATTGGCCTGACACGAGCGCTCTCAAAGCAAAATGAGACACGGCCAAGGCTGCGTCCAGAATCTGGAAAGGAAATCATGTGGCCTTCAATTAGTGCTTTATTTAATGTGTTAAATGTGCCTCGTGACATTTACCTTTTAAATCCAGGAAGTCTGTTCTGTTAGTGACTCTGACAGGCCAGCTGGAGTTTAATCAGGTATTTTGTGGAAAAAGTGAGGATTAGTCATAACACCAGCACCATCAACACAGAGCAAGTTTCACTCACTTTGCTTCAATGGACAGTACAAATTCTTGATTCTCACTCTACCACCCTCAGATGAAAATGACTACTGGATGGCCATGAAAACATCTCGATTTCCAGATGACTATCTGGACTGACAGCGGCTCAGTGGTCCCCAACTAGTGATGGGAATTTCGGCTCCTTTATGGATCTGAATCTTTTGAATCCGTTCATCTAAAGACTGGCTCTTTTTATATTTACATAGGCCTAAATCACAGACGCCAATCATTATATTTAGTCTACAAACTAACAGCGGCACAGTGGCTGAGTGGGTTCGATCCCTGGGTCGCCCGAGCCTTTCTGTGTGGAGTTTGCATCTTCTCCCTGTGTCTGGGTGGGTTTCCTCCGGGCACTCCGGTTTCCCCCATCAACCCAAAACATGCACCATGAGGTCCTGACCAAGCCTAAACAACAAAATCCTGGAGATGGCGCAGTCATATGCTGCCCACTGCTCCTGAATAAAGGATGGGTCAAATGCAGAGGACAAATTTCCCTTCGGGGACAATAAAGGATATAAATAAATTAAAATCACAGAGGGAAATGACCAAGGCTAAGGGCCTGTTTACACAAGAACGCTTACGGGTAAAAACGATATCGGCAGTGCCTTTCGTTTAGACGGTGACGGCGTTTTGGGGGCTTAAAAACACAAAAAACTGAAACTGCCCTCTAAAGTGGAAAACTTGAATACGCTCCACTGTAGCGTTTTCGTCTACACTGCCCAAAACGCAAAACTCTGTTCAAATCTGCTGACGTCGTGTACGCATTTACGTCACCATTTCTGGATATTTATATATATAAAGTAAATTAAGTTAAATGAATTGAATTTAAAAGGTAAGTAAATTAAATTAAGTAAATAAAATAAGATTCTACGCATGCGTGCAGACATAGTGATAATGTATCACCACCTAGCCGCCTGGCATACATACCCAATCGAATTCCATTTTTGCATCACTGTATGCACGCAGATCTCCTCCTGAAAACGCTCGTCTAAACGCGGAATAAAAAGTGAAGCAACGCCACTTTTGTGTGTTCTGTTCAGACCGTTGTCATATAAACAAGCCTAAGAGTAGATAATAATGGTTCAAAGTTTGGTTGAAAGTATGTATATTCTAAAAAAAGAAAGTATGCATATTCTAAATAAAACGTAGCACTACAACAATAATACATCTCTTTTTAAAAATAAGATCCAGTTCCAATCAATCATGTTAAACTGTTCAAAAGAGGCAACATGCTCACGGAATTCACATCACTACCTCTAAGACGAAAGTCGGAAGATCGATTCCTGCACAGACCAAGTTCTGTCGTTGGGTCCCTAGGCAACAGTTCACCTTTAAAGGCTTTGTACCTGATTTTTCTCCATGGATTTGAGTAAGATTTGTCTTGCCCCGGTACAGATATACAGGGTGTCCATAAAGTCTCTTTACAATTTAAACAATTTATTACAAAGGCAGTTATTGAGATATATTAACTAGATTTATTTTATTTGAATGAGTCTTTATTAACGTTTTTTCACTTCATTTAATAGACCTCTACATGGGCACCATTAGTTGCACGAAGCACATCAAGACGGTACTCAATTGTAGGATAGTCTCATTAATGGTGGCAATGGCTTCACAAATCCTTTGCTTCAAGTCAGCAATGCCCCATACCTTTGTTTGATACACGATATCCTTTACATAGCCCCATAAAAAGAAGTCCAAAGGAGTGATATCAGGTGAACGCGGTGGCCATGGAATTGGCCCATCCCTACCAATCCATCGGTCTGGAAATGTTTGATTGAGGAAGTGACGAACATGCAGTCCCCAATGTGGTGGTGCACCATCTTGCTGGAAAACGATGGTTGGTTGTAAGTCAATCAGTTGTAGTGCCACATATTCGGTCAGAAGGTCGAGGTAAACATCTGCAGATATTGTTGCCTCGTGGAAGAAAATGGTCCAATTATTCAATCGCACATGATTCCACACCACACATTCACTTTTGGACTATCCGGTGAAAATTTTAATAAAAACTTTAATAAACACTGATTAAAATAAAACAAATCTGGTTAAGATATCTCATCAACTGCCTTTTCAATCATTTTTTTTTTTTTTATTGTAAAGGGATTTATATAAGCAGCTCTTGAGGTCAAAATAAGTCTGCTGTGTGCTGCCTTCATTGAATTATAAAGCATTGCTGTTAGTGTTACTGTCACAGCAAAACTCCGCTTTGGTCTCTGAAAGTTGTGAAAAGTTTTTGCGGAATTAAAATACTCACAATGCATAAGATAACTGAGAAATAATTAGCTCTGTTTTTCACCTTTAATGCCCTACTGTAGAACATTCCAGACAAGGAAATCCCCACGGACACAACAAATTGGCGGACCGCTCACCTGAAAAGTTACAAAGTGCACCTTCAAAACCCTAATTAATTTTATTTTATCTTTATTTCTGACACATCCAAAGCCATTTTGACACTAGACTCAAACTAAAACCTTCCTACCGTGCGTTCCATCGGCGATCCTTCTCCAGACACACTCCTCAAATAATGACAGACCAAACCTTTTAAAAAGCACTGGCCAATTACCGCTAACACCTCTAACAGCTCCACAAACACTCCTGCAGTAAAAAGGATGTGACCATTTAGCCTTGAAGTTCTTTGGCTTACACAAACCGCTACTGTGAATGGAACAAAGGCGCTCAGTAGCTTTATTTAGCCCCTGTAATCTGCTACCTAGACTTTGCACCATTAGCGAAAAACTAGTCATAGCAACTCGCCACAATTGCTCTCCCCAAAACCCACAAATGTCAGACTTGTTACGCTACATATGATCCAGCCTTGGTCGGTCATTCAACGCTTCGAAGTTCCCTATTGTGGTGTATGGGGTAATTTGTGTGTTATGGTGAATTTGGGGCCCCCCACATGGATAAAGCAGGCGAAAATAGTCCAAGTCAACAGCGCAGGTGTTTATGCTATCTTAAATGTCAGATATGACGCAGTTTCAGACTAGCTGCACCGTTGCCTAATCTGGAAACTGTGAAAAGAAGGAAGTATGTCTAAATATTTCAACCTTTGGCACACTGTTAACTTTAAAGGACCTATTTTAAACACCTTCACTAGAATCATCTGGATCATTTCAGCCCTGGAATCGCCAATCTCGACTCGATAAAAGGTAAAAGGAGGTGTTAACTTGAAAACTATCACTACATGACTTTACACGATAGAACAGGGCGTTTCGGAGAGCTTTGACGATGTAGACAGACTAATAATGCAGGATTATTCAAATATTATGTGTGAATGAAACAAAACACAGCTCCATGTTTGCTTTTGATGAGGTAACATGGCTTAAGGAATCAATTTTGTGTAATATAGAACCTTTAAGCCACAAGAGCCTACTTTTTGTCAAAAAATCTACTAAAATAAAAGCTAAGAATGGAAGCTTTATTTGTCACTGTAAACAACGAAAAGCCTTGGAAATGTACGGGTCCATGGACCTTAAAGCAGCCAACATGGGGGAGCTAACGTCCCACCTCGCTCTTCAGTGATACAAGAACATAAACAGAATAAGAATGCAATACAATAAATAACCATAGACAAAGACATAGTACAGTGGAATAGTTTACACAAGGTATCTTTTTGTTTGGAAAACATTGCGGGAGGGGATACAAGAATGAAAATGCAGAAAATATGTGACAGCTGAGGCAGACAGCGGACAGCCTAAGAAAGCTAATAAAAGTTTTTGTTTTGTGTTTTTTATCTCATTATGGATGAATCTCCACAAACCTTACTCTTTTTTGTTAGTTTCCAAAAAATGAAGGGTTTTTTTGGCTTAATATTATTTAAATATCTTCATCATGAGAATGATGAAGTATGGCTTTAACATCCTTTTTCCATGGAATTATACAGTTGATTTTCCACTTCCAGAAAGTTACATACTATCACTTTAAAGGTGGAATATTTAATCAAAATCAACTTAAAACAACTTTTCACCATGTTATAATGAATGGTCACATTTTTATACAGCGCTTTTCCACCTTCAGGGATGAAATTGCCCAGTCATGAAAAAAGTGGAAATGGAATTCTAGATGCTATATGTTTGCAATAAAGTTAAACTGTAAATCAAAGCACAAAAAAACACATTTTATTAACAGGTAGTGGTGACATACACATACTTGGTACAAATCTTGAGATCTGCTCCACTTTACACTGACACCCCTCTGTCACATAGTTGAACACTGCTGTTGAACACTGACAGCCCTAAATTGTAAATGCTTTGGTATATTTCCATTGTTCCTTGAAGGGATTTTTTTTAATCTACTGTATTTGACTCAAACCTGAATTGAATTAGATGCATATTTGAGTGATATGAACACATGGAAAATAAATAATTATTAGCAATTTATTTTTAATACAAAATAATAAGATTAACAGATTCTCTCTCTCTCGGATTTGCACAGATCTAAAAAAAAAAAAAAAAAAAAGAACCCGTGGCTGAAAAAAAAGTGGAGATCCGCTAAAAGGCGGAACTCTTTCATCCCTGCACCTTCAAGGCACTCAAAGCACTTTACATCGAGGAACCACTCACATAATTGACACACATATTCATACACCAGTGTACGCAGACACTGGGAGCGAGGTGGGTTACGTGTCTTGCCCAAGGACACAAAAACAGTATCCATCTGTAGCTCACTGGGGTCATTTGATTGATTGTAGGTTTCTAAAATGATTTGTAGCGGTCCAAAGTTATTCCTAACATCCTGGTTATTCCCCGTGGTGAGAGCGGAGTTTAATGGTAAAGTTAGCAGCAAATAGCATGCTACCGGCACACTTCCTGATTATCGGACAAATGTAAATGCTTTATAATTTGACGCAGACAGAACACAACACTTATTTTTACCCTGAGAGTTTCTGATAAAATATATTTGTACTGCGGCAAGACAAATTTTGATACATGGAAACAAATCTGGTACAGGCTCTTTAAGTCACTTTAGATCAGTGTTTCTCAATTATTTTCTGTGACGCCCCCCCTAGGAAGAAGAAAATATTTCACGCCCCCCTTCCTGCACGCGACTATAAATAGTATTATTTGTCTAGAAAATTGTTATGAGAACACCATTGTATCCTTTTATTAACATTATAAACAAAAGAAAGAAAGAAACTTACAACAAAGACTGCACTGAGGACTCAAATATTAATGTGTTTTTAATGCAGCTTTGCGCACATTTGTTTACGTTTTACAGAAATGAAACTTAAAACCACCTCATTTGCATAAGCTAAAAGCACTGAAAAAAAACCGCTCTCTCCTTCTGTCGGACTAAAGGACACGACTCAGTGGAATATACGTGTTTTTTCTGTGACAGAGGATGTTCTGTTAATGGTGAGACTGTGCGTAAATCGCATGTGAGAACGCCACTGCCAACTACTGTTGTTGATGTGCAATTACACTTAGTTCTAGTACAGTACAGCAAAAAAACATGTTTCCCAGGGTCATACGCGCCCCTCCCGGCATCACGCCACGCCCCCCCAGGGGGGCCCGCCCCACTATTTGAGAAGCACTGCTTTAGATACTGAAGTTTACAATGAACAAAATGTAGACTTAAAAATACAAATACCCTCAAAATTAATGTAGTCTTTAATATTCACAATAAACATGAATTTTGTGGCTTTTTCAAGAAGTTAAAATGGGGCTCCCAATAGATGAGATGAGATGTGATGAGGACTTTAAAAACACAGAGAAACACTTGGAGTTTGGACATTAAAAGCCGCCCAGACACAATATGTAATGGTTAGTGTTGGAGAAGATGAGATGGAGAGGCTGAGGGGGCTGTAGTTCTGCTGTAGTGGTAATTTGAAGCATGTAAAAGCTGAAAGATACACTGGACATTTTTCTCATAGGCCTGACAGGTAAAGAGGCCAATTTGGGACACGTTTAAGGTATCAGGCGTCAAATAATGGAGCTGTTTTTCATTTTTTCTTTCTGCGAAGACGACATTCTTGACTGAGATGAGCGATGCCCTTTGACATTTGGATTGCCTGCACCTGGTGAACTCAACAGACAACTCATATTTGCATGGGGAAATTACACCTTAACCTGTACGGAAAAAAGTACTCATTACCTATTTCATACCAAATTATGTGAAAATAGTTTGATTAAAATTTGAGTATAGATTTTAGGTGCGCAATCTAACTTTTTTTATGATTTATTATTATTTATTTTCTGGAATGTTGCAGTTATTTAGCATTAGGGACAAGAGCTCGCGCCACAAGATCTCATGAGATTTTTTATCATGTGTTTACATTTGGCCTATATTGAACAACATATCTTGCATTTATTCAATTAAAGGTATTTTAGCGCTCATACAGTATACAGCTCTGGAAAAAAGAATAAGATACCACTGCTTTTTTTTCTGAAATCAGCATCTCTACATGTATTACAGCCATTCCATTCCAGCATCTGTTGAATTCCAACTCAAACACAAAGCTGAGCTACTTCAGCTGCACTTTTACTTATTTTGAGTGGTCGGTGGTAGACTTGGTGGGGGGTTGACTGAAAACAAGTTTGAAAATTCCTGTTCCAGTTACATTGAATTCCTACTTGAGCAACATTTTAAAGAAGTTGTACTTTTCTAGCAGCATATTTTACTCTTATTTTAGTAATATTTTTATTGTCCTTGAGTAAAAGTTTTGGTTGCTCTTCCCACTTTGAGTAAGCAGCAAAAGCTTTATGTTTACAATATGAAATTATTTGTACATTTGTGTTTCTGTTTCTTGCACCGCTCCATTAGATGTGATTTAGTTTTTCTCCTTTTTGTGTCTATCCTTTGAAAATACAAGATTTGGTGCATTATTTAATTTGTCCTTCCAATTAGATTAAATTCAAATTATTTTAAGTTACAGCTCTGGAAAAAAATAAGAGACCACTGCATTTTTTTCTGAAATCAGCATCTCTACATGTATTACAGCCATTCCATTCCAGCGTCTGTTGAATTCCAACACAAACGCAAAGCTGAGCTACTTCAGTTCTTGCACCAGGAGTGGAATAAAGTCACCCAAGAACAATGTGAAAGACTTGTGGAGAGCATGCCAAGACGCATGAAAGCTGTGATTAAAAATAAGGGTTATTGCACCAAATATTGATTTCTGAATTCTTCTTAAGTGTAAACATTAGTATTATGTTGTTTTAAAATGAATTTGATCTTGTTTCTTTGCATTGTTTGAGGTCTGAAAACATGTATCTTTTTTGTTATTTTGACCATTTGTCATTTTCTGCAAATGAATGCTCTAAACCAGGGGTGTCAAACATGCGGCCCTGGGGCCAGATTCGGCCCTCCAAGACCTTTAATCTGGTCCTCGGCTGATTTTGTATTAAAATATTTTAATTATATTTAAATTTTCTATTAAAATATTGGTAATTTTCTGCGCCTCTTTTCTGTGCAGTTTAGCATAGCAGCATCTCCAGCGCCTCTGTGCGTGGCCCCTCCCACCCGAGCAGCACAAATGCCTCGCCTCTTTCCAAACGCTCTTAAAGGACCATCGTTTTGACTGTTGACCCTGACACCCTCATCAGCAAAATGTCAAAAATGAGAAATGTGGACGCCGAGTGCAGGATTTTCCAAGAAATGTGGACTAACTCCTATTTGTTGATGGAGGTGAATGGGAAACCTGTATGCTTGTGTTGAAATTGCATTTTTCTTAAAGTTTCAGGTTGTTCATAATATTATAATATTTTGTAAAAGAAAGAGATTTAGAAAGAAATGGTAATAGATTTGCGTTTCTCTGCACAAATATTTGGACTTACTGCTATTTTCAGGGTATATTTACCATGAGTTTTCTGATCCGGTCCCTTTAGGATCAAAGTAGGATGGATACAGCCCCCGGACCAGAATGAGTTTGACACCCCTGGTTTAGAGATTCCAGATGAGTAAAACTATCACTCATTCATAATTGCGTTCAGACAGTAGATCTTTACTTTCAGTTACTGCAAACACAATTAAAAGTCCATTCATCATGTGTAGCGTGAGTGGAAACTGGTCAGCTGTTTGTAGCGTGTGGTATGGGAGTTATGCACAGAGCGCTAATGACCAGGATGTGTCAGGGATCTACTGTTTGTTTTTCCTTTCACACCAGAAGTCCTGTGAATACAGGGGTAAAAAATGTTCCTCTGTAAGTCTTTATGACAGTTCGGGTCTACTGGTTCTTTTTAAAGCTTTGTGAAATTTGCGAAAAGTCTGTGTCGTCTCCGCACGTGCTCCTCTCAAGTTTATAAGCAGTCTTGTATTTTAGTTTTTCCGCTTGGTTTTTATAATATTGGTAAGTTTGTAGAGCGTTTGTCCACTGATCGGAAGGTTGCCGGTTCAAATCCCGCTCTCGACATAAACATCACTGGCTGAGAATTGGTTAAAAATGTGACCATACCTGAATAATGCATCAACCCTAACTTAGACTTAGACTTAGACAAACTTTATTGATCCACAAAGGAAATTGTTTGGGTAGAGTAGCTCAAATATCACAATATAATATATAACAGAAGGTAACACAAAAGAGATGGAATAACAACCAAAGAGCAATAGACCAGTGTCAAATAAGACATAATTATAAAAATTAAAAAAGATAATAAATGTATATCTACAAATTAGAATAAAATAGAAAAATAAGTCATAAAATATAAAATACAATATCAAATAAAAAGTCCAATCACAGCTATATACATCCTAATCCTAAAAACTCAAAATATAACTAATATATTAAATAACTAATATAACCAAATAGTCTGTTCTGAAACTAAAGAATTTGTGCTTTGATCTTATAATCTATGTTATAATTTGCACATTTTTAATCCCAATATTAACCTAAAACAACTTAATAAAAGAAACAAGTCTGGTGCCAAGTATTTTGATTACAAGAAGCTGTCAAATCCTACACATATCACAGATTAAGAACATAAAATTAGAGCGTATGTACTGTAAATCAGTGGCATTGAAAATGGATGTCTGCTACCTGCTTGTCTCCATGGAGATTGTTATTGCTTTGCTGGGAATGTTCCACAGTATGACAACATACTGGGACCACATTACACCGGTTTTAAAATCACTGCATTCAGGATAGATTTTAAAGTTATTTTACTGTTTTTTTAAATGTCTTAATGGTCTTGGGCCTTCCTATCTCTCAGAACTGCTTTTACCTTATGAACCTTCACGGGCCCTGCGCTCCTCCGGCAGCTCCTGGTCATTCCCAAAGTCAGGACACACACTCACGGAGAGGCGTCTTTTCAGTACTACGGAACTCATCTATGGAACTGCCGGAGGAGCTCAGGGCCAAAGAGAACATTCATATTTTTAAGAGTGGGCTCAAGACTCACCTGTTTAGCTTGGCCTTTGATACAAGAAAATAAAATAAAATAGAATAAAATAAAATAAAATAATGGTGTGTGTGCGTGGGCTACTGTTTGGGTTGTTTGATTGTGTGGTGTCGGGGGTCTGGTTGGGTGGGTGGAAGGAAATGTGGGTTATTTTTAATCACTGTAAATCACTTTTGTGTGATTAGTGCTTTATAAATAAAGTTTTGATTGATTGATTTTAGGTATATTGTACCATTACTATCAATAGTATGCAGTTCTAGTGTGGTAGTAAATATCATTATTAGTGGTGGTAAGGTAGAAATTATACTACTTGTTAGCAGTATTAGCACATAGCAATATATAGCAGTCATACTTGCGATGCAGTGATAGTATTAGGTCGTTTTCACACCTGCCTTGTTTGGTTCGTTTAAAATTAACCAGAGTTCGTTTGCTCCATTGATTCGCACCTTTTGGGCTGGTGTGAATAAAAACCAGAAATCTCGATCCGGAGCAAACAAGCGAACATAGACCACCTAAAAAGCTGGGTCTCGGCACGGTTCCATTCGAATCCTGGTGCGGTTCGTTTGAGGTGAGAATACAGACCGGACTCGATCCGACACAAGTTGGCTTTTTGTACTTAACGAGCTCCCGTCGTATGTCGAGCATTATGGGAAACTGAGGCTGACGAAAGAAAACGAAACTTACGAGGCTTACTTACGTTTTGCGTGAAGACCAAGAGTCAGAACTTGATGCGCGCACATGAGCGCTGTCCTCCGTAGCCGTCTTGCCCTGTGTCTTCGTCGTTTGGAAATTGATTGTAAAATAGTGTAAACCTCACGATGCTGCTCAAACATTTGTGCGAACTGTAAAAACTGAGCAAACCATATCGCTATGACGACACTGAAAACAGCATGTAACACCATTATTCTCTTCCTTCACTTTCCTGGTGTGAAAACGACCTTAAATTTAGGGATAGCTGTAGTGGTGGTGGTGGTGGTAGTATCAGTAGTAGTAGTAGTAGTAGTAGCAGCAGCATGTATCTTAGTATTTTAGCATGTGTGTGTGTGTTACTGTTTGGGTTGTTTGGTTGTGTGGTGTCGGCAGCTGTGGGGCTGGTTGGGTGGGTGGAAGGAAATGTGGGTTGTTTTTAATCACTGTAAGACGCTTTGTGTTACTTTTTTTGTATGAAAAGTGCTTTATAAATAATGTTTGATTGATTGATTGATTGACATTGAACAATATATATTGCATTTAGTCTTCCATACCTTAAAAAGCATGCATCCCTACTATGGGCAGGGTCGCCTCTGTAACTTACTTGTCTCCGTGAAGGTAAATGTGTTTAGAGTTCCAATATTCATTCACACATGTTTGATGAGCCTCTTATTATTAGTCTGTCTACATCTCCAAAGCTCAAAATGCTCTGTTGCACCTTGTGATGTCATGAAGTGTTCAGCAGAGATTGGAAATTCCAGGGCTGAAATCATCCAAATGATGCTAGTGAAGGTGTATGGAGTTTAAAAACACAGTGGAGCACTTCATATTACCGCATGACATTGAAAGTTGGAACAGAGAGAGGAAATAAATATGTGGGATTTGTGTGTTAAATATGCGCGAATGAAACAAAACACAACTCCGGGGATGTTTGTGATGAGGAAATAGCACAGAAAATAGGCGCCCTTTAATGCCGTACTGTGGAATATTAGCATAAACCAAGCCGTAACATCTTCATACAGACAAGCAGGTGGCTATAATTACATCTCTATTGTTGTTTTTTTTATAGCTAAGACTTCACAGCGCATCTCCATTGTACTTGTTAGGCTAAAATAACAATAGGATGTGGTTGGCTCCATCCTCCCATTAGACAGCAGTGGTTATCGTAGCGCAGTGGGGGAGACATTTTTAACAGTACACACCATCATTAAGCAGACTGGAGCAGATGAGAGAGGAAAGGAACAAGGGAACAGCCAGCTTTTAATGTCCTCCTCCACCAGCACACCCTACTGTTTATGGACATCCTGTAATCCCTGCGGGCTCCTGGAGATGGTTAAGCGATATGTAGCGGCTCTGCTGACTTAGTGCGATATCCTCAGATGTGTTCGGATGGATGGGATCGGAATGGCAGGTTGGATTACCAGACCATTTGAGGCCTCTACGGTTGAGTTAACTTCAAGTGGTCTAGTTTCTCCATCGTCAAAGCGTATACAGCAGTTAGATGGTTGGTTAGATCTACGTTTAAGATTTGAAGTAGCGTCCCAGGTTGCAGAAGACAGCTCTGGAAAAAAATAAGAGACCACTGCAAAAATATCAGTTTTTTCTGATTTTACTACTTATAGGTATGTGTTTGGGCTACTTTTACACATAGCCAGGCATGTTGAGAAATGAATATTTGTCTCCCTCCGTTTTCCCCCCTTTACACGTACACTGGTATTTTTATAAATGGAGACATTTCCCTAAGAGGCAAAGGCTACAGCACGAGAACAGTGCTCCGTGGTGGATACACCGGGGGGCAACACACCAAAGAGAACAGTCAAAGCAGTAAGGCAATTTTGATTTTATAAGATATGGAACATTAATGTCCAATAATTATTAAGGTTAGGACATGACCAAAAAGTATGAATAAGTGAGCAAGTATCAGACTTGCAGCGATTGTCTGGGTAATTCTTCCTTAGAAAGTTGTAACCGATGAAGAACTTTAAATTAGAGAAGCCCATGTCTGGCACAAATAGAAGAATGCACTCTACGAAGGATGGCAGGTATAACAAGCATTTTATACACAAAAAGGTGGGGAAAGTATGCAGATTAACATTTGAAGGAATTTCACAGCAATAACGAAGCACCCTCGTTTTTATTTTTATTTTATTTAACCTTTATTTATCCAGGTAAACCAATTGAGAACCAGTTCTCATTTACAATGGCAACCTGGCCAAGAGGCAGCACAATTAAAAGATACATTCATAAAAACATACAGTGCAACATGAACAATAAAGACAATAATAAAAGACTACAACTAAAAGCAGGTATAATGATCTTAAAACAGTAATAAAAGATTACAACTAAAAACTAAAAACATGTGCAATAATCGTGGACAGTAGCATGTAGAAAGTTCTTAAAAGTGCTGATTGGAATAAAAGAGCTGAGTTTCAGTGAGCGCTGCAAACTATTCCAGTCGCTCGCAGCTCGCAGACAGGCGACCGAAGGAAGTGCGGGTTTTAGGGATGACCAGATTAATCAAACTTCTGGAGCGTAATGTACGGATTGAATTGTGAATTTGGAGAAGTGAACGAAGATATTGTGGAGTTTTGCCAATGAGAGTTTTGTATAAATAAAGAGGAGCCAATGGATCTGTCTGCGGGAGTGAAGTGAGGGCCATTTTACCAGAGTGTATAGTGTGCAGTGGAAAGGGAGCTCCAGTAACAAAACGGATGGCGGTGTGGTAGATGATGTCCAGTTTGTGCAAAAGGGATTTGGAGGCAGACCTGTAGATGATGTCACCATAATCTAAAATAGGGAGTACTGTCATAAACCCCCTACTGGTAAGAGATAAGATAAGATAAGATAAGATAAGACTTTATTGATCTCACGCAGGGGAAATTTACTTGTCACAGTAGCTCCAGCTAGGGACAGTTTGAACAAGAAAGAAAAGTGCATGCAGGCAAGAATGGCATAAAGATAAGTAGTAATAATAATAATAATAATGATAATAATAAAATAAGTAATAATAGAATAAGTAATAATAATAAAACAGTGCCCATTGTTTCAAAGGATGATCATATCAGGTACAGCTGTGGTAACGACTTAGGGCCCATTTTTTGGTGGAAACTGAGAAGTTTTTATTCATTTTGGCCTTTCGTCCACATGGCACCGGCGTTTTTGGTGTTTGAAAAATGTGTTTTTTGAAAACGGGTTCCAGAGTGGAGAAATCTGAGAACGCCAGGGTCGCGTTGTCGTGTGGACAAGCAAAACGCAGCTTTTGGAAAACGATGACGTTGCGATGCTTGCTTGCGGAAGAGAAAGGACTTTATTTGCATGCGCTCTTTGTAGTATTGCATTTCCGGTGGCTCTGACTGTTTCCTGTTTACAGCGCCACATATTGGTGTAGCATATGTATTACATCGTTTTCACTCAGCGCTTCGTTTTCATCTGGACCAGAATATTTACTGATCCGACATGTGTGTGGACACAAATTTTTTTCAACCCGCATAAAAAAAAAAATCCAGGAGCGTTGTCGTGTGGACGTAGCCTTAGACTTATACAAACTTTATTGATCCACAAGGGAAATTTTTTTAAATGAAGTATAGCAGCAGAGGGCAACAGGTGAACACCCCAGGGGCACTATCAGGGGTAATGCCTTTAAAATCATATAAATTTGTTAACCAGAATGAATACTTAAACCAGAGAATAATTGCTTTTCTTCTACAGGTGCTTTGACGATTTAGATTCAAATATGACGTTTGTGATGTTCCGCAGATTGATAAATGTGTAAAACTCCATTCAGAGTGATGCATCAATCAGGTGTTAGCCAAGTTCCTGGCTAATGATTATTCACAGGTATACGAGGATATAAAGACAAAAAAGTTTATCTTGTCATTACCAAAAATGATCAATGCCTTCCTCTACGTCTGCCCCGTATATGACAAAAATAAACCTGTCCCTCCCCTCCTTCTCCTCCTCTTTCCCTCTATCTTCTCTTCCTTCTCCCCTCTTCTCTCGTCACCGTCCTGTGAAATATTAGAGATAGCTGAGGCGAGGTCAGACTTTCACAGGGACACTAGACTTGAGCAGGAGACCGCGGGGTAAACATCCCGTAATAAGCACACCTGTGTTCTCAGAGCCACGACGCACCGCAGGAGCACAGCCCGTTCACCTGTCAATGTCCAAGTAGGTCAGCCCTGTCACTTCTTCTGGCCCATACTTCCATTTTCTGTTTGCTAATGGGATTTTCACAACAGCGACTGCCAGACATCTAGTGTGAAATCTGTTGTGTTGTTGTGGAAAAGCACAATTCCAGACAGGACCGCACTGCTGTTGTGTACAGAAATGTCCAAATGGCTTTTTTTAAGAGACATTTTTAAAGGGCCCATATTAACCTACATTTATAATTTTCTTTTTTATAATGTTGTTTCCTCATCACAAACATACCTGGAGTTGTGTTTTGTTTCATTCCATTCACACGTTTAACGCACAAATCATGCATACTTAGCGTGAATTTTTCTCTCAAACTGAAAATACTCTGTTCCACCTTGTGATGTCATGTGGAAATACAGTTCATCCATACTGCTTCACTAGAATCAGTTGGATAATTTAAGGCCTGGAATTGCTCATTTCTACTGAGCAAAATGTAAAATGTAGCTGTTAACTTGAAAATTATCATTAAAGGTTTCGTGCGTTTTTTGTTTGTTTGTTTGTTTTTTTAATGTGAATCTGTATGGCTTCCCCTTCAACAGTGTCCTGAGATTAATACCGACTTACCCATGACAGCGTGATCTGACCCCGGTTATCCTCTGGTAACGTAGCTCGTAAACGTAGTTCTGGTAAGTTCGCGGGGACAATTTAATAAAGCTTGTTTTTCTTCTCAAAACATTTGTCCGAAAAGTGATATATTTGCGTCACAAACAGTTGTCCGCTAAAAACTCAGCAGCGTATTTCGCATTCGCATCTCTCGATTCGTATCACTTTAAGCGGATATTAGCATATTAGCATAGGATATCTTCTCTAAATTTGTATCAATGCGCCCACGTTAGCTCTATTAGCTCTATTAGCCTGTTCAAACATCCGCCGTACACATCCGCTTAAAGTTAACAGGCTAATACAGCTAATATGCGCACAGTGATACGAATCGAGAGATGCGAATGCGAAATACGCTGCTGAATTTTTAGTGGACAACTGTTTGTGACGCAAATCTATCACTTTTCGGACAAATGTTGTTTTGAGAAGCTTTATTAAATTGTCCCCGCGAACTTACCGGAACTACGTGTACGAGCTACGTTACCGGAGGATAACCGGGACCAGATCACGCTGTCATGGGTAAGTCAGTGTTAATCTCAGGACACTGTTGAAGGGGAAGCCATACAGATTCACATTTTTAAAAAAAACACACACTATCCCATTAAATGACATCACAAGGAGGAACAGAGCATTTTGCGCTTTGGAGATGTAGACAGACTAATAATAAAATATTACTCAAACATGTGTGAATGAAACAAAACACAACTCTGGGTATGTTTTTAATGAGGTAACAGCATTTTAACATGTCTTAGAGTTCATTTTGCGTGATATAGGACCTTTAAACTGCAGTGGCCCAAAGTTATTTCTCACTGCCATAACACATCACTAGAATTCTACTTATTTACAGTAATGAGGTTTTAAGCACACTAGCTTACAACACCTAGCATGGTAACAGTGCACCAGCATTATTTCCTAGTTCACAGATGATAAAAACACTTTAATCTTACTTTATTACATGAAAAAAGTCCTCTTTAACTAACATACTTTTTTTTTTTTGTCAATATCTCCCTGTACTCATGGAAGCGTTGTACTACATAGCTCTGTGTGGTACTTGTAGAAAAACGTGAGGGTGCAGAGTTCTTTCCAAATGTACTCTGTGTCTCTGTCAGTATGTGGGACAAAAGCAGCTCAGAAACCTGATCTGGAGCTGGAGTGTCGGGGGACTCTGGAAGAATGACTCCTTTCTGTGGGCACTGGCTCTGAGTCGTCCAGCACAAGCACTCAGGCCCGGGGGAGATGGTGCTCTGATATGGGACAGGCCTGTGAGATGTGAAAGAGCTGTGGGATAGAGATAGAGACACTTTTGGGTGGTTTGGTGTGGACTGACTTCAGCTGTGGGACACTCAGAGGACAGGCTTCTGTGTGGACATGGTTACACATGTACGTACTGTATGGTAGGTGGTGATTACGTCAACATGAATTCTCATACAGTATTTGTGAGTTGGCAAGCCCATGAAAACCCATCTGGATAAGCTCTCTTTAGAGACTGCCCAGTGGACCAGCGGTTGAGACCAATCACAGAGCAGTGCTGTGGTTTGGGCTGAAGCCAAAGGTGAAGGCCCCATTATTTCAGCAGAAATACAGAGTATTTTGTTTGTTAAAAACATGCAGAGGGAAGTGTTTTGTGTATTTCTGCAAATTGAATTTCTCCTTTTATCATATTTCTGAACTGCAAATTCTCTGATCTGGCCAAGATTTTAAAACTCCTATCAGATTATTAATCTTGTTTTCATATGTATTATCTACTTACTAGTTCAGAAACTGCTTAATCCTAGTCTAGAGGTAGTTTATTTTAAAGGGATAGTGCATTGTTGTTGTTTTTTTTATGTTAATCTGTATGGGTTTCCTTCTAAAAGTTTTGTGCGGTAACACTGACTTACCCATGACACCGTGCTCTGGTCCCGGTTCTCCTCCGGTAACGTAGCTCGTGAACGTAGTTCCGGTAAGTTAGCCAGGACAGTTAATCATGTTTCTCCCCGTGTCTGGATGGGTTTTCTCCGGGCACTCCGGTTTCCCCCATCAACCCAAAACATGCACCATAGGTACCTCCAGCTTAGGTCCTGACCAAACCGAAGCAAGAAGATCATGGAGATGGTCCCCGGGCGCCCTAATGTGTGTGCTGCCCACTGCTCCTAATATATGTATATATATATATATAGGATGGGTTAAAATGCAGAGAAGAATTTCTCCAGTGTGAGATCAATAAAGTCACTTCTTAATCAGACCAGATCAGATCAGATCGCGATGTTGCGATTTGCAACTTCAACGCAACTTCAGCCAATCCCCGTGAATTCAGGGCGGTGTTGCAATTTTGACCAATCACCGCAACTTTTCAATTTTGACCAATCATCGGCGACGTATTGAACTCACGTTGATCTACTTCCTTCTGCCTTACTTCCGTGTGACGAAACGAAACTGCGGCCATGTCCCCAGTTCGGAGCATGGTTTTAAGGGGGCTCAGACTGCAGTCAAGGCGGTGCACACTTGCTCAGCCCTGACTGCACTCTGCAAACCGCATGGCCATCTGCGAAATGCAACAGGTCTCGGAACTACGGGAAGCAGCCGCCGACTCAATTTTCTCCCATAGAAGAAGTAGCGCGCGGTGCATGCTGGGATATATGAGTGCGTGAAGCGTGCATTTTCACGCGCTTGGTCCACGCCCCGATTTCCATGGAAACGACTGCGGTCTGTGAACGCGTGTTTTAACTGCGCATGGGACAAAAAAGAAATGACGCACCACGCTCCGAACTGTGCACTCTGGGAATTGGGACACGGCTTCTAATGGCAAAGAAACATGTCTGCGGCCAGCCATTTGCCCACAAAAATAACAGCAAAAGACCGCGCGAAACAGTTCCCCTCCTAGTAGTAATTTATTTTCGATGTTGGTAAGGTTGTTTTAGGACCATATCTGTGATCTCTGTGTCCTTGTATTATTCTTTGTCAGTAATAACTCAGTATTCAAAATATTACTAAATTTTAATTACAAAAAGGGAAAATCATAACTATTTATCGCAACTTTCACTTCCTCCTGCAACAAAATCGCAACAAAAACCTTAAAAGCACCGCAACTTTCATCGCAACTTTTTGGAAAATCTCCCGCAAATTCAGGCATTTTAGCCCGCAACAATCACAAAAAATGCCCGCAAAATCCTGGTGGGTCTGGTTAATAAAGCTTGTTTTTCTTCTCAAAACAAAACATTTGTCTGAAAGGTGATATATTTGCGTCCCAAACAGCTGTCCACGAAAAATCCAGCAGCGTATTTTCAGATTCGCATATTTCGTCTCGATTCGTATCACTTCGCGCCTATTACTTATTATTAGCCTGTTAACCTTAAGTGGAAGTGAACGACGGATGCAGTCCTGTCATGGGCTGTCCTTTGGATTCTGTAGAGGAGGTGGCCGAGAGGAGGGTACTGGCCAAATTCACGTCCATCATGGACGACACCTCTCACCCTCTGCACCGGACTGTAGAGGAGCTGAGCAGCTCCTTCAGCAGCCGACTGAGGCACCCCCAGTGCAAGAAGGAGCGCTACCACAGATCCTTCATCCCCACCACCATCAGACTGTACAACTCCACTGTATAGTCCAAACGTGCAATATTGTCTTTAAATACTCTCCTAGTTACTGTTTCTTATTATTATTACTTGTATAACTCCACTGTATGGTCCTATCGTGCAATAGCGTTTTCCCAATGTGCAATATTGTTTTTTTTTCAGTACTCTCCCTGTCACTGTTTTTATTATTATTATTACTATTATTATTATTATTAATATTATTATTCGATTTACTACTTATTTTATTATTATTATTTCCTATCTTTATGCCATTCTTGCCTGCATGCACTTGTCTTTCTTGTTCAAACTGTCCCTACCTGGAGCTACTGTGACAAGTAAATTTCTCCTGTGTGAGATCAATAAAGTCTTATCTTATCTTATTACTCTGTCTAACCCCTTCCCCTTTATCTACATCTTTGTCTTGCCCCTCGATACCGAGCTGAGAGGGCTTGGGGTACGAATGTCCCCCTAAGAAATGGGACGCCACTCGATTATCGTTTGCGTCATCATCCCTTGCCTCTACCTGGCTGCTACGTCTACAGAGGCAACAACAACTGACGCAAACAAACGTAAACAAATGTCAAGGATTATCGGGTACCTCAGCTCGACAAAAAAAATAGCTTGTTTATGCACAAAAGTTCGATGAAACGATAACGTCGGCTAAACAGACATCACTACAATTAAAACCACAACAACACTTCACTAAAAGTAACGTAGAACATAAGCGTCATAATTGTAAAACTGCTAAACTGTTAATCGATAATTACAACTTCTGGCTGGTCGATGTGACGCTGCCATCCTGATCCCAAAACCTGCCTGAGCGTGTAGGCGTACCCCTTTGTTTCAAGTCTGGTCGAGAGCTTACTTCGTTTCAAGGGGTATGTAGCCCTCGGTCGTGGCCCAAGCCCTTGATTAAAACTAGAATCGGGACACCCCTTGCCCTCACATGAACGCGCAAAACCAAGGGGTAGGGGTAAGATGAAGGGGTAAGACAGAGAAATGGGACGCAGCCTAAATACGAAGGGTAGCTTTAAGAACATTTTATGTAAAGTTGATTTCAAACTTAAAATATTCTTGCCTGTTTTGTGGACAACCTTTGGGTCTTACACACTTTGGGAAACACTGTTCTAAGCAATAACATCTCCATCCACATAGTACACCTTATTCCTGTTAAAATAAACAAAGTTCTGTGGTACTTTTGTAGTAGTCTGTGATCTGCAGTATTCCACCAGATGAAGAGGATCCCACAGTGAGCAGTGGGTGGAGCCTCGGGTTGACAAGGCTACAGAGCACCAAAACACAGAGCCGAGCTGTAAAAGTCATTCCCACATCTTAAAACCATCACATTTTGGACTTAAACATAGTAATTAAAGAGATAATAGCATCCATTACAAACCTCAGAATGACCGGGGGATTTCCATTTAGATTGTGAATCAATGTATTTATGAGTTCTTCATTTGGACAATCCTCATTTAAACTCATTCAAATGTTTTCTGCAGACAACCAGAGACCAAAGGAGCTTTTATTGGAGGACGACTCTTCAATAGTCTTTGCAGAGCCTGGAAACTTACAATAAAGTCACAGAAAAACAGAGTCTAACCATAGCATCACAGACTTACTTTGCCTTCAGTAATCAAGAAGTTGGAAGTTTGATCCCTGCTTCAAATTTTACATACTGTTGTTGTGTCCTTGGGCAAGACATTTCAAGTATAAGAGCCTGATTACACAAGAATGCTTACGGGTAAAAATGACAAAATATTTTATCGGAAGTGTCTTTCGTTTAGACGGTGACAGTGTTTGGGGGCTTAAAAACGCAAAAAAAAAACTGAAACCGCCCTCCAAAGTGGAAAACTTGAACATGCCCTGCCGTAGCGTTTTCATCTACACTGCCCAAGACACAAAACTCTGGTCAAGTCTGCTGACGTCACATATGCATTTACGTCACGTCGGTCCATGTATCAGTGTACTTTGTTTGGCAGGATTCCCAGTCCACACCTTGTTACGCCTTTGTTGATTTGTAGTCTAATGTGGTCTGAAGCAATAGTTGAACTTCTTTGTCTGACCACATGAATTTTTTTTTGCTACCGGTAGCCATGTTTTGTTTTGCTTTTCGCGGCGCAGATGAGAAGAAGGAAGATTCTACTCATGTGCGGACATAGTGATAATGTATCACAGCACCACCTAGTCGCCTGGCATGCATACCCAATCGAATTCCACACACTTTCGCGTCACCGTATGCACACAGATTTCCTCCTGAAAACGCTCTTCTAAACGTGGGGAAAAAAATGAAGATGCAACGCCACCTTATTTATTTATTTTTATTTATTTGTTTCTTGGGAAGGGACAATGCATATTAATGAACGCACAATTTGTATAAGATCACACAAACCGACGTAAATATGCCGGATTTAGCACAGTGCTAATTTCCATCCGCAGTCCCAGATATAAAGATATAGCATACAATAGAAATGTAGAATGTTGCATTTGCAGACATTAGACAATTTAGTACATGTGTTATGATCATAAACATAAAAACAATTTAGTATCTGTACAATAGTAGCATATAATTCAATAAATTACAGTAAAAATACAATTGATGGGCTTAGTTTAAAGGGACAGTGTGTAAGATTTTTACCCGTTAATTACTGAAATTGAAGATACCCATTCAAAAATACATTGTTTTCCAAGCCTTTTCATTTCCATCATGAAATCAAAGTATTCTTTTGGACTTAGATATAGTCACATAAAAGGGGGATCTTCCCCATGCAGAGGCAGCCATTTTGATTACGAGAGCCGCAGAAGGACATTTGGGCTCCGCCTTCGCCTTCAGCAAGGCTCGTGGTTTTGGGTAAACAACACAAGCATGTTGCCGGATCAGACGTCGTAATGGATCTAACACGTGTTTTGGACTAAATTGTTTTACTGGATTTTATTTGCTGGATCCTTACGGACAAATTGAGACCAAGTTTATGGTGAAATACAGAGTTTGACCTGTGCAAAGCATTCTAAGGTAAGCTAACCTCGTTTTGTGCTTTTCCGTATAAAAGCCCCATGTGCTCGGGGAGTGATTGTTGTGCAGGGAAATGAATTGCATAGTCAAAAAGAGGAGACTGTAAGGTTTCATTTGATGTGTAGAGTGGTACATGGTACATGATCGGGAATGTGTGTTTTCATGAGAAAACAAAAGAAAAAAAAAACGGGACCGCGCGGCGCGTGGGTCCCTCGAGGTCTGCCGTAGCTAAAACAGAAAGTGCAATAGCGACTATCCACCTATGCGCCACGAATCCTACACACTGGGGCTTTAAATTGCGAATTAAAAGGTGCTTCTCAGTGTGTGTAATAAGGTGCCTATTATTAAGGTGCCTATTCTATTTATAATGTGGATTTTTGTAGTGTATGCATGTAAGTGTGTGTGTGTGCGTGTGTGTGTGCTTCTTGTATGTCATGGCTATTGTGTTATATCATTACAGTTTTGATTCCTTTTCAGCCATATTTTAAGATGTGTTTTAAAAGAAGCAAGAGTTGGACTAATTCTGATTGATATAGGTATTGTGTTCCAGTTATTGCATCCTGTAACTGAAAGAGTATTCTGAGCAAAGGTTGTTTTTCTGTACTGTACCTCACAATCCCCCCTGGCAGATGATCTGGTGCTGGACTCACGTTTTCTTTTTATATACTCCCTTTGCGTCTTCTGTTCAGACCATCATCATATAAACGTAGTCTTAATGTGAGTAGGAAAGGTTCAGGAGTAGAAGAGTAGATAAATGTGAATGAAGGAAAGACATTTTTTAAGCCACAAGTTTATTTGATCTGACCTGTAACTGGGCTTGGTAGCTTCACCTGCTTGACTCCATGGAGACAGATGTTTAATGCCATACGATGGAATATTTCAGCAATAGCATTTCCATGAAGATGAGCAGACAAACTTCAATCAGAAAAGTTACACAGTGCACCTTTAAGGGCAGTAGTAGTAATCAAAGTCAGGAAATATTCCAAAAATAGTATTTCTACCTGTTTTTCACAATGTGTTTTTAACTACAAATGTCAAATAAACGATCCTAACCAAACTTTTTTCATTGTGATGGAACTTTTTTTTTATATTGTGAACTAGGACCGCATGATTTGGGAAAGTTTTTGAGCTTTGATTACATTTGCGATTTATGTTTAAACAATAGGATTCCATTCAAAGTTCACATTTTAAATACATCCAGAAGAATTGACAAAAATAATGTAACATGAATTATAATCTAACACAAGAATTTATTGCATTCAGATTAGATTAGCATGTCTGTACAGATCTAAACTACAGAGTTATTAGTTTTTATGCAGAATAAGACAGGAGATTTTATTGTTTGTGGAAGAACTGAGTACTTATTAAAGGTCCTATATTAGACCAACTTGACTCTTGTGAGATTGAATCCATGTTAGAATGTTGTTACCTCCTCAAAAATATACCTAGAGTTGTGTTTTGTTTCGTTCACACATGTTTGAGTAACAGTTTATTATTAGTCTGTCTACATTTCTAAAGCCCAAAATGCTCTGATCCACCTCATGATGTCATCAAGCCGTAGTTTTCAAGTTAACAGCTGCATTTTAGCTTTAGTTTAGTCGAGGTTGGAAATTCCAGGCCTGAAATTATCCACATGATTCTAGTGAAGGTGTGTGGAGTTTGAAAACACACTGGAGGATTTCCTGTATTACCACACGACATCACAAGGTGGAACAGAGTGTTTTCAGTTTGAGAGAAGAACTCAGCCTAAATATACAGGATTTGTGTGTTAAACATGTGTGACTGAAACAAAACACAACTCCAGGTTTGTTTGTGATGAGGAAACAACATTACGACAAAAAACACAGATCAGAACAAAGTGTAATATGGCCTAACTGCGTCCATTGAAATTGTGATTTTGATTGAGGTTAATCTTTTAAGAACTTTTATTTTCCAATTCTATATTTAGAATTATTTTTTGTTTGTTTATTTCATTCATAAAGTATAAAAAGACATCAACAGTGTGATAACAATACAAAAAAATTGAATGAAAGGAGCAGAAAGAAGAGTTATCTTATGTTATCTGCCCCTCTTCCCTTTTCCAGACATTAAAGGGATAGTGTGTTTTTTTTATGTTAAAGATCCCATGACATGGTACTTCTTGATGCTTTTATATGGCTCCTTAATGGTTCCCTAATACTGTAAATGAATCCTTCTTCAAAATCAACACTCAGTGCATGAGAAACAGAGATAAGATGAGAAAGAGTCATAAATCTCTCTCTCAAACTCTTTATTCTGGGCGTTGTTGCTTGAATGCCAATGAGGAGAAAAGAGCTGGCCTATAGTAGAGGGTGGGGGCGTGGCCAAACTCTCCGCTCTCCGCTGTCAGCTCAGCTGATCCATTTCCTTGTTTTTGCACGGGGGGAGAGATTTGAAGCGTTCCATTGAAAAATAAACACATTTCCACAGAAAATAAAATTAAACCACTGCTGTTCAAAGGTCCAGAGGCTCAGATAAAGGACTTCCGAGCCTAGAAACACTCGGACGTGCCTCCAGGCAAATAAAAAACGCATTTCGCATTGCCTAGCGCATTCGCAGTCCAAACTCTCTGGGCGTGATTTACAGAGATGCTGAGTACAGACAGACGGGGGTGGAACTGCATTTGCATTTCTTTTTTCGATCTGACGTCAATAAGGTGCCTTGTTCAAAATCGCCCGTTTGAGCTCCGATTTTTTGTAACGCAGAAAAGGATCGCAAATGCTCAGTTTAGACATTTCACAACTTTTAACCATGAAGAGGGTGCTAAACAGGGTAGGGGAGCTCACATTAACGTTCAAAAACCTGCCATGGGACCTTTAATCTGTATGGGTTTCCTTCTAAAAGTGTCGTGCGGTAACACCGGCTTACCTCTGACAGTCTCATCTCAGCCCGGTTCTGCTCGTGTTCTGGAGCTCACGTAAGTAGGTCCGGTATCACGGGGACAGGAAATAAAGCTGTTTTTTCTTCGCAAAACAACATTTGTCCAAAAAGTGATATATATTTCCGTCACAGACGGAAAAAATCCAGCTGCCTAATTCGCATTTGCATATTTTCTCTAGATTCCTATCACTCCGCCCACGTTAGCTCTATTAGCCTGTTAACTTTTAGAGGAAGTGTACAGCAGTTGCAGAACGGCGACAGTAGATGTTTACAAGTGAACAGGCTATAAGCTAGGCTACGGGCGCAGTTATACAACTCCGAGAGAAAAGGGAACCATGCGAATTAGGGAAAATAGGCAGCTGGATTTTTTTGGACAACTGTTTGTGACGGAAATATATATCACTTTTTGGACAAATGTTGTTTTGCAAAGAAAAACAAGCTTTATTTCCTGTCCCCGCGAACTCACCGGACCTACTTACCTGAGCTCCAGAACCCGAGCAGAACCGGGCTGAGCCGAGACTGTCAGAGGTAAGCCAGTGTTACTACACGACACTTTTAGAAGGAAACCCATACAGATTAACATAATTTAAAAAAAACGCACTATCCCTTTAACACCGATAGTGACGATAAAACATTTCATCAATACATTCCATTTCAATCACAATTATTAATCAATTGTAAACAGAAAGCTTCATTTTGATGCTGTGAGAAGAAACTCTTACGACCTCGTAGAATAAATGCAGGAGGCTGAGATGATTCAGTATAGGCACTTTAATGTTGATCAGCAGAGGATACAGGCATGATCAGTTCAGATGTCCTGTCGTCTCCTGTCTGAGGTACAGAATTGTGGACTATTTATCCTACAGACTTAGTGGATCATTAACTAACTATCAGGATCCTTCGTCATCTGAACTTTGAAAGACAACGTGTCATAGTGGTACATAACATGATCAAAACACAGGCAAAGTCCAGTTTAACAACACCACATCTCTAGTTTTCTAACTGAATCAGCATAAAAAGCAGTTAGTCAGCAGTTTACTCACTCATGGTCGTGTAAACCACATCAGGGATATCAGTGACCTTTGATGAGTTAGACAAATAAGATTATTTCCTCACAATGCACAACAACTTAGTTTTCTTTTTCATACATACACACACTGGATTTTATTGTATGTATTTTTTAAATGCCATTACAGTAATCCCTCGTTTACCGCGGGGGTTAGGTTCCAGAAATAACCCACAATAAGAGAAATCTGCGAAGTAGGACAACTTTATATTTTACAATTATTCTACATGTTTTAAGGCTGTAAATGCCTCACCACACACATTATACGCTTTTCTCAGACTGGAATTAACCTTTTCTCACTTTTCTCTCTTGTTTACACACTCAAACTTTCACAGATTTTCAACAAAATGTATTAATAGTGACGCGTGGAGGGAGACACGGCTCCGGGAGCCCCGCCGGACGCGTGAGAAGCGCAGACATGAGTCACTGGATCCGCAGGAAGCACCGCGCTCATCAAACGGCACTGCCACGTCCCGGGACACGACGCGCACCAATCCCTTGGAGAAGTGCATGACATGTGCACCCCTTATCATGGTCAATTCCGTGACAGAGCAGCACGACCGGCGCAAGGCCGCGCGTACACGGGGGCTGCGAGCACGAGATCGAACCACGGCGCCCGGACCATGTCCTCTCAGCCCGAGCCACAAACCAGCTGCACGAAACCAGCAAAGAGTGGCACGTGGTGGTTTAATCCTGGTTTAGACCTGGTCTAGTCCCCGTTTTGTCCAGGTCTAGTCCTGGTCCAGTCCTGGTTTAGTCCAGGTCCAGTCCAGGTTTAGACCTGGTTTAGACCTGGTCTAGACCTGGTTTAGTCCACGTTTAGTCCTGGTCTAGACCTGGTCTAGTACCGGTCTAGTCCCGGTCTGGTCCTGGTCTAGTTCCAGTCTGGTCCCGGTCCCCCCGCGTCTCCCATCTATCAATCGGCAAAGGTCTACAGTCTCTTAGCCAATCAGGACGCAGAACACAATGTTACACTATAAAAAAAATTGAAAAAAAAATACATTTTTAAAAATCCGTGAAACAGAGAGGCCGCGAACAGTAAACCGCGATAGAGCGAGGGACCACTGTATTGTAATTGATTCTTTGATTTCTTTGTGAAGACTTTTCCATAAATGAACTCTTTTCACAGCGACGCTTCACTCCATAACCTCGGTTCTGAATCTGGGTTTTTTAAACATGTCGGTTCCTTTTAAATTGTAGTGGCTTGTTTTTTGAATATTTACATGTAACACTTTGCTTTATACATGACTTTGAGGAGACTTATATCACAATATCACACATTTTTAACAAATAATGGGTTCGATGGCTCTCTAAATCCTATATTTCCAATTTATCTGCATACACCTGCAGGCCCAGGGTCAGTCTTGGTTTCTCTGCTGATCTTCTAAGCCTGATTACTGAGCTAATGACTCACATTCCTGGAGCAACTTACGGACTGCTGCTTCCAAAGTGCGGGCTTATCCGGAACACTGGTCTCCTTATGTGGGCCTGCGCTGGGACAATATCTGCTCTGTGCTGGATCTGCACGTCTAATCAAACATGCACGCTTCATAAAGGAGGAATGAGAGCTATATTAGAGCGGAGTTGGGTTACGCGCTAATGTGAAGAGACTCGTAATGAAGAGGTTCGACTCAAAAATGCACCTGTGTTCAAATGGGTTTCCGAAGTTCTATGTCACAAAGCATAAAGTTTCATTGCATACTGTGGAATGTATTCGCACAAAACAATCTGAAAACTATAAGAATATCATTTAATACATTTTGCTGCCTAAATCAAAATTAAATGAACTATAACCAGTCAAAATCTGGACACACCTTCTCATTCAATGTTTTATTTTTGTTTACTACATTTTAAATACATACTGACAACAACAAATATACAAATCAAGATAAAAACAGTTATGTGGTAAATCATTTTCAGATTTTCAAAGTAGCCACCCTTTGCTTTGTTGACAACATTGCAAACCCTTGGCCTTCTCTCAGTGGTCCTCATGATGAAGTCTCCTGAAATGGTTTTCATTTCACAGCTGTGCCATGTCAGGGTTAAGGAATGCAACGTGTCCAAAGCAGCAATCAAATAAAAGGTGGCTATTTTAAAAATCAATATTGAGTTTATCTTTTGTTTACTACTTTCCATCTGTGGTGATTCATATTTTTGATGCTTTCAGTACCGTCAGAGAATGTACAATGTAAAAAGACATGAAAATAAAGAAAAAACACAAATAAAAATGTGCCCAAACCTTTGACTGTTAGTGTATAAAAAAAATGCATGGTGTAAAAAAAATTGTAATATGGCGAGAAAAAGAAAAGGTTTAGGGTTTGGTTTCCAGGTGGTGGTCTGACTATTCATGTCTGGATGGGTTTCTATCAGGTGTGACCATTTTTGTTATTCTTATTAACAAAAAAGGGGTTAATTATGACAAGGTGCCAAATGTGACTGACCACGGCAAAACCCACCACAAGAAGCATTTTTTTCCCCCAAAATTTGTGATTTTCGTTTTTTTGCAGAACATGCAAAAAAAACATGACTCTGCCATCATTGGTCTCATCAAGGATGACGATGATGGGGAGTACAGAGGACTAATACAGGACTTTGTGGACTGGAGTCAGCGGAACCACCTCATCATCAATGCAGGGAAGACCAAGGAGATGGTGGTGGACTTCCGCAGACGCCACTCTACTGCCCCCTCAGTGAACATGCAGGGAAGGGACATTGAGAGAGTGGACTCTTACAAGTACCTGGGTGTTCATCTGAACAATAAGCTGGACTGGACTCATAACACAGACGCACTGTACAGGAAGGGCCAGAGTTGGCTCTATCTCCTGAGGAGACTCAGGTCTTTTGGAGTGAGAGGGCCACTCCTGAAGACCTTCTATGACTCTGTGGTGGCATCAGCCACCCTCACTGTGTGAAGGAGAGGTTTCGCAGGTCTTTCCTTCCTGCTGCTGTCAGACTGTACAACGAACACTGTTAACATGTCATTCAACTTATCTGCACTTACAAATATTCAACTATAATCCAGAGTCTATTTTTAGGTCTAGTTTTAAATTATCCTAGGCCATTATTTATTTATTTATTATATTGTTCTGTTGCATGTTACTTTTTCGTGCTGTTCTTGATCTGTGCGTTGCAACACTGGAATTTCCCCACTGTGGGACTAATAAAGCCATATCGTATCTTATCTTATCTTATGCTAGTTGAGATCATGAATAAGCCACTCCATGTTTCAGATAACAGCGACGGTTGCTTTAAAAGCATACATTTTGTCTTTGAATTTGTCTAGTTTTTTTTTAAGAATCAGGGCATGTGTAAATTACCATAATTACCATACTTTTTCCACCAATCAGCTGTGTGCTAGAAGCAAACCTCCTGGATACTTAAGCTGCATAGCTGCATGTAAAGTATAGTGGATGAGCTGTCCCGTGGCTGTTTTACTGGATGCCGATCTGTCGGTCTCGCACAGAGGAGCTGATCGTAAGATATCAGATGCTAAGGCTGCCTCCCATTACTCTGTCTTACCCCTTCCCCTACGCCTTTATCTACGTCTTTGTCTTGCCCCTCGATACCGAGCTGAGAGGGCTCAGGGTACGAATGTTCCCCTAAGAAATGGGACACCACTCGATTACCGTTTGCGTCATCATCCCTTGCCTCTACCTGGCTGCTACGTCTACAGAGGAGACAACAATTGACGCAAACAAACGTAAACGTAAAACATGTCAAGGATTATCGGGTACCTCAGCTCGACAAAAATCTATCTTGTTTATACATGAAAGTTCGATGAAAACGATAACGTCGGCTAAACGGACATCGCTACAATTAAAACCGCAACAACAGTTCACTAAAAGTAACATAAGCGTCATAATTGTAATCCATGCTAAACTGTTCATTGATAATTACAACTGCTGAAAATACATTTATGAGACTCCTTGGCTGGTCCTAGCCCTTGATCAAAATTAGAATGGGGACACCCCTTGCCCTCATATGAACGCGCAAAACCAAGGGGTAGGGGTAAGACCAAGGGGTAAGACAGAGAAATGGGACACAGCCTAAATCTATATTAACATTTGAAGAGGATAAGGACAGTGAAATGGAGAAAATCTGTAACTATGACTGTAAATGCTACGTAAGAAGGAAGGAGAACTCTCTCCTCGGGACATGTTCATGTAGCCAGAAACGTTTGTGTATGTACAGAATGCGATCGGATTCTTTAACTGCCGAAAGACAGTGGCACAGTGGCAGGATACGTGAATTGGACAAGGCAAACAGTATTGCCGGTATTTAAAAATCAGGTCATGCCATCGTCGATTGATTCAAAGAAGTAAGCATGTGAACCTGTATTACAGTAAGAAAGAGTTACATTTAAAAAATCTAGTAGGGGTGGGACGAGATATAATTTCCACAAGACGAGCCGCAAGATTGGATCTACAAGAACGAGACAAGACGAGACTTTTATTTAGGCTATAATAAATACATTGTGTCATTCACTTCCCAATTTTAGACTCACCATTTTTTATTTACTTTATTTGATATTTCTGCTGTTACTATAGCTCTGCTTTTTGGAACTACACATTCTCAAAAAATGTAACTCGCCAGTACTTTATTTTTTCAATCCAAACATAAAAACATCTCACAAGATCATTTTTAATATGTTTGCACGATCTCGCAGCAATTTTGACTTGCGAGATCTTGTGCCACGAAATCTTCTTCCATCCCTGTCATCTAGTAATTACCAAAAAACAAAAGTTCAGTTCAGTGTCATGTTAACTGCAAGAATATGTCTCCTAATAGATAAAAGGAGAAGTTCAATTTTATCTTTTATCATGGATTCTACCTGGACGACTGAGGGACTTTTCACGCGTCTCCTAATAGAGTATGTTGGAAACAGTATTCCCAAACAGATATAACTTATAAAAGTAAACAGATTATGGGTTCTTAAAGATCCCATGACATGGTACTTCTTGATGCTTTTATATGGCTCCTTAATGGTTCCCTAATACTGTAAATGAATCCTTCTTCAAAATCAACACTCACTGCATGAGAAACAGAGATAAGATGAGAAAGAGTAATTTTTCTCCCTCAGAACAGGTCATAATGGGAGTTGTTGCTTGAATGCAAATGAGGAGAAAAAAGCTGGCCAATAATAGAGGGTGGGGGCGTGGCCAAAGTCTCCGCTCTCGGCTCTAGCTCTCAGCTGATCCATTTCCTTGTTTTTGCACGGGGGAGAGATTTCAAGCGTTCCATTGAAAAATAAACACATTTCCACATAAAATAAAATTAAACCACTGCTGTTCAAAGGTCCAGAGGCTCAGATAAAGGACTTCCGAGCCTAGAAACACTCGGACGTGCCTCCAGGCAAATAAAAAAACGCATTTCGCATTGCGTAGCGCATTCACAGTCCAAACTCTATGGGCGGGATATACAGGGACGCTGAGCGGAGACAGAGGGAGGGGCTGGAGCTGCATTTGCCGATCTGACGTCAATAAGGTGCCTTGTTCGAACTCGCCCGTTTGAACACTGGTTTTGTGTAACGCAGAAAAGGACCGCAAATGCTCAGTTTAGACATTTCGCAACTTTTAGCCATGGGGGGGGGGCCTAAACAGGGTAGGGGAGCTCACATTAACGTTCAAAAACCTCAGAAAGTGAAAATTTCATGCCATGGGACCTTTAAGGTAAGACAACTCTGTGACATTGATGTTTAGTTTTAGATTTTGGTCAGTTGATCCATCTAATTTTTCTAACTACATGTTTGGTTACTCAGTGTGCCCTCTGGAGCCTTGGTTGTAAGTGCATGTGGACATCCTATTCGACAATTGTAATTTATGATATTGAACCATTTCATTGAGGTTACATGCAGATTGGACATAATCAACAGTTTGGGACATTGCTTTTGAGGACTTTCTAACATAACCGCTACCAAAATTATATATTGAAGAAACAAGATGAAAATGTCTATGGGTTTTCTTGCATTACACTGAATTTTGTACAAATATGGTTCTAAAAATGAAAACTGATTCAAAAGGTTTTGGATAGTGCTGTCAGGCGATTAAAAAAATAATCTAATAAATTACAGGTTTTGTAATTAATTATCCAAATTAATTGCATTTTAATCTCGTATCTGCTAAAGGTCCCCAAATAAAGAATTTGAATTCTAGGACATTACAGTTTTATTAAAAATTAAAATCATTACTGATTTTCAACTTGATAAAGTTAATGCGGTTATGAAATCCAGTTTTTATTATCTTGGTCTTTTAGCCAAAATTAAATCTTTATTAACCTTTTCAGATTTTGAGCGCGTCATGCATGCTTTTATTTCTTCTCGTCTGAACTATTGCAACGCACTTCATTCTGGAATGAATCAAAACGCACTTTAGCGACTGCAGTTAGTCCAGAATGCTGCTGCGCGCCTTTTAACAGGACGGAAAAAATATGAGCACATCTCCCCTATTCTTGCGTCTTTGCCCTGGCTTCTTGTTCGTTTTAGGATTGATTTTAAGATTTTATTGTTTGTTTTTAAAGCTTTGAATGGACTAGCCCCAAAATACATCTCTGACCTCATCCAAATCTACAAACAATAAAGTTGGATTGGAAAATTGTAGTGCTTGACGAATCAATTGAAGAAACTAAGAAGAGACGATTTCAAATCCACATTTTTATTGATGAAGTGTGTTTCATAAATGAATTTCAGCAGCAACCCACTTTGCGATTGAGTTTGTCTGTGGTCGCTTTGTTCATTTGTTTCCCAAATTCTGCAAGCGTGGTTTGTCAAAGTGCGCTCACGCTGACGCTCGGAGTATCTCCGGTAACAATGGAACTTGTCCAGACGTGTTTATCTGGAGCAGCTTCGGTGATCAGAAAACTCTTATACAAAAGCTACAAATCACCGCATTCTTGTTGATAGTCCCGTCTTCGTTCTTTTTATAAATAAACTTGCCGTTCAAAGGCCCTGGCAGTGCGCCTCGCCCCCTGAGTCAAGTCCATGTCAGTTTCCTCCAGGATTTATTTGTTTGATTAGTGACGCAGGTGGAAGTGACGCCACTGCCAAGTCGCCTACAGGTCCTTCAATAGGCCAAATTTAAAATGCGCGCATTGAAATGCCACTCATAATGAATTGTGTTAATTTTTATAACGTGTTAATTTGCAGTGTAATTAATTAATCTAATTATCACGTTAAACTGACAGCCCTAGTTTTGGAAATATAGGGTCCAAGGCCTTAAAGGCAAATTTACGTTTTTTTACAATCTGAGCCTTCTTTCGGCAATAAAACAAGTAGTTTTACTCACCCATAGCAGTTTGCTGTCAATTGGAGCAGTATCGCAGAACTTATGTTGAGCCGTTCTGTTCTACCACTGATCCCGTATCTGTTAGCGTGAGTGCTCGGGGCACTGATTTGCGGTGTCCAAATAACACAAACTTTAGCACTTTTCAAATCACAGAAGATCGCTGTGCCAGGGTAGACTTTGAGTGGATTCCAAAACGGCCTGAAACCCGATATCGCAACAGTTCAGAGCGGTGTTAGCCTCTTTCGGACTAGCTGTGTTTACAAAACAGCTGAGTTCACGCATGCGCACTGTCCTCTCTGATGACGTCATCAAATGAAACTATAGCTGGATATCGGGTTTCAGGCCGTTTTGGAATCCACTCAAAGTCTACCCTGGCACAGCGATCTTCTGTGATTTGAAAAGTGCTAAAGTTTGTGTTATTTGGACACCGCAAAGTAATGCCCCGAGCATATGATACGAGCACCATGTTAACGGATACGGGATCATTAGTAGAACAGAACGGCTCAACATAAGTTCTGCGATACTGCTCCAATTGACAGCAAACTGCTATGGGTGAGTAAAACTACTTGTTTTATTGCCGAAAGAAGGCTCAGATTGTAAAAAAAACGTTAATTTGCCTTTAACCTTCATGATCCTGTACCTGTTTTTACATAGGGATTATACGTACGACGTGTACTGTCTGCATCTAACTAATTTTTTTTTTCATGTGATAATCAGGAACTGCCTGTTAGCCTGCTAGTTGTTGTTACAGGGGTGGGATTTAATAAGTTTTCCCACTCCTTTTCGAGCAAAAAGAAAAAAAACAAATGTATTTGACTATATATTGGTTACCTCTATTTGTCTCTTTGTGTTGACCTGCTCGAAATGAATAAATAAATGCAAAAAATGAAAAAGATTTACCACAGAACTCTGGAGTGGTCTATGGGAGTGTATGAGTGCTCATGTGTTACAATTTTGTATGAAAAGCGCCTTATAAATATTGTTTGATAAATATATTGTTTGATTGATTGATTGATGAAACATAGACTGTATATATCAATATAAATGCTACACACTCCCCTAGTCCACTTCTTTATACAGTCTATGATACAACTATGAAACAACTCCTCCTGTACGAGATCAATAAAGGTCAATCTTCTAATCCTTGACCACTGTAAGAAGAAGAAGAAGAAGAAGCGACTTTATTGATCTCACACTGGAGAAATTCTTCTCTGCATTTTAACCCATCCTATATATATATACATATATTAGGAGCAGTGGGCAGTACACATTAGGGCGCCCGGGGACCATCTCCATGATCTTCTTGCTTCGGCTTGGTCAAGACCTAAGCTGGAGTACCTATGGTGCATGTTTTGGGTTGGTGGGGGAAACCGGAGTGCCCGGAGGAAACCCACCCAGACACGGGGAGAAACATGCAAACTCCACACAGAAGGCGCTTTGTGCTACAATTTTGTATGAAAAGCGCTTTATAAATATTGTTTGATTGATTGATTGATATGATGTCATTGTGGTGAATAATTAAGATGCTCTAAATGTTTAAGGTAAGTGAAGAATCATTTTGAACCACTGTATAAAATGAACTAGTTTTATTTTTCACATTTTGAGACAGTAAAAATCAGGTACAGCAGCTTTAACCTTAACCTTGTTGTTTTCTCGCTTTGTGGTGGACAGAAGCCAGAGCGTGCCTTCACATCTTCAGACAGAGTGACCTAATTCCCTAGTGTCAGGCTGGTAGACGTGAAAATGACAGGGTTGAACCAGTGCACTGCAAATGGGCGCTAGAAGGGACAATCTCTAAAGACATCTTTCATCTCGTTTACAGTAGAAGAGAAGTTAAAAAGAGTCATGGTTCAACTACAAGGTAAAGGTGTACATCGCCGTAAATGTCATCACAACAAAGTCCCATTCTAACGACCGCGCTGACTGCCATTTCTGTGAATATTTACCATCATGAACTGAAGCTAGTCACATTTCATGCAGTGCTTTTCCACAAGGCACTTAAAACGTTTTACATCAAGGAACCACTCCCCCATTCACACACACACTCATACACCAGTGTACGCAGATACACAGCTGAATCCTTTCACCGTATATCACCAATAAAGATAAAAATATATATCAGAGCAATGGCTGTGAATGTACGGAAGCCGGCAGAGGCCATGTTTATAATGATTATTTTCCACCTTAATAACAAGAAAATTAACTTGAGATCTTGAGAAAACAAAACTGTTATCTTGAGATCTCGAGAAAACATCTGAGGTGTAGGCCTAGCTACTGCCATGCCCCCTTGTAGGTCAGACAACGAAGGCGGGAGACGACACAAAGACGTAGCTACGGACAATGTAAAAGACAGAAATGGCTTTTTATGATGCCTTGAGAGAGAGGGGGGTCCCAGAGGAGAACATCACCTGGATGATACGGAATAATTGTTTTGTTTTCTTGAGATCTCGAATTAATTATCTTGTTATCTCGGGATAACAAAGAAGAAAATATAAAAAATATTGCTTATGAATATGGCCTCTGTCAACTTCCGTATGAATGGGGATTTTTTTGGAAAAATCAATCAAAATTGCTCAAACATGCACAAATCACGTGCACAATGCAACTATGAGTGGCTAAAAGAAAATGGAAAACAGTTGCAACATGGTTAAAAGTTGATTTTGCATATACAGCGGTCCCTCGTTTATCGCGGTGGTTACGTTCTAAAAATAACCCGCAATAGGCGAAATCCGTCAGTTTTAGTCGTCAGTTTTATATTTTACAATTATTCTACATGTTTTAAGGCTGTAAACACCTCACCACACACATTATACACTTTTCTCAGACTGGCATTAACATTTTCTCACGTTCTCTCTTGTTTAATCATGCAAACTTTCATAGACTTTCAACAACTAAAAAAATTATTAATAGTGACGCGTGGATTTCACAGTTCCTCTAACCGTGCCTCTTCGTCCTGGTGCCGCTCCGCTATCGTGTCTTTTTCCGAGTGAAGAACATGGTTATGGGTAGTTGTTGGCGCTCTTTTTTCTTTTGGGCGAGAAGATTCTTATAAACAGACATGTCACCTTTGATTATATTTGAGAACATTTAGTCGACATTGTGGGTTTTGTCGGGGAGAAAACTTGCAAACATACAGCACTTTAGAATCACACTGAAGCGTTCGAACATTTATATAAATTTGGCTGAACACATTCTGTACTGTACAGGAGACACGACATGGAGGAGAATGACAGACAAATCGGCAAAGGTCTACAGTCCCTTAGCCAATCAGGACGCAGAACACAATGTGCGTTGATACACTATGTGGAGAAAACAATCCCGCACTCCGTCTTACTTGCAAAATGAGAAGTTTATTAAGACATGCAACGTTTCGGCCCTAGGCCTTCATCAGGCAAAATGGAGTAAGAGCTAAAGGTGGCCATCTTAAATAGGGTGTGGCAAGCACCCTAGGGTGACAGGTCGTGAACCTGTCACCTGTCACCACGACCTGTCACCCTAGGATGCTTGCCACACCCTATTTAAGATGGCCACCTTTAGCTCTTACTCCATTTTGCCTGATGAAGGCCTAGGGCCGAAACGTTGCATGTCTTAATAAACTTCTCATTTTGCAAGTAAGACGGAGTGCGGGATTGTTTTCTCCTTGTGTGTTCTGGGTTTGCTCCCTCACCTCCAACGCACCCGTCTGAAGAGATTGAAGTGCGAAGTTCTCATTTTTGGATAGCGTTGATACACTATTAAAAAAAATGGAATAAAAAAGTCAATGAAACAGCGATGCCGCAAAAGGTGAACCGAGTTATAGCGAGGGACCAATGTATATTTTTATATTATTGTCCTCTACATTTGACCCATCCTTTCAGGAGCAGTGGGCAGCACATGGGGCGTCCGGGGACCCATCTCCATGATCTTATTGCTAGGCTTGGTCAGGACCTCAGCTGGAGATTTTACCTATGGAGCAATTTTTTTGGGTTGATGGGAGAAACTGGAGTGCACTGAGTGTGGTACGGCAGCACTACTGTGAAGGACCGCAAACGCCTGCAGACAGCGGTAAAGACGGCCACAAAGATCACCAGGATTCCTCAACCATCTCTGCGGAGCATCTACCATCGCAGAGTCCGCAAGAGAGCTGCCTCCATCATCAAAGACCCCACCCACCCCCAACATGGACTATTCACACTCCTACCTTCAGGCCGGAGGTACAGGACAGACATGGGACCAAGTCACACATGTGCAAGTCTCAAGTAAGTCTCAAGTCTTCACCTTCAACTCACAAGTAAGTCCCAAGTATTTTTTTCTTGGGCAAGTCAAGTCAAGTCACAGGCTATGTCAAGTCAAGTCAAGTCCTGTAATAGGTCAAGTCAAGTCCAAGTCAAGTCACCTTTGGCGTATTGTTGTAATTTTAGCTGCAGAATCTGATCTTAATAAAGTGAAAGGCAATATATAAGAAAGTGTAAGTAATCATCACTGACTAATGTGCCCAACCTATCTATCTATCTATATACAAAGGCTGTGTCCCACCATAGTGGGGTAGCCTAGACAGGGCATACATTTTTGTTCCTTTCCCTCCTTCCTTCCTTTCCCCAAACCCTCCTTCCGTGACTTTTTTTTTTTTTTTTTTTTCCTCGTTTGTACCAGCGTCCTTTCCTCATCACCATCACCACTCTCTTCCCACACTGGCGTCCACCCACCCCCCATCCATGCACTGGACATCCGAGAAGGCAGCCAGCGAACCCGAGCGGAAAAACCCCCAGGACCCGCCCCAGGCGGCACAAAGGGATGACCGGCCAGACCCAGAGCGTAAACCGGACCACCGCCAGCACCCAGGAATCCTCCAGAGGACCACACAGGGACAGCACCTAGAGAGGGACGAGCACCCAAGCACACCTTCCGTCCATCACCATCACCGCTGTCGCCCCACTTTAAAATCCACTTCTCCCCCCTCTCCGAACATTTCTTCATATCCTATGTTGCCCTATATTGTGTATAATGTGTATGCTATTTATATTGTGTCTAAATGCATTAAAAGAAGGAGGACATTGTCCTGCAAACCTAAGTGTAGGTGTTCAGCCCTCACTAAGAAATGATGCATTAAAAGAAGGAGGACATTGTCCTGCAGCCTAGGTGTAGGTATTCAGCTTGCCCTGACTAAGAAATGATGCATTAAAAACAATCCAAAACATTGGGAGAGGGTCCAGGCCCAGACCATCCACAATCATCCCACTACAACAGCAGTAACAGTAATAACTAAAGGTGCACCTAGATAACGTCGCCCCCCTCCAGGTGCCCCCGTCCACCATACAAAACCCCAAAGAACCCCGGATCCAGGCGGCCATCCGGACCACACCCCCAAGCACCAGCCAGCCGCCCCCTCGGCACCCCGAAACCAGACCTGGCGACACCACCCAAGCCCAACCTGTTATAAAATATTTGTATTGTAAATACTCATGTTCAGTAAAATACATCATAGACTCAAACAAAACAGTGATAATGTAATTATTGATTATTTATTGGCAAAAGTGATCTGTACATCGAAAACATTCACATGTTTTCAACATTGTTTCAGCATTGAGTTGAAACCAGTAATAGCTAAAACAAACTTGTATTAAACTTTGTTACACTCCCTAACTCACTCTGTCCCACACACACACACACACAGACACACACACACACACACAATTCATTAATCTCTAGTAGATTGACCTTATCGATCGACTTACGATTAATTGATAAGCGGCGTTTTTCACCTGAATTTTAGTGTTTCAATAGGGTCTTTAAGAATATAAGCTATAGTATGCATAACAGTCATAAATATATCATAGTATTATTATATTGTATATTCCTCAATTAATTATTCCTTAGTAAAAAGCAGACAAATGTATTGATGCTGAATAACAAAATACAGAGAGACTGAGAGTACGTGGTCCGGGCGCCGCGGATCGTTTTCGTGCTCGCAGTGTACGCGTGGCCTCTTGCACCAGTGTACGCGCGGCCGCGCATATTCGTACAGTGTACGCGCGGCCTCGTGCCGGTGGTGATGCACGTGGTGCACGCGTTGCGTCCCAGGACATGGCAGTGCCGTTGAATGAGCACGAAAACATTAGGTGAACACGCAAGTCATTCAAGTCATCGTGTCTCAAGTCAAGTCAAGTCCCGAGTCCTAGACTTCCAAGTCCGAGTCAAGTCTCAAGTATTTCATTTTTTGTCGAGTCAAGTCACAAGTCATAAAAACAGCGACTCGAGTCGACTCGAGTCCAAATCACTAAGTCTCAAGTCCCCATGTCTGGTACAGGAGTGTGAAAAGCAGGACTACCAGACTTAACTCTTTCTTCCCAACTGTTATCAGACTCTTGAACCGCTGAGCAATAGCCCCCCCTTCTGGACATTGATTGACCAATACTTTGCACATGAGTAATTTGCAGTATTACTGACCAACTGTTAAACTAATCTGTCAGTTTACGCCTGCACATGTAACTGCACGAATGTTTACACTTCCTGTTTGCACTATATCAACCATGTTTACACTTCCTGTTTGCACTATATCAACCACGTTTACACTTCCTGTTTGCACTATATCAACCATGTTTACACTTCCTGTTTGCACTATATCAACCATGTTTGCACTTCCTGTTTGCACTATATCAACCACGTTAACACTTCCTGTTTGCACTATATCAACCACGTTTACACTTCCTGTTTGCACTACATCAACCATGTTTACCCACTGTTTTACTACTGACAGTTGCACATAAAACTAATGTTATCTGTAAATATGTACATAGCACCTAGCCTATCTTTTTCATAGTGTATATTCTTTAAAGATTGTTTCTATTTGATTATATATATTTATATATATTTTTACATGCTTCTCTTTATCTTATTTATCTGTTTTAATTTTTTTGCGTGTGGGCAGCAAAGTAAGAATTTCATTGTACAGGGAAACATGTTTCTTTACTGTGCATGTGACAATAAAAAGCTTTGAATCTTCAATCTTGAAACCCACCCAAGCACGGGAAGAACATGCAAACTCCACACAGAAAGGTCCAATAATAATATGTTCCCTTTCAAACTTTATTCGTCTGAAACTGGCCTTTGCGAGCACATAGCCACATTCCCATCTTGCATCCATTTGCAGGTGTAACCAACATCTCTACTCTTCCATGTAGCTTTACTGTAGCCTATGTATAAAGCCTATAGGATCTTAGCCGTTCTGGTTTCACTTCAGCCTGTTTTTATCCACGTACACTATATATAGCAGCTCTCTACATAGTCATTTAGGAATTACATCCACTTACATTGAAGTCGCCCACCACATAAAGACAACCATTTTATATCCGTATGTTAGTAACCGTGAGCTACAGTATGTGCGTGCCTACATCTTTTACACTTTTATCGTTTGCATGTGTCTAAACTGAATTAAACTCAAATTTCACAAGAGCGGCTAATTGAAAGCGCGACTCGGTTAGTAATCACGAAAAGAGGAAGTCATTTGTTAAACTTTGGTTAGCCTATATATGTCGTATGAGGCCATAGTTTGTCCAAAGAGTGGTGACATAAAAAAAAAGATTGGAAGTGGTTTGAGGGAAGCCTGGTGTAGCCTGAAGTAGTTAAAAATAAGTGGTGACCAATTTAGCGGGCGATGTTAACTCGAGGGACTTTTAATTACACGGAAAAGAGGGGGAATACAGGGAAAGTCCTAACTTTCTCTTTGGACTCTGAATGAATTGCTGATGTGACAATAAAATCTACTTACAAATCCAAATGCATCGTTTTAAGTACATTGCAGTTCATTGTTTCATTTGTGTTTAAAACTGTAAAAAATGTACAAATAAAAGGAAATCTGTAACCAAAAAAAAAAAGCAAAATCAATTTTTTTAGCTTTCTATTCCATGTTATGTTGTTCCCTCATCAAAAACATGCCCAAAGAGGTTTTATATGTCATCCATGCATGTTTGAGTAATCTAGTGATATTTCCCAGACCCTATTCACACCCTTCTTACGTTTAGCAGTTAAGATTCCTCCCACACTCCTATACTATTTTCCTTAAATATATAAAATATGATACAAAACTGTACTTGATGTGAGAGAGTGGACTCAAGAGTGTCAAAAATGAAAGATAAACCTATAAAACAATATGTTGTTTTTGGTGAATATAGCATTTTCACAACAATAAAATGTAACATGGTGATATAAATATGGTATGTGTTAGCTGTTAATACCCTGTAGAGATAAAATACCACCTTTTAAAAAAGTTTTATATCATATTTACTAGTACCATATAATGTCTTCTGCTCACAGCCTGATACAAGCATTTCTTTGTATTCACAGAAGATGCATTGAGCCAACATACAGTGTACTGAATGTATTTCTCTTATTGGTTAAAGGTCCCATGGCATGAAATTTTCACTTTCTGAGGTTTTTGAACGTTAATGTGAGCTCCCCTACCCTGTTTAGGCCTCCCCACCATGGTTAAAAGTTGCGTAATGTCTAAACTGAGCATTTGCGATCCTTTTCTGCGTTACAAAAAATCGGAGCTCAAACAGGCGAACAGAGAGTTTGGACTGCGAATGTGCTAGGCAATGCGAAATGCGTTTTTTAATTTGCCTGGAGGCACGTCCGAGTGTTTCTAGGGTTGGAAGTCCTTTATCTGAGCCTCTGGACCTTTGAACAGCAGTGGTTTAATTTTATTTTATGTGGAAATGTGTTTATTTTTCAATGGAACGCTTCAAATCTCTCCCCCCTTGCAAAAACAAGGAAATGGATCAGCTGAGCGCTCAGAGCGAGAGCGGAGCGTTTGGCCACGCTCCCACCCTCTACTATTGGCCAGCTCTTTTCTCCTCATTTGCATTCAAGCAACAACGCCCATTATAGAGTGTTCAGAGTGAGAAAAATTACTCTTTCTCAGCTTATCTGTTTCTCATGCACTGAGTGTTGATTTTGAAGAAGGATTCATTTACAGTATTAGGGAACCATTAAGGAGCCATATAAAAGCATTAAGAAGTACCATGTCATGGGATCTTTAATCCACCTCTCAGGCTATGTTTATATGATGGACGGTCTGAACAGAAGATGCAAAAGTAGCGTTGCGTCTTCAGTTTTTATTCTGCGTTTAGACGAGTGTTTTCAGGAGGAAATCTGCGTGAATACGGTGACGCAAAAGTGTGTGGAATTCGATTGGGTATGCATGCCAGGCTGCTAGGCGGTGCTGTGGGTCACTATGTCCGCACACATGCGTAGAATCTTCCTTCTTCCCATCTGCTCCGCGTAACGCAAAACAAAACAGGGCTACCGGTAGCAAAAAAAAAAGTTCAACTATTGCTTCAGACCACGTTAGACTACAAAGCAACGAAGGTGCAACAAGGTGTGGACTGGGAGTCCTGCCAAACAAAGTACAGTGGTACCTCACCTTACGAAATTAATTCGTTCCAGAAGTGGTTTCGTAACGTGAATTTTTCGTAAGTTGAGTAGCTATTTCAATGGAAAAAGCCTGATTCGTTCCAAGGCCCCAATCCAAGTTTTTTTTTTATAGTGTAACTTTTTTTATAGTGTAACATTGTGTTCTGCGTAGAGACTGTAGACCCAGGACTAAACGTGGACTATACCAGGTCTAGACCAAGGTCTAAACCTGGACTAAACCTGGACTAGACCAGGTGGATTAAAGCGCCGCGTGCGGGTCTATTTCCTGGTTTCGTTTCGAGTCACGGCTGAGGCGAGCAGCGAGGGGGACCGCACGCAGTCTGAGCACATGAACGAGACCCGTGCTCAAACCGTGCCTCCTCTAGACCTCCTCTAGACCTGGTCTAGACCACCGCGGCTCTTGCATGCGTTCGTTCATGCGCTCAGACTGTGTGCGGTCCCCCTCGCTGCTCGCCTCAGCCGTGACTCGAAACGAAACCAGGAAATAGACCCGCACGCGGCGCTTTAATCCACCTGGTCTAGTCCTGGTTTAGTCCAGGTTTAGTCCTGGTCCAGTCCTGGTTTAGTCCAGGTCTAGACCTGCTGGCAGCCCCGCGCCGGGTCATGCTGCGCTATCACACATGTCAGAGCGCAGTTTTCTCCCCTCTCCCCCTCCCCCTTCCCCCCACACTTCACTATTAATAATTTTGTTGAAAATCTATGAAAGTTTGAGTGTTTAAACGAGAGACAAATGTGAGAAAAGTTTAAATTCAGTCTGAGAAAAGCGTATAATGTGTGGCTGAGCGCGCATTATTTGAATTTTTGAGATTTCGCGTTTCGTAACTTGAATTTTCTTTCTTATCTAGAGACCAAAATTTAACGTGAAGGCATTTCGTAACTTGAAATTTTCGTTTGTTGGGTCTTTCGTAAGGTGAGGTACCACTGTACACTGATATATGGACCGATGTGACATAAATGCATACCCGACGTCAGCAGATTTGACCAGAGTTTTGCGTCTTGGGCAGTGTAGACGAAAACGCTATGGCGGAGCGTATTCAAGTTTTCCACTTTAGAGGGCGGCTTCAGTTTTTTGTGTTTTTGAGCCCCCAAAACGCAGTCACCGTCTAAACGAAAGGCACTTCCGATAAAATATTTTGTTGTTTTTACCCGTAAGTGTTCTCGTGTAAACAGGCCCTCAATCACGCAAATTACAGAACTTCAGGATCTGATTCCATACTATATTTTTGTATAGAAAAACATCTTAGATAGCCATGCTTCTATGATCAATTATGTAGTACTAGTAAAACTGAAGTTTAAATGCGCTGAATTGTTTTTGTCATGTAATCATTAAAATTAGTTATACCCACCTACAGATATATTGTAAAAGCAGCTGTTTTTCATAGTTGACAAACCAAGAATGAACATCATCAGTTATCGTGACAGTGACGGCAAAACTCTGGCTTCTGAGAGCTGTGAAAAGAGCTCATAAACTCATCGTGGTGAATAATCGGGATGCTCCGAATGCATAAGATAAATGAGGAATAACTTTAACTGTTACAAATCGACTGTTTTTCACGTTTTTAAGACCGTAAAAATGAAGTTCAGAGGTTTATATAAATTCATTGAGTAATTCTCTTCATTTTCTTCCGTATTCTGGACCCAGCATTAGGCCCTCATCTGTAGCACGGTAATAGATCGGTCATAGATTATCCAAACTGACATAAAGACATTCAAACTCTAGTCTAAGCTGTTAAGCCTGATATGGTCCTGTCCTGACACCTCACAGCGGGTCACCACGCCACATCAGTTCCACTTATCTCGACTACACGGAAAACTGCTGAGAGGTGACAGCAATATTTAAGCTTTACAAGAAACCAAATTGTATTACTCGTATTACAATGTCTGTCTGCTGTACACGTGTTAATTATCGCGATGTGTTCAGATTTGCAATTTATGTTTTAATAGTTGGACTTTTAAAACGTCACATGTGTAGTATTAACACTTGAGAATTCTGAGGCATAAACTACTAAACTAAACAATCACTTCAGAATAGGTTTGTAGTTTTCAAGGTCTAAACAACAGGTTAGAAAGTTTTGTAAAGAATGAGGTTAGATATTTGTTGTTGATACACTGCAGAATGCTTTGTAGAATGCATAGAATATACAGTATATTAAGTCTTTTAACGTGGTGTCATTGTAGGGATATATTTGGATATTTTGATTTTTGCAGATGAAATTATGTTACTCAAATAGTGCTAATTGTGATATGCTTATTGCAATATGCTAAATACGTGAAGAGTCCCTCAGTCGTCCAGGTAGAATCCATGATAAAAGAGGAAATTCAATTTGTCAACTGAACAAAGTTTGTTTGGTCGAAAACATTTCGCCGCTAAATACGATATTCTAACTGTGATATTCACCTGAAAACTGAACATTTTACACAAATGAACCGATTTTATGTCATATTTAAGATGCAAATGAATGGGTTTGGTGTTTAACTGGACGTGCCACCACAAAAAACATGGATCAGGAGTATAAGCTACGTTCAGACTGCAAGGCTTAAAGCTCAATTCGGATTTTTTTGTGAAATTTGATTTTTTTTTGCGAGGTCGTTCACATTTCCAATTAAATGCGACTTGTATGTGATCTCCAGTGTGAACTTTAAACGCCCCAAAAGTGTCCCGCATGCACCTTGGAGGACACGAAGAGGTCACATGCAGCGAGCGTGCTCAGTGTTTACGAAAGTCGCCTAAACATGGACGCCAGCATTGAGCGCCTGGAGATTTTAAAGTTGCTGTCGTACCAGAGCCAGAACATGTACAGTTTATTTGTTTAAAGGATGAGATTGAGAAGGACAAGGTTTTTGGCCTTGGCGTTTTGTGGGGCAGTGGCAGCAATGTCCGTAGAAAGGAAAGAAATATGTTGGTGCTGAGAGTGGTGAGATTGTAATGTGCTTTGCTGCTTCACTGACATGGACTTCATACACAATTTTCATATGGCGTTTGTGTACATTTGTGAGCGCCTACTTGTACCACTCTCACTTGTTGATGACGTGTAGTTCGGATGAACGCGACCTGGCCGTTCAGACTGAAGTCGCATGTCAGAAAATCGGAAATGTACCGGTTTTAGGACCACATATCCAAGTGGCCTGGGTCGCATTTGAAAAAATCAGATCTGTGTCGTTCAGACTGTCATTAAAAGATCAGATACTGGTCACATAAAGGCAAAAAAATCAGATTTGTGTCACTTCAGGCTGCAGTCTGAACGTAGCCTTAGAGACAAAAGTGGGCAGGGTGGAATAATGTGGATATGCTGACTGTGAAATCCAAACAATAATATGCTAATTGTCGTAACTGTAATGCAACGGCCAAATTGCGTTTTCGGTTAGATTGCGACATCGTGCCACCTTAACACGTGAATAGTAAGATAAAAAAACAAAACAAAAAAAAAACACGTGAACATTTTAACACCAACATATATCTGTATGTTTCTGTGCCTCTTTAACTCTGACGAGGTTGAAATACGACTAAGCCCAGTGTCTGTGAGTGTGCTGTTCAGCTCCTGCTCTGGTTCGGTGTGAGGCTGTATTTCTTTTTTACAGTGAGCCATAAAGCACATGACAGAAGGCCCCAGTGTGTACATGTTAGCTTTAGCATGAGTGCACTTAACTGCCTGTGGATTCTCCCCTTCACTCCACATGTGCTTTATGTCTCCGGGCCCTGTGCCTACTGTCGAGGGCCTCTTGTGTAAAATAGTGTTTTTTAACCTTGTTTTTAACGGTGGTACACTTTATTTGTTGAAGAAAATGCCAGGGTGTAACAGGGGCATAACAGGGCTGGGATTATTTTGAGAAATAATCAAATTGTGATTTTTGTCTTCATGTATGAATCATAGGTCGTTTTCACACCTGCCTTGTTTGGTTCGTTTAAAACAAACCAGAGTTTGTTTGCTCCTTTGATTCGGATCTTTTGGGCTGGTGTGAATAAAAAACAAAAATCTCGAGCAAACAAGCAAACCAAGACCACCTAAAAAGCTCGGTCTCGGCACGGTTCCATTCGAACTCTGGTGCGGTTCGTTTGAGGTGAGAATGCAGATCGGACTCGATCCGACACAAGTTGGCTTTTTGTACTTAACGAGCTCCCGTCGTATGTCGAGCATTATGGGAAAACGAGGCTGACGAAACTAAACGAAACGAAACAAAACAAAACAAGGCTTACTTACGTTTTGCGTGAAGCACAAGAGTCAGAACTTGATGCGCGCACGAGCGCTGTCCTCCGTAGCCGTCTTGCCCTGTGTCTTCGTCGTTGACTGTAAAATAGTGTAAACCTCACGATGCTGCTCAAACATTTGTGCGAACTGTGCAAACCATATCACTAAGGCTAGATTGAAAACAGCACGTAGCACCATTATTCTCCTCCTTCCATGTTTGGATACGGAGTTTGGACATGGCTCATTTCTGCCCAATGGCTGAACGACCTCAGCACACGTGGTTTTGTTTATAGATGTTGGTCCACTTAGAAAAAAAAGTGCAGTGTGAAAGCGAACCACACCAAAAAAAAAAAAATTGTTCCGGACCAAAGCAAGTGAACTATCGGACTTTCCTGGTGTGAAAACGACCATGGACCGTACAGTATAAAGAAATGGACCACGGGAGAGTGACGTCACCCATAGCGTTCGGCTCCAGCCAAATGAAGCTCATCCAGGCTTGCAATTATAGTTCCATATTAGGAAAAGGACAAAATAGCAAAATAAAAACACCAGGATCGTGTACAGTGGTCTAACATTCTCTATATTACACACTTTTTGGATTGGATCTTGGATTTATTCAATCCAAGCTCCTAAAGATTCCTGACCTTGTAAAATATTATACACTGATAATATTATTTAAAGCATTTAACAATTTACTACCAAGTGATCTGCAAAACCTGTTCAAAATGAGACAGAGAAGTCATAATTTAAGAGGGAATGGAAATTTCAAATTGCCAAATGTTCGAACTCCCTGTAAACGTTTCTGTGTCTCTACATCTGGTGTAAAACTCTGGACCAGTCTGGATACACATCTCAAGTAATGCTAAAATATCCATAAATATCATATGTTATACAAACATATGGTCTGATCACAGTTTATAGAGAGGGGGTTTGAACATTAGAACAAACTACCTTCTGTGGAGCTGGTTTATGCTTGTTGTGGTTTGTTCTGTCCATTACATTACTTGTATCTGCTGTGTTTCCATTGTTGGAATCCATAATTCCTTTACTATTGTTGGTATCCTTGTAAATAGTTCAATCCTAAAGTAAAATGTTCGAAGACTGCAACAAAAAAAAGCTAAATTAGAAGAGGGGGTGGGATTAAATAAGTTATCTTCTTCCTACTCCTTTAGGGGCAAATGTTTTGTTTTTATTCCTGTTTATTGTTATTTGTATCACCGCCACTGCAAATATTATGAATTGCACTGTTTTTATGCTTTATGTTCATCGTTTGTAATGTCTCGGGGACTACACATGGAAATTAGTCTGGTACAAAGCATCTTTTTCATTTTTTGTGATTAATGCTCCTGTACATTGTCCCTGTCAAATAAATCAAATAAACTAAACCAAACTAATTTCTGTTATTGCACTTTTAAAAGAAGTTGCTTACTTGCCCAAAATAAATCTAATAATAATAATAATAATAATAATACATACTTTAAAGGTCCCATGGCATGAAATTTTCACTTTCTGAGGTTTTTGAACGTTAATGTGAGCTCCCCTACCCTGTTTAGCCGCCCGCCCCCCCCCCCTCCCCCATGGTTAAAAGTTGTGAAATGTCTAAACTGAGCATTTGCGATCCTTTTCTGCATTACAAAAAATCGGAGCTCAAACGGGCGATTTTGAACAAGGCACCTTATTGACGTCAGATCGAAAATAGAAATGCAAATGCAGTTCCACCCCCGTCTGTCTGAACTCAGCGTCTCTGTAAATCACGCCCAGAGAGTTTGGACTGCGAATGCGCTAGGCAATGCGAAATGCATTTTTTTATTTGCCTGGAGGCACGTCCGAGTGTTTCTAGGCTCGGAAGTCCTTTATCTGAGCCTCTGGACCTTTTAACAGCAGTGGTTTCATTTTATTTTCTGTGGAAATGTGTTTATTTTTCAATGGAACGCTTCAAATCTCTCCCCCCGTGCAAAAACACGGAAATGGATCAGCTGAGAGCTGACAGCGGAGAGCGGAGAGTTTGGCCACGCCCCCACCCTCTACTATAGGCCAGCTCTTTTCTCCTCATTTGCATTCAAGCAACAACGCCCAGAATAAAGTGTTTGAGAGAGATATTTATGACTCTTTCTCATCTTATCTCTGTTTCTCATGCATTGAGTGTTGATTTTGAAGAAGGATTCATTTACAGTATTAGGGAACCATTAAAGGAAAAGTAACGTTATTTTACAATCTGAGCCTTCTTTCGGTAATAAAACAAGTCGTTTGACTCACCCATATCACGTTCGTGTCATTTGGAGCTGTTTTCTGAAAGTTATTTTGTAGCGTATCCGTTAGCATGAGTATTCGGGGCATTACTTTGCGGTCTCCAAATAACACAAACTTTAGCACTTTTCAAATCATAGAAGCCCGATGTCTTAATGTAAGATTTCGTTTGAAGCAAAAGTGGCCTGTAATCCGAGATTTAGCCATAGTTTCGAGTAGATGAGGACGCCAGTGCGCATGCACGGACTGTGCTCTCAGCTCCCGGGACCCAAACATGAAACGCAAAGCTGAAAACTATGGATAAATCTCGGATTACAGGCCACTTTTGCTTCAAGCGAAATCTTACATTAAGACATCGGGCTTCTATGATTTGAAAAGTGCTAAAGTTTGTGTTATTTGGAGACCGCAAAGTAATGCCCCGAATACTCATGCTAACGGATACGCTACAACATAACTTTCAGAAAACAGCTCCAAATGACACGAACGTGATATGGGTGAGTCAAACGACTTGTTTTATTACCGAAAGAAGGCTCAGATTGTAAAATAACGTTACTTTTCCTTTAAGGAGCCATATAAAAGCATCAAGAAGTACCATGTCATGGGATCTTTAAGTGAATTGGAGCCAGAGTCAATAAAGCCGAAAACGCACCCATGCTCACTTAATATTTGGAATGGTATTTATTATAAGATAAATACTGTGATATTACTGTTTCATGCTATATCCCTCAATGTTTTTCAAATGTTACTGCAACATGAAACGCATTACACTACTACTAAACTACGTCTATACAACAACCACCTTCGCTATAGCTGCATAGACGTAATTATAGACCAATAGAAATCCACTGGCTTTAGCTCCCCCTGTGATCGGACCCATGTGGCTCTGACCGCTGTCTATGGACCGTGGGTGGTGTGTCCCGAGTGGTCAACCAGCAAAAATAAATCAGCTATTCCGTCAAGGTAAAAGTGAAGCCAGTTAGTTTGAGGCTAGTGCAAAAACATGTTCTAATGGACTGGGATGAGATGGTGAAATACAGTGTGGTTTGGGGGAGTTCATTTTTGTTTAACTTATTTAAATTACAAAATTATTTTATTCAGCTGCACTTTTACTTATTTCGAGTGGTCGGTGGTAGACTTGGTGGGGGGTTTGACTGAAAACAAGTTTGAAAATTCCTTTTATATTGAATTTCGATTTGAGTAACTTTTTAAAGAAGTTGTGCTTTTCTAGCAGCATATTTTACTCTTAATTTAGTAATATTTTATTGCCCTTGAGTAAAAGTTTTGGTTGTTCTTCCCACTTTGAGTAAGCAGCAAAAGCTTTATGTTTACAATATGAAATTATTTGTACATTTGTGTTTTTGTTTCTTGCACCGCTCCATTAGATGTGATTTAGTTTTTCTCATTTTTGTGTCTATCCTTTGAAAATACAAGAGTCGTTGCATTATTTAATATGTCCTTCCAATTACATTAAATTCAAATTATTTTAAGTTACAGCTCTGGAAAAAATAAGAGACCACTGCATTTTTTTCTGAAATCAGCATCTCTACATGTATTACAGCCATTCCATTCCAGCGTCTGTTGAATTCCAAACAAACACAAAGCTGAGCTACTTCAGTTCTTGCACCAGGAGTGGAATAAAGTCACCCAAAAACAATGTGAACTTGATTTCTGAACTCTTCTTAAGTGTAAACATTAGTATTATGTTGTTTTAAAATGAATTTGATCTTGTTTCTTTGCTTTGTTTGAGGTCCATTTGTCATTTTCTGCAAATAAATGCTCTAAACGATAATATTTTTATTTGGAATTTGGGGGAAATGTTGTCAGTAGTTTATACACTCAAACAAAAATGTTCCTTTTGCCCAAACACATACCTATAAGCAGTACTCGAGTTTAGGGGGGATGGGGGGGATGGCATCCCCCCTGTGGGAAAAAATAGTCAAAATCATCCCTCTTCTAAAACGGGCATCCCTTCTTCCATCCCTTATGGCATTTTATCAATCAGGCATGAAAATTTCGCCGTTTTTAAGTCAAAATGGCCAGTGCGCTCCAGCTTCCAATCATGTTGCAGCATAATTACGCACCGATACGCGCTCCCGCCAATCATGACGATTGCCGCTGTTGTGTTTGCGCCTGATATTTACGCGGCATTTCCAAGAGAAGAATCGTTAACTTGCTACGTTAATGCTACGTAAGAAGGAACTCTCGCCTCGGGACACGGGATACGTTCGGGATTATGTCCTTTTCTCTGGAGCTCCGGATTATTAAAGACAACACGGCAAACTGTTAGAATGGAGCTGACCGCGTTCTTATGGGTGAGTCATATTATCATATTATTTCTGCATCTATTTCGGCACTAAACCAGGACTAAACCAAGACTAAACCAGGTCTAAACCAGGACTAAACCAAGACTAAACCAGATCTAAACCAGGACTAAACCAAGACTAAACCAGGTTTAAACCAGGACTAAACCAAGACTAAACCAGGTCTAAACCAGGACTAAACCAGGTCCAAACCAGGACTAAGCCAAGACTAAACCAGATCTAAACCGGGTCTAAACCAGGACTAAACCAGGACTAAACCAGGACTAAACCGGGACTAAACCAAAACTAAACCAAGACTAAGCCAGGACTAAGCCAGGACTAAACCAGGTCTAAACCAGGTCTAAACCAGGTCTAAACCAGGACTAAGCCAGGACTAAACCGGGACTAAACCAGGACTAAACCAAGACTAAACCAGGACTAAGGTGTGTGTGTGTGTGTGTGTGTGTACATGTGTGATAACATATATCCTGTGTATTATTGAATTATTGAATGATTATATGGACTTTTTGTTATAAAAGCATTTCCATTTTAACAAAGTACCTTCTAATTCTGCCCTGCCCTGAAACATCACAGTGATGTCAGTGATGGAGGAGGGCTTAGCTTAATGCCCCCCCCCCCCCACCCCGTTGGTGAAAAATTTCACCATCCTCCCTGGTTTCATTTTACAACTTGACTACTGCCTATAAGTAGAAAAATCACAAAAACTGATAATTTTGCAGTGGTCTCTTATTTTTTCCAGAGCTGTATTCTTACTTGAGTACCAGTTTTCCCATATACTTTTTTACAATTATTTCTTGAACCACTACTTAGTAATATTGAACTACTGAAGTATTGAAGTACTATTATTTGAGTACAGTTTGTGTAGTAGTCAGTTGACAGATCAGTTTCATGTATTCATAAAACACCCCGTTGGATTTGCACATGTGTAAACAACAAAGTGATAAATAAAAAATAAAAATCTAATACATTTGAAGCTTTAAGGTCATTGCAATAGTATTTACAGTTTTGTTTTGTTTTGTTTTTCCGTTATATAATTAAATATTAAATGGAAAATATTTTTGCTAGTTTTGTGGAAATAACACCCAACAAACCTGCTATTATAGTTCTAAAGCAGGACTAGCCTAAAGGAAATGCAAATCAAATTGTCTGTAACGCAATTAGTTACAGAACCACTCCCTTATCATTCAAAAACTATAAATAAAAGAATAATTTCCCTTTGTACGTGATAGCGATAACAGAGTGGTTTACATGTTTCCTTCAGTCTGGTCATTATTCTGCCTGGTTTCCCCTCACAGGAAGTCCCAAACCAGTTCAACTTTACCATTAGCGCTGGATTAGCGATAGGATCAGCACTTTCAGCTACTGTGGCAACGCTAAAGCAGATTGGAGTCTGAGCCGCTAACGCAGTCATTATGAACACACAAAGGGTCAGTTCAGTGATCACATAAACGACAAAAGCATGTCCGCCGGGTTACAGCGTTGGAAATATTTTCATAACGCACTTTCAGACTTATTATGTAAGAGATGTGGTCACCGTAGAAGTCGTATATTTTACTTAAAGATCCCATGACATGGTACTTCTTGATGCTTTTATATGGCGCCTTAGTGGTTCCCTAATACTGTAAATGAATCCTTCTTCAAAATCAAGCCTCAGTGCATGAGAGAGCCTCATGAACACAGTCAGAGTCATAAATATGTCTCTGAAATGCTTTATTCTGGGCGTTGCTTGAATGCAAATGAGGAGGACAGAGACAAGCCAGTGCAGCAGGTGGGGGTGTGGCCAAATACGCCACTGTTTCCTGGCTTAGCGGTGCGGTGTACGCTGTCACTCACTTCCGTGTTTTAAGCGCAGAGGAAGATATGAGACGCGTTCCATTTAAAAAAAAAACACATTTCCACAGAAAATAAAATTAAACCACTGCTGTTTCAGAGGTTCGGAGGCTCGGATAAAGGACATCCGAGCCTGGAAACACTCTCACGTCTTTCCAGGCAAATAAAAAAACGTATGGGGGTAGACATCCAGACGGGGGGTGGAAACCTTTCCGCGAGTGTGACGTCAGAAAGTTCCCTTGTTCAGAATCTCCTGTTTGGGCTGTCTTTTTTTCAAACCCGGAAAAGGATCACAAATGCTCAGTTTACACATTTTGCAACTTTTAGCCATGGGGGGGGGGGCCCTAAACAGGGTAGGGGAGCTCACATTAACGTTCAAAAACCTCAGAAAGTGAAAATTTCATGCCATGGGACCTTTAATAGAACATGAAATAATGTTATAATGTTTCCTCACCAAAAACCTGCCTGGAATTGTGTTTTGTTTTGTTCCTGTTGGAGTAATCCTGCTTCTTTTGTCTTGAAAGTAAAATATTTGTAGCATTCCCCACAACTAAATGTCATCTGGTAGTGATCCAGAAGGGTTCCTCTATGTTTTTAAAGTCCACACTCCATAACTCATTATTCCAGTGCTCAAATTATATTTATATTGCAGCTAAGATTAGCCTGCTCCAAGTTATATCCACAGGTATATCCAAGGTATATCCACATGTATGCCTGTTCAAAGTTCAAAGTTCAAAATCAACTTTATTTTCAAAAACCGTACAGCTCTGGAAAAAAATAAGAGACCACTGCAAAATTATCAGTTTTTCTGGTTTTACTACTTATAGGTATGTGTTTGGGCAAAAGGAACATTTTAGTTTGAGTCTATAAACTACTGACAACATTTCTCCCAAATTCCAAATAAAAATATTATTGTTTAGAGCATTTATTTGCAGAAAATGACAAATGGACCTCAATGCAAAGAAACAAGATCAAATTAATTTTAAAACAACATAATACTAATGTTTACACTTAAGAAGAGTTCAGAAATCAATATTTGGTGCAATAACCCTTATTTTTAATCACAGCTTTCATGCGTCTTGGCATGCTCTCCACAAGTCTTTCACATTGTTCTTGGGTGACTTTATTCCACTCCTGGTGCAAGAACTGAAGTAGCTCAGCTTTGTGTTTCTGTTGGAATTCAACAGACGCTGGAATGGAATGACTGTAATACATGTAGAGATGCTGATTTCAGAAGAAAAAAAATGCAGTTGTCTCTTATTTTTTTCCAGAGCTGTATGTACAGGTTGCACACACAGGATTTGAAATTGCCCCTCATCCCTGTTTGCCTTCACCTCAAACACCTTTGGGTGCAATAAACTTTTAAACAGTCAAATCTCTATAATTTATTCACACACACAAAGAAAACAACTTTCTTACCTGCTTGTCAATGCTTTAGCTTATCTGACTTCAGAAGATAAACATGATGGGAGACCAGGGGGAATACCAGGTGCCACAGTGGTGCAGCTGCGTCTCTAAGGCAAAATGTTGTTGTGTCTTTAGGCAAGACACTTTACCCACATTGCCTAGTATGAATGCGGTGTCTGTGACTGTGTGAGTGTTAAAGGAAAAGTAACGTTATTTTACAATCTGAGCCTTCTTTCGGTAATAAAACAAGTCGTTTGACTCACCCATATCACGTTTGTGTCATTTGGAGCTGTTTGAAGAAAGTTATGTTGTAGCGTATCCGTTAGCATGAGTATTTGGGGCATTACTTTGCGGTCTCCAAATAACACAAACTTTAGCACTTTTCAAATCATAGAAGCCCGATGTCTTAATGTAAGATTTCGTTTGAAGCAAAAGTGGCCTGTAATCCGAGATTTAGCCATAGTTTCGAGTAGATGAGGACGCCAGTGCGCATGCGCGGACTGTGCTATCAGCTCCCGGGACCCAAACATGAAACGCAAAGCTGAAAACTATAGATAAATCTTGGATTACAGGCCACTTTTGCTTCAAACGAAATCTTACATTAAGACATCGGGCTTCTATGATTTGAAAAGTGCTAAAGTATGTGTTATTTGGACACCGCAAAGTAATGCCCCGAATACTCATGCTAACGGATACGCTACAACATAACTTTCTTCAAACAGCTCCAAATGACACGAACGTGATATGGGTGAGTCAAACAACTTGTTTTATTACCGAAAGAAGGCTCAGATTGTAAAATAACGTTACTTTTCCTTTAATGGTGGTCGTAGGTGTTGATTGTCAGCCTCGATTCTGTCAGGGTGCCCCAGGGCAGCTGTGGCTACAGTGAATGTGAATGAATAATGCTCTGTAAAATGCTTTGGGTGTCTTGAAAGGTGCTGTATAAATCCAATGCATAATTATTCTCCATCCCTTCTAAATCATGTCCTAGTATTTAAACCACAGGTAAAAAGATAATTGGAGACAAGTATTATGATACATCTATACAGTAAGAAGTTTAGTTAGATCAATATTGAAAATCATTTTGGTTAGTTTCATTAATCTGGATCGGCTGCACTTCCCAAACTCCCTGCAGTCCTGAATGTTTTGTGAAGCTCAGAGCAGTTACATGAGTCTGTATAAGCCCGCAGACCTCCAGCAGTCTTGTCTGGATTGGTCAGATTGAGATAGAAATCCTGTGTGTGAACCGTGAGCTAAGAGGACCTTCGGGACCCTTTTGTGGTCTCGACACAAACCAAAGAATCCCCCATACACCACGCTAACACCACAAATGTCAGTATATGCACAGATCAGCCGCTAATCGTCCTTTGTCACATGCCGGCATTCCCCGCGGTCGTCCAAGGCAACCAGGACTTAGGCTGGCATTTGACAGGCGTGTTTCTCAGATTAGGGCTTCTCTGGGCGGGACACACGGGCTCTAATGGAGGACCCCTGCGGCCGGAGATCGAGCAGAGAAAGAACGAGCAGGTCTCACAGCATAATGTGCTCCAGCCCAGTGTGAGAGGCATTCTGCAGGAAACCAAAACAACTGAGCTAATGACAGGTTTGGGACCAGAAACTGTTTCTCATCATAGGGCAGTAACAGGCTCAAGTTGTGTTTCAAAAGATTTAATATTACACACTATTCCAACTTTATAAACTACCCTTGAGTACTTGTTGGATGTTATGTGTTTTGAAAATAAATACTCCAAGTTGAAGTTCTAGTTTAAAGCAGACTTATTCTGCAAAACTGACCTTCTCATTTACCCTCTCAAAGTTGTATTTGAAGTGATTTGGGCATGAGCAATCTTTAATCACTTATTTTCACGCCATTTTGACAATATTTTTTCTTTTAAGCAATGTTAGCTAGAGTCAAAATGGCTAAATTACGTATGTGGTGGCACTGGTGGGAGGATCGATACGAAAATACTGATGTCTACTTGATTTTTCTCAAAGAAATAGCATGTTTTTTGATATTTGATTTTTAGATTGGTTCAAGACAGCTATTACCCCCCAAGCTGTCAGACTACTGAACTCTGGATAATACTCTAAATAATACTGAACTCTCAATAATACTGCACTAAACTACTTTTCATTATGCATAATATGTTTACTGCTGCTGCTCTGTATGAATCATGTATCATGTATGTATCATGTTTGTCACTACCTCACTGTAAACTACTGTTACCTGTGTAATAATCTGTGCAATAACCTATGTGCAATATTTATACCATACTACAGTATATGCAATACAAAATCCACATGCAACACTTATACCACACCATATTATGTGCAATCTGTGAAATACTCTACTTACACCTTATTTAATCCTAACCTGAGAAATCCCAGGCGGCTTTCGTTCGTTCCGATCTGAAAGAAAGCCTGGCAACTATGGCAAGCGAGCTCTCTCGATTCTGGGAGCCAATCAGAGAGCGGGGAGGGGTGGAAAGACGGTGACGCGTACTACGTGACAAACGGAAGCTTTTTAGTTTGAACTGACAACTGACATGATTGGCTATGGGCTACGTATACGCCAAATGATAGACATTCGTAACGCCCAATAAACGGACGTTGGCGATCGTAAACCGCACCTTCGGTACGAGATATTTCGAAGGTGGCTTCCAGACCATATATCACTTGTGATATGGTCAGGTGTAAACCAGACAAATTGAATCCTACCTGCACCTTTGTACATTGTACTTTGTTTTATTTATTATTGTTATTGTTTACTTCTTCCCCTGCACTTTTTGCAACACTTTTTACCATTTACTATTATTGCTGTTATAAGTACTTCTGACTATCTTACCGAGTCAACGGTTCTTCTGATCCTAAGCATTTCATTGCATTGTTGACCCTGTGTTGATTCTGCATATGATAAATAAACAATCTTGAATCTTGAATCTTGAATCTGATGGATTGGAGTGAAGATACACCAAGCCTCAACTCTTTAGTAGGACTTGGATTTGGATTTTACACTAATACAAAACTCACTGCTATCAAATCGATATTGCAGTATTTGCCGGGGTACTACTTGGTATCAGATAAACTAAAATCACTGGTATCACCCATCACTAACAATTAATAGGTGTGTTATATGGACTTTACTGATGCATTGTGTAACTTTTCTGGTGGAGGGTCCAACAAATGCTTTTCTCCATGGAGATGTTATTGTTTTGTCTGGAATGTTTCACACTATGGTATTAAGCCATTCTATTTTCATGGAGACCAAACCAGACCAAGTTACAGGTCAGATCTGTGGAGAGGCGACCCTGCTCACAGTCAGAATGCAGTGAGCGGTGAGGAGCTTCATGGAAATGCCAAGGCTGCGTGTGTTTTGAGCTGAGGAGAGTCAATAATAACATAAAACGTGTTGATAATGTACTGCTCGGTCATTGTTTACAAAACCAACATTCATCAACAAGTCCTTTAATCTTCACAAAGCCTCAAGTGTAACATGCATAGGCAATGAAATTCTAAATGCATGTACTTTTACAATAGTCAGCTCGATTAGATTAGTAAGATTAGAAATATTGCTTCAACAGGCAAAAGGTCAGTACTGGAGCCATAATCATGTTGTTGTGTGTTCCACTGATGGCCAGAGCTCATACCTTTATTCCAAACACATGGTAAATATACAATATAATTACATATGACCGTAGCTTACAAGTAGGAAAAAAGATGACATATGACATGTTCAAATTAGTGCTGTAAGGCGATTAAAAAAATGTATTTGGATATGTAATTAATTAATCTAATTAATCACATTTTAAGGGTGTGTGGGAGAGAGACTGAGAGAGAGGGAAAGAAGAAGAAGTGAACTTTATTGATCTCACACTGGAGAAATTCTTCTCTGCATTTAACCCATCCTATATATATATATATATATATATATATATATATATATATATATATATATATATATATATATATATATATATATATATATATATAGGAGCAGTGGGCAGCACACACATTAGGGCGCCCGGAGACCATCTCCATGATCTTCTTGCTTCGGCTTGGTCAGGACCTAAGCTGGAGTACCTATGGTGCATGTTTTGGGTTGGTGGGGGAAACCGGAGTGCCCGGAGGAAACCCACCCAGACACGGGGAGAACATGCAAACTCGACACAGAAAGGCTCGGGCGACCCGGGGATCGAACCCAGACCATGCATGCAAACTCCACACAGAACACACACAGAAAGGCCCGGGCAACCCGGGGATCGAACCCGGAACCTTCTTGCTGTGAAGCAAGAGCGCTAACCACTCAGCTACCGCTACAGAAAGAGAGAGAGAGAGAGAGATTGTGAGTGAGTGAGCAAACGAGCGGGCGAATGAACCCACTTTGCGTTTGAGTTTGTCAGTTTTCAAGTGGTCGCTTCAATCATTCGTTTCCCAAATTCTGCGAGCGTGGTTTGGTGGTTTGGTGGTTCGGTGAAGTGCACATTATCACTGGTAACACTGGAACTTGTCCGGACGTGTTTATCGTTCAAATGATCCGTCAGGATGGAGCAGCTTCGGTGATCGGAAAATTATTTTTGACAAAAGCTACAAATCACCGCGTTCTTGTTGATAGTCCCGTCTTTCTTCTTTTTATGAATAAACTTGCCGTTCAAAGGTCCTGGCAGCGATTTGCTCGCTGTATGCCAAATTTAAAATGCGCATTGAATTGCCACTCATAATTAATTGTGTTAATTTTTTGTAACGCGTTAATTTGCAGTGTAAATAATTAATCTAATCAACATGTTAAACTGACAGCCCTAGTTCAAATCAAATATTGAAACTTTGCAGTGACATCACGCCGGGGGTGTTCTACATGTATCTTAATGGACACACAATGCACACATTAGCAAAGACAGCCAAAAAGTTGGAAGATTGTCTGGGAAAAAAATACAAAATGGATTTAAGCCACACATTTGATCAATACGTTCATGGTTTAGGGGGTTTGATTTTCAACAAAAAGGTGAGAGCGACTGAAAAACGGTTAATGCTAGCTATCTTGTGACTTTAATGCTATTTGAGAGCACAAATCAGCTCACCTGTTGTAGTTCCAAGTTAGTCAGTTCTTTCTGGTCAGATTGCGTTAAAATAAAGCTCAGATTAAAGTCTAACAGAGCTTCAGATAGAGGAGTGCCTACAGTTAGCTTCACACCCCCGGGGAATGTTGATGACATCAGCTGCAAAAGAGTTTACTGACAAGGATTCATCAAATTCAATGCTGAAATCCAGCTGGTTTAAACCTAAAATGCATCTCTCTGATCTGAATGGTCAGTGCCTAAACCCCAGCTCCTGCAGTCAATCATGAGTCAGTGCTAGTGCAGCCTCTGCAGCTCAGGGAGGGAATTCTGGAGGTTCTGAGCTTTCACACGAAACACCGTCATACACTGAGAAAGAGAAAAACTTGTATGTGCCCTCTGTGTTCAGGTAAAGGTACTAGCAACGAAAGCTGGGCAGTATGACCAAATTAATTTTTTCCAAAATTATATCGGTGTCACGGTATTTGACGGTATTTTTTTTCCATGCATGACCAGGTGTTAACCCCATTTCTTAATAATTTAGAGAATAATTACTGCAGTAAATTGGACTTGGTAAAACATATCTGGGTCCAGTGCTTTAATCATCTCCCTGAAGCTCCTTTTCTCAACAGGTCTAAGTGGTACTGTGTCTTTGGCGACAGTAATAGCGTTGGTAATTTCGTTCCACCGTTTGCGTTTCTTTTCGTAGGCAGTCCCCTTAGAAAACGCGTCTTTGAGTGACGTCTGAGTGGCGTTTTGTGTCGCGGCGCCAACTTGAACGTTTCCTGCAGACGTGGAAGAGGAGGCAGATCTTAGTTTCGTGCATTCTTCATATTCCAGGACATGTTTGTGACGGAGGTGGTGAAGAAGATTGCTCGTGTCGCCTCCTGTGGCTACAACTTTAGCCCAACGACATTTACAGAATACGGTTGTTTGATCGGCGTCACTTTTTTTTTTAAAGCCGAAGTACTTCCAAGCGACTGACACGGCTCCTCTTTTCGGTATAAGTTCCTCTGTGTCTGTAACGTTTTCTCCGTCCATGTTGTTCACCGCTCAACACACGCTGAGCTTCCATCGCTCTCACGCCACTGCAAAACAGTCCCCCTCTCAAACAATGTCCGCCGCTCTGTGTTCCCGACGTTTTGTACGCACACACTCACCGGTATTGGGATATAAACCAACAGGCGACATACAGTACAGTTCCTTTAAGTGTGAATTGTTGTTGAAGTGAATGGACCAGATAATCTTATATTGTATTGTAGTATTCATAGTAAACAAAACACAGTACTATGTGGGTGGGCCTCACATATACCCAGAAATACTTCAATAAAAAACGAAAGGATACACTATAATAATAACGAGCTCCATCTGCATATTTGACCAAAATTACTCTTGTTTTCAAATCAAACATTCCAACATTTCACTTTTACCTCATCCTTTGCACAGCTGCCCCAAAAAGCCTTTCTCATCACCAGCTCAGCACAATCTCCGTCGCGGTTTGCCATCCTCCCTTGTACGCTGTTTAATGTAACTGCCCTGTTTAAGAATAGCCCACTTTTGATGCTTTGATTAGAAGGCGACCACGCTAGGACCAAAATACCCAGCATGCTTAGGGCCGTTTCATGTTAGGACTAGCTGTGGGTTTGCCCTGTCACTTCTCCCCGGGATTGGATAAACACTTACACTGGACGTTGTAGTTAAACAGACCGCGATTATAGCCCCAGGGAGGAGCCAGGGTAAATAAGAGAGGAGAGGGCGGGTTCCCCTGGCGACCAGCTGTGTTCGCTGCACCGCTTCTGTTTAACAAGTCTCCAAAAACGCTCAGCCCCTTGACCCGAAAGGTGAAATCGCTCCAAGGTGCACGTGCAAAGAGGTTTTTTTTTGTTTAACTAGGAATACAGTAGAGGGAAAAACTGTTGGCGTGTATGGGTACGTTTAAAGGAAGTGTTCAAGCTTAAGGGTGTAGCTTTTTGGTTGGGGGCCCGTCACCTTCTTGTTTGTATGGATATGTCATTACTCTGCCCGGAATATTCCACAAAATAACATTAAACAGCTCTACCTTACATTTATTCAATTACAGGTGGTTTAATAGCGCAAAAATACTTCGAAAACAGGCATTCTGACTGTGAGCGGGGTCGCCTCTTCATAGATGTAAATGGTCCCATTTTTATACAGCGCTTTTCCACCTTCAAGGCACCCAAAGCGCAACAACAAGGAACCACTCACCCATTCACACACCAGTGTTAAGTTAAGTGTCTTGCCCAAGGACGGCAACGGCAGCATTCATCTGTGGGAGCTGGAATCGTACCTGCCAACCTGTGGGTCAGTGCATCTGACCGCTCAACCAATTATATTTTTTATGTCAAAAGCGGGATTTGAACCGCCAACCTTTGGATCAGTGGACAAACGCTCTGCCGCCCCATGTGACCTGTAACTTGGCCTGGTTTGGTCTCCATGAAGATAGAAAGGGTTAATGCCATACTGTGAAACTTCCCAGGTAAAGCAATAACATCTCCATGTAGAAAAGCAGGTGACTGACTTGCCACCAGAAAACTTACACAATGGAAAAGCTAAGCTCAGAAATATATGTTTGTGTAGACCCTCGTGCAAACTGAAGAAGAAATGGGTAATCTAGTGTTTTTTATTAATCAGGTAGGATGCAGACTGCGTTGGTTTAAAATTACAATATTACGCTATTTTCTGGTCTATGTCATCAAAACATCCCAAAACTTGTATCGTGTTTCATTCACACATATTTAACACATAAATCCTGCATACAGCTCTGGAAAAAAATAAGAGACCACTGCATTTTTTTTCTGAAATCAGCATCTCTACATGTATTACAGCCATTCCATTCCAGCGTCTGTTGAATTCCAACACAAACACAAAGCTGAGCTACTTCATTTCTTGCACCAGGAGTGGAATAAAGTCACCCAAGAACAATGTGAAAGACTTGTGGAGAGCATGCCAAGACACATGAAAGCTGTGAGCTTTCAAAAAGGGATTATGAAAGGGCAAAAACTCAAGATTGAGCATATTATTATTAGCATTTAATGTTGAATTAGGCAGAAGATACAAACATATATGGCATCAGGACATCTCTTAAGTCGTCACATCGTGTCACCTCACGCGAACATGTCCCCTCCGACTCACACAGAGGACTGACCACTGTGGCCACCTATATAGTGGTAGCTATGCTGAGCTATGCAGTGTTCCAAGTTTAACTACCTATAGTCTAGCCTTGTAAGGGGATCTGTAGAGTACCTCCCAAAAGTTAACCAATAATAGACGAGTTAGCCAATAGTTAAAGTTAGCCGATAATTGATGGATGGGAGCAGGTGATTTAGCCAACATAGCCTATGTAAACGTATTGAGTTACGCTTACGTTACTTACACAACACTAGGTTGAAAAACATACAGGAAAACTAGATAAAAGGTCACACAGTATACTTGTACACAGAGAGATTACAGTATACATATGTAAATATACAGTGCCGTGAAAAAGTATTTGCCCCCTTCCTGATTTCTGTGTTTTTTGCATATTTATCACTCAAAACATTGTCAGATCATCAAACCAATTTTAATATCACACAGAAACAACCCAAGGAAAGACAAAATTCAGTTTTTGAATGATGATTCCATTTATTAGTGCACAAAAAAAATCTAAACCTATCTGGCCCTATGTGAAAAAGTAATTGCCCCCCCTTGTTAAATCACAAACTAACTGTGACTAACCACAGTTTTGAGAAAACTTAGTTCAGTTCTACATGCCACACCCACACCTGATTGTCACCACCTGTGTTGAATCAAGAAATCACTTAAATAGTTCCTGTCAAACAAAGTGAAGTTGGCTACAACATCTCAAGAACAAACACATCATGCCACGATCCAAAGAAATTCAAGAACAAATGAGAAAAAAAAGTGATAGAAGTCTATAATTCAGGAAAAGGTTACAAAGCCATTCCCAAAGCTCTGGGGCTCCAGCGAACCACTGTCAGAGCCATTATTCAAAAATGGAGGAAACTGGGAACAGTTGCAACCCTTCCCAGGAGTGGTCGACCAACTAAGATTACTCCAAGAGTGCGACGACGGCTCATTCAGGAAGTCACAAAAGAACCTAGACGCACATCGAAAGAACTACAGGCCTCGTTGGCCTCAGTTAAGGTCAGTGTTCATGACTCCACCATTAGAAAAACACTGGCCAAAAATGGCATCCATGGAAGAGTTCCCAGGAGAAAACCACTGCTTTCACAAAAGAACACAAAGGCTCGTCTCACCTTTGCCAAAAAGCACCTTGATGACCCTCAAGACTTTTGGAGAAACATTTTGTGGACCGATGAGTCTAAAATTGAACTTTTTGGAAGGTCTGCAGCCCGTTTCATCTGGCGTAAAAATGGCACAGCATTTGATAAAAAGAACATGGTGCCCACAGTAAAGCATGGTGGTGGCAGTGTGATGGTCTGGGCCTGCTTTGCTGCCTCAGGACCAGGACAACTTGCTGTGATTGACGGAAAAATGAATTCTGCTGTTTACCAGAAGATCCTGAAGGAGAATGTCCGGCCATCAGTTCGTGCCCTCAAACTCAAGCGCTCTTGGATCATGCAACAGGACAATGATCCAAAACACACCAGCAAGTCCACCTCTGAATGGCTCAAAGAAAACAAAATTAAGGTTTTGGAGTGGCCAAGTCAAAGTCCGGATTTAAATCCGATTGAGATGCTGTGGTGTGACCTTAAACGGGCAGTTCATACAAGAAAACCCTCCAATATGGCAGAATTGAAACAATTCTGCATAGAAGAGTGGGCCAAAATCCCTCCCCAGCGGTGTGAAAGACTCATCACCAATTATCGCAAACGTTTGGTTACAGTTATTGCTGTCAAAGGAGGCTCAACTGGCTATTAGATTAAGGGGGCAATTACTTTTTCACATAGGGCCAGATAGGTTTAGATTTTTTTTGTGCACTAATAAATGGAATCATCATTCAAAAACTGAATTTTGTCTTTCCTTGGGTTGTTTCTGTGTGATATTAAAATTGGTTTGATGATCTGACAATGTTTTGAGTGATAAATATGCAAAAAACACAGAAATCAGGAAGGGGGCAAATACTTTTTCACGGCACTGTACATGTATCAAATAATGAAATCCCACAAAGCTGTGATTAAAAATTAGGGTTATTGCACCAAATATTGATTTCTGAACTCTTCTTAAAGGTCCCATGGCATAAAATTTTCACTTTGAGGTTTTTGAACGTTAATGTGAGCTCCCCTACCCCCCCCCCCCCCCCCCATGGTTAAAAGTTGTGAAATGTCTAAACTGAGCATTTGCGATCCTTTTCTGTGTTACAAAAAATCGGAGCTCAAACGGGCGATTTTGAACAAGGCACCTTATTGACGTCAGATCGAAAAAAGAAATGCAAGTGCTTCCACCCCCGTCTGTCTGAACTCAGCGTCTCTGTAAATCACGCCCAGAGAGTTTGGACTGCGAATGCGCTAGGCAATGCGAAATGCGTTTTTTTATTTGCCTGGAGGCACATCCGAGTGTTTCTAGGCTCGGAAGTCCTTTATCTGAGCCTCTGGACCTTTGAACAGCAGTGGTTTAATTTTATTTGGAATATGGGGGAAATGTTGTCAGTAGTTTATAGACTCAAACAAAAATGTTCCTTTTGCCCAAACACATAACTATAAGTAATAAACTCAGAAAAACTGATCATTTTTGCAGTGGTCTCTTGTTTTTTTTTCCAGAGCTGTATTTAGGCCGAGTTCTTCTCTCAAACATAAAACACTCTGTTCCACCTTGTGATGTCATGTGGTAATACAGGAAGTGCTCCAATGTGTTTTTAAAATCCATATTCTACACCTTCACTCGAATCATGCGGATGATTTTAGGCCTGGAATTGCCGATCTCTAATGGGTTAAAGGTAAAAGGAAACTTAACTTGAAAACTACCACTTCATGACATCACAAGGTGGAACAGAGCATTTTGAGCTTTGGAGATGCAGACAGACGAATAATAAAGGATTACTCAAACGTGTGAATGAAACAAAACATAACTCCAGGTTTGTTTTCGATGTGGTAACAATATTCTAACAAGACTCAATTTTGTGTAATATAGAAACTTTAAATATAACATAACCTTTTACGGTACAAGAACAAGTAAAAAGTAAACACAGAATATGTTGTCAAACTTTATGGAATGTTCTACATATCTTCTCACACAGTGCACTTTTATGAGCCTGTACAGTCGATTTATAGCTTGCGAATCCATGTAAACATTTAGCTTTACTTTGGCACACGCCCATGTTAAATCTCAACTCAACTCCTGTTCACACATACAGCCGCCTTTTTCTTCGAGCTCCAGCCACATGACACAGTGCAACAGGGGACAGATTGTGAGAAGACATACAAGCAAAAATTTGGGGGCCATCGGGTTGCCAAGTTTTGCGGTTGCCAGGTCCTGGGAGGAAAAACAATGTGCTTTAATGTGGTTTGGAGCTACACAGTGAGCGGTAATTCACGAGCAAATCAGCACCAGACGGCAGGACGGGTGTCGGAACGGAGCTGTCCAAGATTCAGGAGGAAAACCAGATGGGAACATGGAGACCGCAAAGGACAATGAGGAGGTGGATGCAGTGTCAGTGCTGTGCAGACCTGGGATCATTCAAAACAACTCAGAGAGAATGAAACAGGAAAATGACAGAGGGGAATAGTTGTTTGATAGATACTTTTTGGGGTTGGTAGAGATGTCAAAGATACATTGGAAGGTGAGTATGTAAATTTACTGAGCGCATAAACAGTGGTTGTAGTGAAGAGGGGATGGAGAGGGTGAGGAGGACCAGACGGCGGGACCACATTACACCGGTTTTAAAATCACTGCATTGGCTCCCTGTGAGTTTCAGGGTAGATTTTAAAGTTATTTTACTGGTTTTTAAATGTCTTAGGTAATTTTCACACCAGGAAAGTCCGATAGTTCACTTGCTTTGGTCCGGACCAAATAAAAATAAAAATAAAAAGTATTTTATTTTCGCTTTCACACTGCAGTTTTTCCCCAAGTGGACCAACATCTGTAAACAAAACCACGTGTGCTGAGGTCGCTCAGCCATTGGACAGAAATGAGCCGTGTCAAAACGCCGTGTCCAAACACGTGAAGGAGGAGAATAATGGTGTTACATGCTGTTTTCAATGTCGTCATAGCGATATGGTTTGCTCAGTTTTTATAGTTCTCACAAGTGTTTGAGCAGCATCGTGAGGTTTACACTATTTTACAATCAATTTCCAAATGACGAAGTCACAGGGCAAGACGACTACGGAGGACAGCGCTCATGTGTGAGCATCAAGTTCTGACTCTTGCTCTTCACGCAAAACATAAGTAAGCCTCATAAGTTTTGTTTCGTTTCGTTTCGTCAACCTCGGTTTTCCATAATGCTCAACATACGACGGGAGCTCGTTAAAGGGACAGTGTGTAAGATTTTTACCTGTTAATTACTGAAATTGAAGATACCCATTCAAAAATACATTGTTTTCCAAGCCTTTTCACTTCCATCATGAAATCAAAATATTCTTTTGGACTTAGATATAGTCACATAAAAGGGGGATCTTCCCCATATAGAGGCAGCCATTTTGAATACGAGAGCCGCAGAAGGACATTTGGGCTCATCCTTCGCCTCGGCTCCTGCTAACAGCTGCACAGCCGCGCTGCATATGGCTCCCCCCTTCCCCCCTCCCCTTCTCTCTCTTCTCTCCTTCGCTCCTCTGCTCCGCGGCTGCATGTGGGAGAGAAGGAGAGAAGGAGAGAAGGGGAAGGGGAGGGGGAAGGGGGAGCCTTGTGTAAAGAAGCATGCTGCCGGATCACACTCGTAATGGATCTAACACGTATTTTGGACTAAATTGTTTTACTGGATTTTATTCGCTGGATCCTTATGGACAGATTGAGACCAAGTTTATGATGAAATACAGAGTTTGACCTGTGCAAAGCCTTCAAAGGTAAGCTAAGTAAGCTAAGTTTTGTGCTTTTCTGTATAAAAGCCCCATGTGCTCGGGGAGTGATTGTTTTGCAGGGAAATTAATTGCATAGTCAAAAAGAGGAGACTGTAAGGTTTCATTTGATGTGTAGATTGTCATGAATCATGATCGGGATTGTGTGTTTTCATGCGAAAAGAAAAAAAAAAAGTGAACGGGGGACCGCGTTTTATGTATACAGCGGTGCGCGGTTCGTGCGCGGGCACGCGCGATGTCGGCGCTACGTCGCGTCCGGGTGACCCTCGAGGTCTGCCGTAGCCAAAAGAGGAAGTGGAATAGCTAGTAACCACCTATGCGCCACGAATCCTACACACTGTCCCTTTAAGTACAAAAAGCCAACTTGTGTCGGATCGAGTCCGGTCTGCATTCTCATCTCACCAGGATTCGAATGGAACCGTGCCGAGACCCAGCTTTTTAGGGGGTCTCGGTTCGCTTGTTTGCTCCGGATCAAGATTTTTGGTTTTTATTCACGCCAGCCCAAAAGGTCTGAATCAAAGGAGCAAACGATCTCTGGTTCGTTTTAAACAAACCAAACAAGGCAGGTGTGAAAACGACCTTAATGGTCTTGGGCCTTCTTATATTTCAGAAGTTTTACCTTATGAACCTTCATGGGCCCTGCGCTCCTCCGGCAGCTCCTGGTCATTCCCAAAGTCAGGACACACACTCACGGAGAGGCGTCTTTTCAGTACTACGGCCCTCATTTATGGAACTGCCTGCCGGAGGACCTCAGGGCTGCAGAGAACGTTCATGTTTTTAAGAGTGGGCTCAAGACTCACCTGTTTAGCTTGGCCTTTGATTGATTTTTTTTATTTTTTTACTGTGTGTAGTTTTATGTATTTTAGCATGTTAGTATGTGTGTGTGTGTGTGTGTGTGTGTGTGTGTGTGTGTGTGTGTGTGTGTGTGTGTGTGTCTGTGTGTGTGTGTGCGTGCATGTGTGCGTGCATGTGTGTGTGTGTGTGTGTTACTGTTTAGGTTGGTTGTGTGGTGTCAGGCAGCTGTGGGGGGCTGGTTTGGTGGGTGGAAGGAAATGTGGCTTGTTTTTAATCACTGTAAAGTACTTTATGTTACATTTTTTTGTATGAAAAGTGCTTTATAAATAAAGTTTGATTTGAAGAGTTTGATGGTTTTGCTGCTGTGGTGGAAATGGCACAAGGAAGTGTTGTGGAATATAATGTAGCTGAGCTGAAAGTAATGTAATAACAGCACTTGGTGACAAAATTAGACCTCTGTGTGATGTCAGGTAAATATTGATGGTAAATCCAGAATGATCTCTCTGTACAAAGTAATTAGTTTGTAATGTAAGTAATCTTTACATTATTTAAAGCCCCAGTGTGTAGGATTCGTGGCGCATAGGTGGATGGTGCTATTGCACTTTCTGTTTTAGCTATGGCAGACCTCGAGGGTCACCCGGGCGCGTGCATGAGCCGCGGTCCCGCGGTCCCGTTTATTTTTTATTTTTTTCCTTTTCTCATGAAAACACACATTCCCGATCGTGTACCATGACACATCAAATGAAACCTTACAGTCTCCGCTTTTTGACTATGCAATTCATTTCCCTGCACAACAATCACTCCCCGAGCACATGGGGCTTTTATACGGAAAAGCACAAAACGAGGTTAGCTTACCTTAGAATGCTTTGCACAGGTCAAACTCTGTATTTCACCATAAACTTGCTCTCAATTTGTCCGTAAGGATCCAGCAAATAAAATCCAGTAAAACAATTTTAGTCCAAAACACGTGTTAGATCCATTACGAGTCTGATCCGGCAGCATGCTTGTGTTGTTTACCCAAAACCACGAGCCTTGCCGAAGGCGAAGGCGGAGCCCAAATGTCCTTCTGCGGCTCTCGTATTCAAAATGGCTGCCTCTATATGGGGAAGATCCCCCTTTTATGTGATTATATCTAAGTCCAAAAGAATACTTTGATTTCATGATGGAAGTGAAAAGGCTTGGAAAACAATGTATTTTTGAATGGGTATCTTCAATTTCAGTAATTAACGGGTAAAAATCTTACACACTGTCCCTTTAAGGTTAAAGTTAGCCGGTTAAAGTTAGCCACTGGAATAACCTGTTAGGAGCAATGGGTACGAGACCCATCCTCAGATTTTGATTTGTCACCATTTTGGCTCATTTGAGTAATAGCCTGATGACAATTTTTAAGATTAGACAGTAACACAAAGGTTCAAATTTCAAGCTCTAAAAAGCATGTGCGCAGAGTCAAGACATAACATCAGACAGAAATTGTTTTTAAATAATATTGTAAAGAAGATGGACATAGAGCTCTGGAAAAAAAAAATAAAAGACCACTGCAAAATTATCAGTTTTTCTGATTTTACTGCTTATAGGTATGTGTTTGGGTAAAAGGAACATTTTTGTTTGAGTCTATAAACTACTGACAACATTTCCCCCAAATTCCAAACAATTTATTATCATTTAGAGCATTTATTTACAGAAAATGACAAATGGTCAAAATAACAAAAAAGATGCATGTTTTCAGACCTCAAACAATGCAAAGAAACAAGATCAAATTCATTTAAAACAACATAATACTAATGTTTACACTTAAGAAGAGTTCAGAAATCAATATTTGGTGCAATAACCCTTATTTTTTCATGCGTCTTGCCACAAGTCTTTCACATTGTTCTTGGGTGACTTTATTCCACTCCTGGTGCAAGAACTGAAGTAGCTCAGCTTTGTGTTTGTGTTGGAATTCAACAGACGCTGGAATGGAATGGCTGTAATACATGTAGAGATGCTGATTTCAGAAAGAAAAAAATGCAGTGGTCTCTTCTTTTTTTTTTTTTTTTCCAGAGCTGCAAATTCCATAAATTTGTGAATCGTGAGTCTTCACCTCCTCCTTTTCAGCACCACAAATTTGTTTAGCCTTGGTGAAGATATTTTTTCCAAAGAAGATCATAATTTCCTCTCTGCTGTGCGTGATTAGTTTGTCTACCTGCCAGGGCTGAAGCACCAAAGCTAGTCCAGCACATTTTCGATTCTATACAGTAGCTGTTGACGCTCCTCTCTCCTCCATGTCTCTCCATAAAAGCTCTTTACTGCATACTTTCCTACACAGACCGGCCCCTGAGGTTTACTGAGCTCACTGTGGCTCCAAGCCCTCAAGTGTGCTTCAACTGTCTTTTTTATTCTATGGACATTTAAAACGCAGGACACAAACCAGACCTTCCTCTTCTCTCAACAACACCTGAATGTTTCTTGAAATTCCAAAACAAAAAGCACGCAATACTTTTCCAACCAACCAGATATTTGATAGAATGCAGATATTTCATTGGCTCCAGGGAAAACTGTAGGCGTAGTAGAGGTGAAGAAGAAGAGATAGAGAGACTGAGGAGGCTGTTGGTTTTACTGCTGAGGTGAAGATGCCAAGAAGCATGATGCTAAAATGTTAAAGTGGGACCAAAAACTTAAACTCCATCCACAATCACATTTCAAATAGAGCCGCTAAACTGAGCACTACCTGGAGGACGAAAGAAGAGAGTGAGGCCGAGGAGGGGCGGAGTCTGGGGGTATAAAGAACGGCAGTCATATGTGATGTCACCATCTACTTGAAATAGACTAAAAAGCTGCAAATTGGCCTAGTTTTCACTAAAATGGCAAAAGCAAAATCACTGGGAACAGTACATAAAGCTAGTAACTAGTGCTGTCAGGGCTTCAGGCGATTACAAAAATTAATCTAATTGATTATAGGATTTGTAATTATTTAATCTAATTAATCGCATTTTAATCTCATGTGTGTGAGAGCGAGAGAGAGAGGCAACCCACTTTGCGATTGAGTTTGACAGTGTTTCTGTTCGTTTCCCAAATTGATGTGGTTTGGTGAAGTGCGCTCACGCTCGCTCTATCACACAGTGGAACTTGTCTGGAAGTGTTTAGACTTAGACAAACTTTATTGATCCACAAGAGAAATTGTTTTGGGTACGGTAGCTCACTCATCAAATATAATATATAATATATAACAGAGGGAAAAAAATTGATGGAAATAGCAACCAAAGAGCAATAGACCAGTGTCAGATGAGGCATAATTATACAAATAAAAATAATGATAATAAATATATATGTACAAATCAGATTTAGCATTCAAATGATCTGTCAGGCGGGAGCAGCTTCATTGATCAGAAAATTCTTTTTGAGAAAAGCTCCAAATCACCGTGTTCTTGTTGATAGTCCAGTCTTTGTTCTTTTTATAAACAAACTTGCCATTCAAAGGCCCGAGCAGCGATTTGTTCCTCGCCCCCGAGTCGAGTCCATGTCAGTTTCCACCAGGATTTATTTGTTTGATTAGCGATGCAGGTGGAAGTGACACCACTGCCAAGTCGCCTACAGGTCATTCAATGAGCCAAATTTAAAATGCGCGCACATTGATTTGCCGCTCATAATTAATTGCGTTAATTTTTATAACGCATTAATTTGCAGTGTAATAAATTAATCTAATTAGCACGTTAAACTAACAGCCCTACTAGTAACAGAATTTAGTCGTGGAAAAAAAGTGTTTATTTCCACTTGGCAAGATGATGTACGGTCGAGAGAGTGGATTTATATGAATGACCAGACAGGTGATTGGTCGAGAGGTAAAAGTGTCAGGTTGTGATTGGCTAACAGGGATACATTATTGAACATAAGATGGTGACATTCAGAGGCAGAACCGCAAGCTGTACGCACAAGCAAATATGTCAGCACGGAAATTTCATATGTGCACAAGAAATGTGAAAATAGCTCTGCTCAAAGCTTACTGCACACCGCTCTATACTGCCCACTTGTGGTGCAGTTACAGTAAAACTACATTTAAGAAGCTGCAGTGATGAACTTCGTATCTTGCTGAAAGTGCCAGTTTGCTGTTTGTGTAGAATAGTGTCCCTAAATTCAATGCTGTAATCAGAAATGTTCTAAAAATATATATGTATTATGAAGCACCTGGAGGACTCACAGAATTAAATTATAAATGTTTTAATAACGCCTTAGCACAGCAGTGTCAGGCTTACTTCTGAACAATGGAGGCACTGGAAGAACTGCTCATATGGACTATAGAATGTTATTACTGTTTCATTTGTCTTCTGTCTGTTTTTAAATGTTCTTTATGGACCCATAGGAGTCTGAAATAAAGCTTGTTTGATTGATTGATTGATTGATTGAGATAGAATGACCTACAGTAATAAAATACATAACATAATAAACAGGCTTTGACATATGCATTTTGACACTTTAACCCTAGAACACTTTCGCTATAAAAAGTAACACCATCACTTTTGCCAGGGAATTTTTTAGCCGATATAATAAACCCAACAAAAAGTACTTGTCATAAACAATAGATCAAAATATGACAACACATGATAAATTAGAGTGGTTTTCTTTCATTTTCAACTGTGGTATGTGCAACAAAATGGAAAACAAAAACATAGGAAGACCTTAAAAACATGCTCCAAAATTACTGAAAAATTAGGAATTTGAGGTCAAAAAATTCCTAATAATAAATAAATAAATATTATTATTATTATTGTTATTATTATTATTATTATTATTATTATTATTATTATTATTATTATTATTATTATTATTATTATTATTATTATTATTTTATTATTATTATTATTATTATTATTATTATTATTATTATTATATAATGATGATACTGGAAACGTGGTTTTTGGTCCACCCATTCCTGGGACATGTGAGACTTCCCTGGTGAAGCACAGACTCCTCGACACACGAACAGTTGCAGGAGAGAGGAACAAAAAATAGTATTTTTTCAGTAGGTAAAAATGACCAGTTGACTAAAATATTGTTTTCACCATAAGAATTCCCTTTGAAATCACCACTTTGTGATATTTATTCATAACCACTGCACTAAATAAGGATAGATACACATTCCAGGACCACTCTTACTTACCTATTCCTTACATCCTCTTACATTAAATTCATTACATTCTTACATTCCTCTTTCACTATTGCCGGGTGAAAATCACCTGAAAGCCTGTAGGAAAAAGTGGGCTTTGGGGTAGGGAAACACCTACACCTTCAAAGATGTCAAAAACAATGGTGAAGCTCCCCAGGGACCCATGACACTCAGAAAAATGCAACATATTGAAAATCATGTAAATACTTTTGCTCGGGTGAAAATCACCCAGCGATAGCGCTCTAGGGTTAACAACATCCACTCACACTAAAACTTTACAATGGTATTTGGTCACGTGAATGCAGTACAGTAGCCTATCATTACTATAACACAAATGTCGTCTACTTCGAAGTATTTTAAAATTGCAGTACCTGTTTTAAATCTTGAAAAACAGAGCTAGCTCAGTTTGCAGACGTTCAAACTTGTTCCTTACTTTCCTAACACATCCCCGGCATAATTATTCAATGTGAATAATTCACAACTTTTCAGAATCCACAATCAACAACTAGCATGCTAAAAGCACACTTCCTGGTTCCTAGACGATAAAACACTTCATAAGATGCAGACAGTACATGCCAGTTTAATTTTTACCTCAAGAGTTGCTTATATAACGTATTTGTGCTGGGGAAAAACAAATCTTACTCAAGAGGAAATGCCCTGAACCAATATACAGGTCAGATCTGTGGAGAGGCAATCCAGATCACAAGAATGCATGTTTTATGTATTTCTGAGCAATAAAACATTTGTAATTGGATAAACTAAATCTCTGTGACAAATTGGGCTTTTTCAAACACAGTTCAAACCTTTTGGCCAAGAATCATTGGAACCGAGTCAACCAAAGCAACAATATGAGATGTTACTAATTCTGCTAATGCTTTTTACATTTTCATTTGTGAATGAGTCCAGATCCGTTATTAAAGGAGACGTGTTTTTGTTCACAGCAGCTACCTCACGTAACCCCATAGTGCTGTGATCCGAGAGGGAGTCACGGGCCACAGAGACATTCAGGAATGAAGAGAGGAGAGGGGAGGGAGGAAGAAGAGGGGAGAAAGAGGAGAGGAGGGAAAGAGGAGAGAGGAGAAAGGGGGAGGGCTTGAGATAAGACCATGATGAGTTTATATGCACAATCTTCGCTTCACTAGCAAGGACCACGCCACGACAGTGAAACACGATAAAGATATTTATTACCAGTGGGTAGATGTGATGCCTGGGGGGTCACCCAGCTGATTCGGAACCCCCTCTCCTTAAAGATGATGTCTTCAGGCTGAAGGATGGACGATGATCGAGAGAGCTGATGGACGCTGTTGTCGGGATAGGCTGTATAAATAGGGCTTCTGGGTAACTGAAGGCGTGGTCAAGATGAGCTGTGGTTTGCTGGCGAGGAGGTTGAGGCGTGGTCCAGCTCATATTAACTCCACTTCTTGATACGTTTTATAATTAGATTATAATTGATTAATAGATTAATCTGAACATGTGCTTATACAATTATATATATCAGTGGGTCCCAACCTTTTTGGCCTGTGACCACATTTTGACATCACACATTTCTGGCGACCCCATAGACTTTTTAAAAAAATCATGTTTCTGTTTCAGCCTCAGTCACAATATTGTGTCAAATGGTTCGACGTGTCTGAGGCCTCGGAGAAACACTGACCTCTAGTGGACAAATTTAACCATTGCAAACACACAACCCATGATTTGGATGGGAATGGATCGCTTTTTTCCACTTGTAGATGCCATCAAAAATGAAACAAATGCCAAAAGTCGCCAGAAGTCACCAAAATCACCACTAACGTTAGTCTGGTTAACAACTGACCATATCACAAGTGAGATATGGGTCTGGAAACTCGCTTCGAAAAATCCCGTAGCGGAGGTGTGGTTAGCGATTGCCAACGGCCGTTTATTGGGCGTTATGAATGTCTATCATTGAGCGTATACGTAAGTCCATAGCCAATCATGTCAGTTGTCAGTTCAAACTACAAGCTTCCGTTTGTCATGTAGTACGCGTCACCGTCTTGCCACACCTCCCCCGCTCTCTGATTGGGGCCCTAAATCTGGGACTCTCGCTTGGACGAGTTTCCAGGCCGCCTTCCAGTTCGAAACGAACGGAAGCGGCCTGGGAATTCCCAGGCTACACTAACGCCACACAATACTCCTCACTACCAAACATTTTTAAGAAATATTTGTGCATCTTTTATACTGTAGCAGTTTAGCGCTTGTCAAACCAAGGAAGCACGTTGAACACTCTGAAGCACTCTGAACCAGTCGCAGAGCAGAACATTCGCTGAGCCAATGAAACGCTTCGATACACTGACACGATTGACATGCAGAGTGAAACAGCGGGGGGAGGGACCGACACTTCAACACTTTGGTCGTTGGCACGTGAGCGGCTGCTGCGAGACAGTTTCAGAAAGAACGAGACGTGCTCCGGAGCTCCGTCTCATTTGCCCGTCACTAGTTATTGTGACTGCACTGCTCCGTACATTTCAGGTGACCCCACGTGGGGTCACGACCTGAAGATTGAAAAACACAGATATATATCAAACACAGTTCAAACCTCTTTGCCAAGAATATATATATGTACAAACATACACAGTATATCACTGTACAAATATATATATTATTCAAGGTTAAAGATTGTTTATTTGCCATATGCAGGATCAACACAAGGTCAACAATGCAATGAAATGCTTAGGATCAGAGGAACCGTTGACTCGCTAAGATAGTCAAGAAGTACAGGGTGTGGTAGGGATGGGCCAATTCCATGACCACCGCGTTCACCTGATATCACTCCTTTGGACTTCTTTTTATGGGGTTATGTAAAGGATATCATGTATCAAACAAAGGTACGGGACATTGCTGACTTGAAGCAAAGGATTTGTGAAGCCATTGCCACCGTTAATGAGACTATCCTACAATTGAGTATCGTCGTGATGTGCTTCGTGCAACTAATGGTGCCCATGTAGAGGTCTATTAAATGAAGTGAAAAAAACTTGAATAAACACTCATTCAAATAAAATAAATCTAGTTAATATATCTCAACAACTGCCTTTGTAATAAATTGTTTAAATTGTAAAGAGACTTTATGGACACCCTGTACTATTAGCATGCAATAATAGTACATGGTTACTGTACAAACATATATATAACTGTACAACCATCCAACTGTGGTTTTAATAGGATTACTTTAAACGCACCGTGAGTTTTATACAGGTGGAATGTAAACAATATGCACTTAAATCATTTAGCTGAGTACAATGTGCAGGGAGTTTGCATGTTCTCTCTGTCTGTTCTTTCAGTGCAAGAACTTTATCTGGATGTTGGTTGAATGTATGAGCTCACATGTGCCCATTGCATGGATCAGTAGTGCTTCTTTCACTGATTTAGTAGAAATACACACTGTAATCTATATTCTTGAGTGTGAATCAAGTCTGAATCAAGGCAAGGAGCACATCAAAATACTGCATGTTTCAATATTGCACCCAGAGGAAATCTACTAAGACAGAGGGATAGTCATGCTAACATTGTTTGAAGTAGAAATTAAATGAAATACCAATATTAAAGGTACATTGTGTAACGATTCTGGTGGAGGGTCTGTTAAATACTTAAACGATATAGACCTATTTATAGCACACCATATTGTTAAACATTTTATTCTCTCAAGTGGAAATAAGTCCTCGTCATTGTTCCTAATTCAATTTAGTTCCGAATCCTTACCATAGCTCGACCACAGCATGTCTCCGCTCTATTCACAGATACAGAACCGGCCATTATCTCGCCGTGTCTCCATAAAATCATACAGCCCGAAATTGAAAATAACCGTCTCCAGTGAAGGCATCTGCATATTTAGGACAGTGCAGTGCAGCAGAGACCACACAAACACACAGTCCCATTGAAAACACACGCACAGAGATAAGACAAAAACATCTACTAATGTCTGTCAAATCACTCCAGAACTGATCATTTATCACATTAGGGTTTGTGTCGTGAGCTCATGGTTACTATTGGCAACAACACAATCTCAGATGCCCTTCCTATGATGATCCTCTGAAAATACCACTTATTTTCCCAACTGAATTCCTAATAGTTCAAATGGGAATAGAGATGACATTTAAAAGTGCACTATGTAACTTTCTGTTGGAGGTCCTTCTTGTTTCTATGGAGATGTCATGAGTGGCTGAATGTTCCACCGTATGACATGAAATAGATCCACATTACATTTATTCAATTACACTAGTCTACAAATTTTTGGACTCGATCTGCTTCCGAGATAAAAGTGGCTAAATCTCATTTATATTGATAAGATGAACTGAAAATCAATTGATAACTGTGGTGGTTAGCTAATGTATTCAAGATTTAATGATATTGTTTTACATCAAAATCACATCTGTTTATACAATAGATTTAGGCATTTTTGCTTAAAAATAATATTTATATTAGCAGTAGCTCAGTTGGTAGAGCGCATGCCTAGTGATCCAGGGGTTTGGTGGTTCGAATCCCACTATTGACGGGTGGACCGTGTGTGATCCCAGTGTGATCCCAGTGTATGTGGACACTGGTAGACCCAATGGCAGAAGATAAATCAAGGTAAAGATAAATCACCTGTTGTGACGTGAGCCGTCCTCCTGTGGACCCACCATCCGTGGGAGGATTCATGGGGGCTGGTGCATTGTGTTCTGGGCAGTGGAACACTGCTTGGACTGCTGCCCCTGCAACCCAGAAAATGGAAAAAGCAGAACAAGATGAATGAATAATATTTATATTTTGAAAATATTTAACTTGCACTTCTTTATCCGTCAAGGAATATCTTAAGAGGTGCACACAATTTCGAGGCATCTCTCTTGTGAAATCAAAAAATATTTAATGTTAAAGGTCCCATGGCATGAAATTTTTACTTTCTGAGGTTTTTGAACGTTAATGTGAGCTCCCCTACCCTGATTAGCCCCCCCCCCCCCCATGGCTAAAAGTTGCGAAATGTCTAAACTGAGCATTTGCGGTCCTTTTCTGCGTTACACAAAACCAGTGTTGAAACGGGCGAGTTCGGACAAGGCACCTTTTTGACGTCAGATCGGCAAATGCAGCTCCAGCCCCTCCCTCTGTCTCCGCTCAGCGTCCCTGTATATCCCGCCCATAGAGTTTGGACTGTGAATGCGCTACAATGCGAAATTTGCCTGGAGGCACGTCCGAGTGTTTCTAGGCTCGCAAGTCCCTTACCCGACCCTCTGGACCTCTGAAATACCAGTGGTTTAATTTTATTTTCTGTGTAAATATGCTTTTTTTCATTGCAAAGTCTCCCATCTGTACACGGAAGAGAGGAGACAGAGCGGAGCCGAGCTGCGCCGAGCTGCGGGGGAAACCCGCCCCCCGCTCCTTAGCCAATCTCTCTGTCCTTCTCATTTGCAGTGAAGCAGCAACACCCACAATAAAGCATTTTAGACACATATCTAGCCTCATGAAGACTGTCAGAGTCATATCTCATGCACTGAGTGTTGATTTTGAAGAAGGATTCATTTACAGTATTAGGGAACCATTAAGGAGCCATATAAAAGCATCAAGAAGTACCATGTCATGGGACCTTTAAAACTCTAGACATATTAAAATGAATGTATTGTAATGTGCAGACAGGCTTTCAGATAGAACTGGTTGCTTGTAGGCACACTGTACCTTCTGATAAACTACAGTTTTTTGCCTCATTTTGCATAAATCTTCCTATTTTGACCCAATACTATATCTTGGAAACTATAGCCAATCAGCACTTCTGACTTACTTTTTCTTTATTAGTGACTTAAACCAAGAAAAATTTCACTACTTTTGTTCCGGAAGCATTTTGCTTGTAGACCAGTGTTACAGGTGGTTTTATTGCTCAAAAATACATAGAAAAACAGACCTTCTGACTGTGAACGGGGTCGCCTCTCAACAGATCTGACCTGTAACTTGGTCTGGTTTGGTCTCTGTGAAGTTAGAAAACTTTAATGCCATACTGTGGGACATTCCAGACTAAGCAGTAATATCTCCATGGAGAAAAGAATTTGACAGACACCAGAAAAGTTACACAATGCACCTTTAAATTTTTATTTTCGGTACCGTAACAGCTTTAGAAATCCATTCCTAATACAATTTTCCTAAAGACGGATTATTTATCTGGCAGCACAGCAGATGTGCGCAGCCTGTGTGCAGAAAACAGCGCGGCCTGTGCGGTTTACATGAAGTTGCAACACTCGTGAGCGCTGTTGTCAGCACTAAATCAGTTTATCGCTGTGTGATTAAAAAAAAAAAGTTATGATGCTAAATGAATATTAGTGAGTGGGATACGTCTTAATGACCCGTATGCGTTAATGAACGTGGTGCGTAAATGAAAAGAAGGAATGAAAGATGAACTATGTTACTTTTCTAGAAGGGGTCTGCCACCTGCTTGTCTCCATAGGGATGCTATTGCTTTGCCAGGAATGTTCCACAGTATTGTATTATGTGACTTTAACTTCTTTTTACACCTGTCTGAACCGTCCTGCTAACACGCGTTTGAAGTGGGGACAACGATGTGCTCTCGGCCCTGCAACACAATCTGTCGTCTAATGCCTTAATGACTCTGTATTTGAGCCCGGCCTTCAGTACTCTCCACTTAAGTGTGCAGCCTATAATCTAGACTCTTGTAATCTCAGACTGTGGTTTAGCCAGTGCAACCATTCTTTTAGACTATGGTCTATTTTATAACCACATTAGACAAGTGTAGGCTGACAACTTTAATCCAAATAAATATACTGCCATTTTATTGTGCTTTATTTGGGCTCAGGTCGGGGAGCAGCAGTCTGGGTGGAGATGCCAGCCTTTCTTTTCACACACACTTCCTCCACAGACATTTCCTTTCATGAGACTTGGTCCTGGTGGGACCGTCCCAGGGAGGTGTCCAGGAGGCATCCGGACATAGAGGGCCAGCAGCTCTACTCCGAGCTCCTCCCATGTGTCTGAGCTCTTCACTCTACAGCTCTGGAAAAAAATAAGAGACCACTGCATTTTTTTTCTGAAATTAGCATCTCTACATGTATTACAGCCATTCAATTCCAGCGTCTGTTGAATTCCAACACAAACACAAAGCTGAGCTACTTCAGTTCTTGCACCAGGAGTGGAATAAAGTCACCCAAGAACAATGTGAAAGACTTGTGGAGAGCATGCCAAGACCCATGAAAGCTGTGATTAAAAATAAGTCCGGACAATTTTTTACCAGCAAAGGAAAAGAAAGAAGGGTAGCGGATGTAGCGCACGAATCTGAGATGTAATGTGATATCGATGGTCACTTGCTGTTCTCTGGTGCGTTGCTCTTCAAACTGTCTCCACTTCCTTCTTTCTAATACCTGCTCATCCGTATACTCAGGCTCAAAACGATAGGGAGGGCCATCATACTCAAATAAATCCTCTTCAGTCTCGAAGTCCGAATCTTCAGCCATGTCTTGCTCACAACAGAAAAGTTCTGAGCGTCTTCTAAGTAAAGTAGCGGAATGAATGCCTGCACGCGGTCCTCGTTGATGACATCATCCAATCGGAACCATGGCTGGATCTCCGATTACAGGCCGCTTTTGACTCAAACGAAAGTGTATACTAACACATTGAAATTTTGTCATTTGAAAAGTGGTAAAGTTTGTGTTATTTAGTGACTGCAACAGCGTGCCCCGACCACTTACGTTAAACGGATATCGCTAAACTCCAAAATCTCCGGAAATACTCCAAATGACACCAAAGTACAACGGGTGAGTAAATGGCGTTGTTTTATCACTGAAATAAGGTCCAGATTGTAAAAACGTTACTTTTCCTTTAAAGCTCACAAGAGTCCGTTTTGTGTAGTATATGACCTTTAGGTTTTGGAATTAAAACTGCCTTATAAGTACTGTCAATAT